>CANTUQ010000150.1:17732500-18332500 GCA_947683425.1 Excoecaria cochinchinensis | reverse complement strand
TTTTTCATCCAAATAAATTGTCACCTTAAAATTGTTTTCTCTAACTATGCATGCGAGGACCAATGCCCTCACTCTCAATAAATATTATGCATGATTTGTATTTTATTTACAATGGGGATTGTATTCCGCCCCTAATTTTGTTGTAATTTATTTCATGTACTTTATTTTAATTGTGCTTTTATTTACTGCTTTCCTTAAATAACTAACTTGCGCTCTAATTATTGCATCAAAACGTATGAGAAAAGGGATGAAAACTTAAATTCAAAACTCGATTTTAACTTAACTAAGGTATGAATTAATGAGAAGTCCCGAACCATCTTTGGTCTTTAGGCTCAACGAGGCGAGAGGGCCATCTCAATGTTCTATTGGGATGGGGCCTCCAAGACACCTCTTGTGTCTCATAAAAAGGCTCAAAACTTGCACAGTCCTAGGCGCCACGAGGCCAGAGAGCCATCCTAATGTTTTGTTAGGGTGGAGCCTCCAAGACAACTCTGGTTTGCCCAAGCGTGAGGCCGAGAGGGCCATCCTAATGTTAGGGTGGGGCCTCCAAGACACCTCCGGCTTGCCTATGATGGACAAAGCTGCGTTGTCTTAGGCTCACTAAGGTTAGACGAACTTTTCCAATGTTCTATTGGGTGGTGACTCCATGAAACCTCCTTATTGCCCGAAATAGACACCCTTCCAACTTCACTTGCAAGTTTCCATGAACCTCATCCCGAGAGCCCTAAAGGCGGGTCTTTGGGGCGCCCTCGGGGTTCGGCACATGTCACAGTGTCTTAACATGTATAAATTATATTTGTGGGCTAATTGAAATAAAAAGAAGTTCAAATGCATGTTTAATTTATATTAAGTTACATTTAAAGAACTAAAATGGAAGTTGACCAAGCTATATGTATATATGGGTGAAATGCATGCTATAGTGTGGACACCTAGTAGTAATGTCAGCACTTTGAGAAGCAATTCTCAGCTTAGTTTGGAATATAAAATCATCTGGAACTTTCATCTTTTTTTTTTCCTTTCAATTCACATAGCTCACAAGATAAAGAAATCAATGGAAAAATCATACATGTTAAGTAAATTGTGAAATTCAAAGTTTATTTGGTAAGTTTAATTTTTCCCTTCACCATCCTTTTTCATTTTTCTACTTCTTTGGATGAGCTGGTAGAAGTGGAGGATGTTAAATGCTGATAAAGGATTTTGCATGTGTATATTAGTGGAAGAAATTACAAGATCAAAAAAGGGAAAAGAGAAAGCACCATTGGAGTAAGCATGGAGAAGGTGGAATCACAATTCGGCTTTGGGATTTTTTCATGTGTTCTGGTGTGTGTGCATGTTGGTTTTATCTGGAATTGTACCTTCTATTGAACATGGAATGATTGGGGGACACTATTTTGAGGGTGAATTGGTTAGATTATGGGTTTAGTTTAGTTTGGCAATTTGATTTGAATGGAACTCTTTTTTTTTTTTATCTAAGAGAAGTTTCCGGTATTCTGGTTAAACTTGGTCTATACTGGTTCAAAAAGGGGAACTCTAATTGTTATTGTAACATGTACACCCCTTACCTATACGTAGCAACCGTATGATAACATAGTCAGTATACGACGCCTAGGGAAGGATGTTACCAATGAAACACAAAAGGTACAGTAACAAATAATGGAAAATATAATTATAAAATTTCTTTCAATACAAAACATTTTCACATACATAACTCGTATAATACTCTTCACTTTAATCATATTACATACAGATCATTTATTACGAAAACAGTGGTTACATACATTACAAATAATAATTACAAAATCTATTAAAATTACTCGTACAGACTCGTTGGCCTTGACTACTGTAGAATGTCCCTGACGCCACTTCTATCTCCAAACCTGCACGGATTAAACACTCGTGCTAAGCTTAAAGTTTAGTGGGGAATACATATAAGATGGATGACCACTCACAGTAGTCGTTAACAATACACTCAAATAATTACATATAAAGTCACATATCTAATACTTCATATATATATATATATATATATATATATATATATTGTATTTAGAACATTTAAGCATATTAAAGGCAAATGTAAAACTCATATATGTATTTACACTCGTATGAGTTACATCTAATCACTTCCATACCGGCAATCTCATATAATATTAACTGTCATATCAATTATTTATTTCATGTTCTTCAAATACATTATAAATGTTTGCTTGTTTTAACTTCTCTTGCTTATATGGTCTACTTTGATTAGAACAAGTATTCTATATTTGTTTATCATGTTCTTATCTTTTTCTCCTTACTGTTGAAATTACATTCATCTAGGAACAATATAAGAATATTTGTCCATTTCCAATACCTATAAGTTTCTTGCACAACATATTCATATTAACAAATATAGACTCATGATGTATCAACATAAACCGAATAAAGTTGTTATAATTAATCACTAATGTTACACGCATGGAAATATTTAGTCGATCATTTTCTTAAAACTCAAGCCTTTATAACTAGTAACAATCAGTCATATATCATAGTTTATCTTTCATGTTATTGCTTTATCATATTAATACAACCACAATAACAGAACGTTTATGCATAGCAATTTACTTAATCCTTTATCATAATATACATTCAAAAATTTCACATATAAGTGTATTTAATTATTAGCTTATAACTTATTATTCTTTTATTTAACTATTGTTTGCGTTAGTGTACATATTCAGATTAATACATCTTTACCAATAATTATACTGTCCAGTATATATATACACATTCTCTTATAACTCATCTGGTATACTCACTTCAGATCTCACACAAATAAAAGATCTCAAAACAAGTGGATCATGATCTACTGGATTAACGTTTCAACTATACACCTTATCCTTTCTAAAGACTTCTACTCCTATCACTTATACAAAGAGCAAGGACATCTGCTTTGGCCAACACAAAGCTATACAAACACTTTTCTAAACTCCTAGTCGGCCAGAACTGACTAAACCTATGCTCTGATACCACAAAATGTAACACCCCTTACCCCATACGTAGCAACCGTATGATAACATAGCCAGTATACGATGCCGAGGGAAGGATGTTACCAACGAAACACAAAACTTACAGTAACAAATAATGGAAAATCGAAATATAAAATTTCTTTCAATACAAAACATTTTCATATACATAACTCGTATAATACTCTCCACTTTAATCATATTACATACAGATCATTTATTACAAAAACTGTGGTTACATATATTACAAATAACAATTACAAAATCTATTAAAATTACTCCTACAGATTCGTTGGCCTTGACTGCTGCGGAATGTCCCTGACGACACTTCTATCTCTAAACCTACACGGATGAAACACCCATGCTAAGCTTAAAGCTTAGTGGGCAATACATATAAGATGGACAACTACTTACAGTAGTCGTTAACAATACACTCAAATAATTACATATAAAGTCGCATATCTAATACTTCATATATATATATATATATATATATATTGTATTTAGAACATTTAAGCATATTAAAGGTAAATGTAAAACTCAGATATGTATTTACACTCGTATAAGTTACATCTAATCACTTCCATACCAGCAATCTCATATAATATTAACTGTCATATCAATTATTTATTTCATGTTCTTCAAATACATTATAAATGTTTGCTTATTTTAACTTCTCTTGCTTATATGGTCTACTTTGATTAGAACAAGTATTGTGCATTTGTTTATCATGTTCTTATCTTTATCTCCTTACCGTTGAAATTACATTCATCTAGGAATAATATAAGAATATTTGTCCATTTCCAATACCTATAAGTTTCTTACACAACATATTCATATTAACAAATATAGACTCATGATGTATCAACATAAACCAAATAAAGTTGTTATAATTAATCACTAATTTACATGCATGGAAATATTTAGGCGAACATTTTCTTAAAACTCAAGCCTTTACAACTAGTAACAATCAGTCATATATCACAGTTTATCTTTCATGTTATTTCTTTATCATATTAATACAATCATAATAATCGAATGTTTATGCATAGCAATTTACTTAATCCTTTTTTATAATATACATTCAAAAATTTCACATATAAGCATATTTAATTATTAGCTTATAACTTATTATTCTTTTATTTAACTATTGTTTGTGTTAGTGTATAATAACACATAGACAGATGATGCACATATTTAGATTAATATATCTTTACCAATAATTATACTGTCCTTTATATATATACACATTTTAGATAGGGAACTATACAATTAGTAAATCACACAAACATTCATTACAACACACCTTTAAGGTTTACTTATATAAAAACATTTATTTATCAATAACTTCCATATTCTTCATTTAACACTTTTTCACTCAATTATTGCCTGCATTACCAAGGAGGTGGTTGGGTTCATTTACACATAAGGATCCATATGAGATCTATAACACATAGGGATCCAATCAGGATCCAGAAATGTATAGAAATCTGAACAGGATTCAGAGACATATAAGGACCCAATCGAGGTCCAACGCATAGGCTGCAACAATAAAGACCCTATAGGTATGCCTATCTATCCACTGCTCGGTTGACACAGGCTATGCATATATTTATTATATTTTATGACACCCACTTCATTATCACATTTCCATATTTGCTCATATGCTCATTGTGATCATATAATGATCACACATTCATTCATTCTCATAATGTTTATGCCCGTCATAATTGTCGTATTAAGATATAATTATTATGACCATATACTGTTCATAAACTTGCACATATATATATATATATACATATCAGATTTACATATCGTGCATAACAGTGTTATGCTCATCATACTCTCATATAGCATATATTCATACATATACATATGCACACACACTTATATTCTCGTTGAATCTATAAATGCCTATCCATGCACTTAGACACCATGAAATTTCACATTCATATAATCACGCAAATCATTAAACTCATTTAAGGCTTATATAACATATATTTCATACCATACTTACATACCGCTATATCAAATTACTACTTATTTTTTATTACTTTCCATATATCAATCACTTAAATATTCATATTATTGCCTTGTAAATGCATTAGATGAAACCTAAAAGGTTTTGGAAATGTTCTAATTCAATTCGGAGTTAAAATGTAGAATATAGACAAAACAAGGGAGATCGACTACCGTGCCTCGTGACTGACGGGCGGCCATGCACAGGCGGACAATGGTAGATGGACGGGTATGATAGGTGGAAATTATGCCTAACCGACGGGCTTGACTCCAACCGACGAGCAGCCATTGATGGACGAATTTGATTGATAGATGGCCACCAATAGATGGGTGTAACGCTTGACCGATGGGCATCGCCCATCACGGATGGGCGTCCCTGGCCAGAATCGCTTCCAAGCAAAATGCCCTACTACCAAAACAGAATTTGACCCTAATTTGTTCAGTCTGAAACATTATGCAAAAACCATTTTTATCCAAAATGTTTTTGCTTAAAAAATGATCCCTAAGATGTTTAAATTTCTAATGGCATAAATTTCAAGTAATTTGGAATTGTAACCTAGGAGATATAACATCAAAAACACAGACTGCTCCAATGCCCTGTTCCAGGAAAAGGCTACTATTTTGGACATTTTTGGGGACCATAGAGCCATAAATAAATTATGGCTATTTTTAAAACTTTTATAGACATAGAATTTATGGTATAAATGCCTCTATTATAATCCAATTTGGAGATTTCTAACTCAATTTATAACCTAAAAACCGGATTGAGGTCAGATAACACCATAAACAGAACTGGTTCCAATCACCCAGCCAAAATAGAAACCTTCAGTTTTGGCCACTTTTGAGGGTCTTAGATCCGTAATTAGCTCATGTTCATTTCTAGTACTATTGTAGGTATGGAAGTAGCAGTTCTAACACAATTTGATTCACTTTAGTGGGAGTTATAAAACTCCACTTATACCCAAAAGAGTCACTAATGGTCATTCTACACCCTTAGGCAGAATTGCACTACGTAATTCAGCAAGCCTCTAATCAACTAATTTGACACAACCAATCCACCAAATTCAATTGAAACTAACATAACACATATACAAACACCTCAAAATATTTAATTCATCAATAAATATTCATTAACATAAAAATTAACACAACAATTCCCAAACCTTATTGATGGCTCCTTCATATTTACTTTTACTTTCTTTCTTGTGATCCTTCTCTTTCATTGTCATAATCTTCCAAAATCTCATTAACACCCAAACATATCACTAATTAAAATTCTTAACCATTTAAGAAGAAATCAATGAAATAGGGGACTTATTTCTTACCTTTTCCATACAAATCTTCCATAAAAAAAAACTTGAAACTTGAAGAGTCCAAAAATTCAATCTTGTGTCTTGGATTTAGGGAGAGTGGCGTGAGCTAGGAGATGAAGAAATCTCCTCTATTTTCCCTCTCAATTGGCCGGCCAAATTGGCTTAAAAATGGCCGAACAAAATGGCTTAATAATGACAATTAAATTCATGCTAATCCACCTTGCCACATATCATATGCTCATTGGTTCCTTTTAAGATTTTTATGCAAACTTCCACTTTAATCATTTATCTCTTAATGCTTCATACATTTAAAATGTAATTATTCCATTCTCAAACATTGGCCCACATACTTAATTAATTCCTTCAAGTTAATCCATAAATTTAAAATAACCAAATCACACTTAACCTTTTTACTTAATACTAATCACCTCCTTTACTACACTTAGCAATTTTAATTACTCGATAATACACTTTCGGTCACTACATTAATTCTTTTGATATAATACAAATCATACTTAACAAATTCCAACTTACCGTACTTATCGAAACTTTCCATTTAATGATGATTACGCCCTCTATTTTATTTTACTACTTTAATCAACCTATTATACATTTACCCTTTCGTTTACTTTATTCTTTTCATTTTCATACCAAGTAGCTCTTTTCTCGCCTTAAAGTCCATAAATATCCCCGTTAGTAACTTGTCTCCAACTTTTCAATTGTTACCGAATGCATTCTCAACTTCACTTAACCTTTTCAACTAATCAATAACACATTTCAATCACTTTTATACTCCAAACACATGCAAATATGACTGGAGTACATTTCGGGTCATTACAACTCTCTCCTACTTAAAGAATTTCGTCCTCGAAATTCACTCACGTCAGATAGTCCATGTGTTATACTCCATATCATTACCATTCATGTGTATTGCTTTTATATAGTCATATAACACTTACATTTTACACTTATAACGTATACACTTCACTCGTTTCAGTACATTTACTTCTCATATACTTATTTGTCTTCATTTACTTTACTTTTCACATAACTCCTTTTAGTATCTGTTTACATACACTTCATTCTTAACATACTTTAAATCTCTTAGCTTTAGAATACTTTAATTCTTTATTACCTCAAACAATTTCTTTCAATCAAAACAACTATAAAATCTATAACATATTTCTTGAATCACTTCCACTTTACATAATCATCTTATCTCATCGAGCATAACTCTCTCTCTTCATTATATCACTTTCATGTCAATCATGATCGTCATAATAATTATTATCCTTATCACTATTTAAAAACTCAAATATATACACTTTGCATTTAAACCATTTTATACTTATTCTCTCATTGCACAATTCCTTGACACCTCAATTTTTCAGGATACACATGTTACTTTCTTCACTCATATTACTCATTCTTCATTCGAAATCTTAATCACACCTTTTTGTACTAATTTCCAAAATAGTCTTTTCTTCTTAACTTTTGATTATTCATACCATATACTTTCATCAACAAACACTTTACTCTTTTTCAATATGCCCCTTTTTAACACCAAACACTTGATGTACATTTTGTCAGCTCTCTCTCCAAATGATACACATACATAAATGTTTTTCACATATGATCAAGGGAAGTGAATGAAATGAGCATATGATGATTTATGTATGCAAAGTGATGCAAAATGCAGTTTATACGATAACAACACACTTTTTCCATCCCCATGTTTCAACATGCTCATGTTCAAATGATTCCAATGAGATAGCTAACAGGCGTACAGAGTGTCATCACATTCTCTTATAACTCATCTGGTATACTCACTTCAGATCTCACACAAATAAAAGATCTTGGAACGAGTGGATTATGATCTACTGGATTAACGTTTTAACTATACACCTTATCCTTTCTGAAGACTTCTACTCCTATCACTTATATAAAGAGCAAGGACATCTGCTTTGGCCAACACAAAACTATACAGACACTTTTCTAAACTCCTAGTCGACCAGAACCAACTAAACCTATGCTCTGATACCACAAAATGCAACACCTTTTACCAGTACATAGCAACCGTATGATAACATAGGCAATATATGATGCCGAGCGAAGGATGTTACCAACGAAACACACAAGGTATAGTAACAAATAATGGAAAATCGAAGTATAAAATTTCTTTCAATACAAAACATTTTCATATGCATAACTCATATAATACTCTTCACTTTAATCATATTACATAAGATCATTTATTATGAAAATAATGGTTACATACATTACAAATAACAATTGCAAAATCTATTAAAATTACTCCTATAGACTCGTTGGCCTTGACTGTTGCGGAATGTCCCTGACGACACTTCTATCTCCAAACCTGCATGGGTGAAACACCCATGCTAAGCTTAAAGCTTAGTGGGGAATACATATAAGATGGATAACTACTCACAGTAGTCGTTAACAATACACTCAAATAATTACATATAAAGTCGCATATCTAATACTTCATATATATATATATATATATATATATATATATATATTGTATTTAGTACATTTAAGCATAGTAAAGGCAAATGTAAAACTCAAATATGTATTTACACTCGTATAAGTTACATTAATTACTTACATGCCAGCAATCTCATATAATATTAACTGTCATGTCAATTATTTATTTCATCTTCTTCAAATACATTATAAATGTTTGCTTATTTAAACTTCTCTTGCTTATATGGTCTACTTTGATTAGAACAAGTATTGTACATTTGTTTATCATGTTCTTATCTATATCTCTTTACTGTTGAACTTACATTCATGTAGGAACAATATAAGAATATTTGTCCATTTCCAATACCTATAAGTTTCTTACACAACATATTCATATTAACAAATATAGACTCATGATGTATCAATATAAACAAAATAAAGTTGTTATAATTAACCACTACTTTACACGCATGGAAATATTTAGTCAAACATTTTCTTAAAACTCAAGCCTTTACAACTAGTAACAATCAGTCATATATCACAGTTTATCTTTCATGTTATTGCTTTATCATATTAATACAATCACAATAACAGAACATTTATGCATAGCAATTTACTTAATCCCTTTTTATAATATACATTCAAAAATTTTACATATAAGCAAATTTAATTATTAGCTTATAACTTATTATTCTTTTATTTAACTATTGTTTGTGTTAGTGTATAATAACACATAGACAGATGATGCACATATTCTGTTTAATACATCTTTACCAATAATTATACTGTCCTTTATATATATACACATTTTAGATAGGGAACTATACAATTAGTAAATCACACAAACATTCATTATAGCACACCTTTAAGGTTTACTTATATGAAAACATTTATCTATCAATAACTTCCATATTCTTCATTTAACACTTTTTCACTCAATTATTGCCTACATTACCAATGAGGTGGATAATGGGTTAAGATGCATAGGTACCCGAGGGTACAGTTGCACATAAGGATCCATAACACGTAGGGATCTAATCAGGTTCCAGAAATGCATAGGAATCCAAACAGGATTCAGAGACACATAGGGACCCAATTGAGGTCCAACGCATAGGCTGTAGTAATAAAGACCCTATCTATCCACTACTCGGTTGACGCAGGCTATACATATATTTATTCTATTTTATGACACCCACTTCATTATCAAATTTCCATATTTGCTCATATGCTCATTGTAATCATATAATGATCACACATTCATTCATTCGCAAAATGTTTATGCCCATCATAATCATCGTATTCAGAAATAATTATTATGGCCATATACTGTTCATAAACTTGCACATCTTTTTATATATATATCATATTTACATATCGTGCATAACACTATTTTGCTCATCATGCTCTCATATAACACATATTCATACATATACATATTGCATACACAATTATATTCTCGTTGAATCTATAAATGCCTATCTATGCACTTAGACACCATGAAATTTCATGTTCATGTAATCATGCAAATCATTAAACTCATTTAAGGCTTATATAACATATATTTCATACCATACTTACATACCGCTATATCACATTAATAATTATTTTTTATTACCTTCCATATATCAATCACTTAAGTAATCATATTATTGCCTTATACATGCATTAGATGAAACCTAAAAGGTTTTGAAAAAGTTCTAATTCAACTCAAAGTCAAAACGGAGAATATAGACAAAATATGGGTGATCAATGGCCGTGCCTCGTGATCGACGGGTGGCCATGGACAGACGGCCAATGGCAGATTGACCGGTATGACAAGTGGCAATTATGACTAGCCGACGAGCGTCCCTTCATAAATGACGAGCGGCCATGGACAGACGGATTTGATTGACAGATGACTACCAACAGACTGGTGCAACTCTTGACCGATGGGCGTCCCTGGCCAAATTGGTTCCAAGCAGAATACCCTACTATAAAAACATATTTTTTAAATAGAACTGGTTCTAATCACCAGGCCAAAATAAAAACCCTTATGTTTTTGTCAATTTTGAGGGTCTTAGAGCCGGAATTAGCTCATGGTCATTTTTAGGACTATTGTTTGTATGGAAGTCACGGTTCCAAAACTCCACTTATACCCAAACAGTCACAAATGGTCATTCTAAACCCTTGGGCAGAATTGCACTATGCAATTCAATAAGCCTATAATCAACTAATTTGACACAACTAATCCACCAAATTCAATCCAAACCAACATAACACATATACGAACACCTCAAAATATTCAATTCATCAATAAATATTCATTAACACAAAAATTAACACAATAATTGTAATGACCTGAAATCTACCCTAGTAGCATTTTGCTTAATTAGGGTAATTGGACAAGTTTGATTTAGGGTTTCTAATTTTGGATTTAAGTGTTGTTGGAAAAGAAGACTTAATTGCATGAAATAAATTAGTTAAGTGACTAAGATGTAATTGTGTATGATTAATTAAGGGAAGGATTAATTACGGTTAATCAATATTAGATTAACCTAATCTAATGTTAGTACCTTCCATGTGTTGAGAGCTGGCTTTGCCAACTCAGCTTTTACATGCAATATAAGGGGATTTATGAGGTAGAATTTGTCTCATTCTTGGAAATCCTTGTCCGGTTTCTTTACTCCATTTCTGTTCTTCTTCTTCTTCCTCTTCTTTCATGCTTCACCATCTTCAGTCTTTAGTTCATCAATTTTCGTTGATTGGTTAATTGAGTTAATTTCTAAGTTGAGTGGTGTTCTTGGCTGATCAAGGTAAGTAGTTATGTTAGGTTCTTCTTCTTCTCCTTTTAATTTTTTGTATTGATTTGGAATTGATTCCTTGATCCAATTTTGGAAATTGGATGTGTGTTGTAGTGGAAGAAACAAGAAAAGCTAAGGGAAAAGAGAACCTTGGGGAGCCAAGTGCCAAGTGAGCTCATTGGAGCAAAAGAGTAGATGTTTGGGAAACTATGTAACAGCCCGTATGTCACCCTAGGAGTATGTGTGTTCAATTGGGATTTAATTGCATAACTGAAATTGTTTAAGTGACCAAAATGTTATTGGGTTTAATATTGTTAGAGGGCCGGACTTGCATTGCATGGGTTAAGTGGGCTGAAGGCTAGAAGCTCATTAATAGGGCAGATTTGTAGTAGAAGCCCATGATCCATTTCCGTATTTGCCACATGGGATGGTGCATGAGAGAGAGAGAATGTGCCACTTAGGATTATGCATGTAGGAGAAAAATTTGATGGGGTTGGCTGCATGGGGCGGCAGCTTTCCTTTCCCATCTCCCCTTTTTCATTTTCTGCTTTCTTCTTCTCTCTTACCAAACATTTCCTCCTCCATCTTTCTCTCCTTTTCTGTAATTTCTTCTCTTTTTCTTCTTCATTCTTCCATTTCTTTTTGGTTTGTCAAGTGAAATTCCTGCTGCATTTTTGAAGACTAGAAAGGTTGCATGTGTGAATGCATGTGTTTATTTTAGAAGGTAAGTAAACTATCCTACCCGAAATCCTTTCTCTTTCATCTTCTTCTTGTGTTTAGAAATGAGATTCTGATTCTTGTTCACCATTTCTGGAAAATATGGGCCTTGGTTGTAGAGGTAGAATATAAGAGGGACAAAGGCAAGGCTATAGTTGGTGAGCCAAGCACCAAGTGATTTTGGCAAAAAGCAAAGGAGTAGAGGTTTGAGAAACCCTATGTTTATATGTATTTTGGTAAATCTTGAGTTATGATGTGTATTTGAAATGCATGAACTAGTATGGTATGTAATATTGAGGAGTTACTGTTGTGATGTGTTATTTTATGCCTTTCTATGACTATTTGCATTCGGAATAACATTCATGTTGTGGTCCCTTCCATGGTTGATGGCATGGTCATTGTCGAGAGGATTGTGACGATTGGGTAATTATATGTGTATGGGGGAAACTGTCCTAGAATCGGTAAGTGGAATGTGCCAAATTTTGTTAATAGAAACTAGCTGAGTAAAGGAATTAATTTGTAGCATTGTGTAAACTTAAACACATAGAGTGTAGGTTATCATGAATTAGATATGAGAACTTTAATCTTTAGTAATGTAATAATGGGAATGTAGAAGCAACCATATTGAATCGAGGGACTGTAGGGTCTTCAATAGATGTGAATAGGTTAATTAATGTGAATAGGAGGGCATTCGGAGCAAGTATAGTTCCATATGCCCCAACTCCTAGTATAGGTAATAATAATAATTGATAAATCTGGTGTTAGTGAATTCATAACAAGTAAATAAACAAATGGGTAATATAACATATTGGCTAATAATGGGTCGAGAATAGGCTATGGGAGTTGCATGCGAAGTGAGGAGAAAATGAGACTTGGGAAGAGAGGATGGAAGAGCTTGGAATGAGGAATTCCAGTTCTGTCGTGAGAGCGACAAGGGTTGCATGTGATGCCCTTTCCCAACTGCATGATTAGCTCAGCTAATCATGTCAGGAACGGTCGTTACACACACACAGAACACACACACACTTATTTTCTAATTCATGTTAAAACCTGAACAATAAAACTTCTTCTTATAAACTCATCCACATGCATATCATGCCATTCACTTCTAGGTCATTCACTATATTCACATACTTATTACACATACACATATATAACTAACCATATTCAGTTAATAGCCTTACATATTTTTAGCATTCTCATATTACATATCACTTATACAAAAAGCTTATATAGGGATTATACAGAAATTCCATAACAAAAACCCACATTTACTTGTCTCATACACTTCATCTTGCTTAGTCATAATGTTAGACACGTGTTGGACAAGCTATAGGCACTTGTAGTAAAGTTTGAGTGCATTTTGGGAAGGAAAACACCCTAAATATGCAAAACTGGGAAGGGTCACAGTGGCAATGGGTTTGTTGTGACTGTGAGGTCCAATTAGATTCAATTCTGTCTTGTCTCGGCATTGGTCACAGTGGCAACCATTTGGTTGTGACCGTGACATACTAAAATGAAGCAAAACAGAAGCAAAACTCAGGACTACTTCACTAATCCTTTTTGTTCAGCCTAAATCGACATGTAAATGACCTTTTTAGGCAAAACATCCTCTTAACATTTGTTCCTTAGGATATTAGATCTCACAAAGGACAACTTTCAGGTAATTTAGACCTATAAAACATCAGTTATGAATCAAACAATACAGACTATTCCAATGAACTAGCCAAGGTAGAGACTCATATGTGTTTGCTATTTTTAAGGGTCTTAGAGACAAAATTAGCTCATAGGTATTTCTGTGACTTTTGTAGGCATGGGAGTTATTGTTCAAATGGAATAACAATCACTCAATTTGGAGTTTTAAAACTCTAGTTATGACAAAAACATTATATGGAGGTCTGGTGATATGGATCCACCGACAATGCCATCAACCACCAAAGATCCATTGAAGATGCCTAGTGGTCCAATAACAAGAGGACGTGCTCAAAAGCTAAAGATGGCTATGTCATCTTTTGTTCAAGACTTTGTCACTCAAGAAATTCATGAAGAGGCTATTGAGAAATGCTATAGAGAGCTTGAAGGCCAAATTAAAGTACTTAGCCTTTTGGAAGCAAGTGAAGGAATTGGGCCAATTTAAGCCATCAAGGGCTTATACAACTTTGGGCTTTTAATTGTACATGTCATGTGCTTCATTTAAAAGTCACATGACTCATTTAAGTTGGGATTTAATGGGCTAGGCGTGATGGGCTTGTAGATTGGGTTTAATTTAGTTATTTTGGGTTTTAATTAGCCTTTCTTTTGGGATTTCATATTCTGCCTATGAGACTAAATTTTAAGTGAGTTTATTTTCTTTGGTTTGGGCTTAATTTTTCTTGTAAAGCCCATGGAGAATTCGGCCTATGTGTGCTTAAGGCCTTATTAGGGTTTGTTTTTAGGTTTTAAGGGTAATTAGGGTTAGCCACCATATATATAGGCTAATATGAATTGTAAACTTTAGATTTGATGAATTAAACATTTTGAGAGTGTTCTCTTATCGGCTTGGCCGAATTCTATAGAGAGATTTGTGAGAATATGCTTGCTCATCTTTTCTATTTCATGAAGAATTTGATTACTTATCAATTGTCTTGAATGTGGCGTTTTCATCTTCTTCATTTTCTCGATTATTTGCGTTTTCAATCACAGGTTGATTGGGGGTTGAATAGGGAGGGATTTTATCTCTTTGTTTCTTTGCTAACCATCTTGTATGTGTGGGTTTGTAGCTTGTTAGCTATTGGGTTCCGCATCATTTGGTATCAGAGCCAAAGTTGAGGTAAATTCCTATTTATCTTAGTGTTAGGTTTGCGTTTTCTATGTTCTTTGATTTCTTTATATTTATGCCCAATTAATAGTGATAAGTTCTGATTTGTGTGCCTTTGTGTGTTAAATTTAACTTTTTTTCCTTACCTTTTTGTCATTGAATCTTGTTTCTGCCATAACTTTTGACTAGAGTGTCAGATTTGCTATTATAATATATTTCAGAAAGGGAATTTCGTGCTCTATAATCGTCACTAGGCTTTGCCCTATGTAACTGCAATTTTTGGTTCTTAAAAATGACGTTTAAGTCTCCATTTTCCACTTTGAAGTTTTTGCGTTTTGAAAAGAGGCTTTAGGAAAACCGAATTTGGATTCTAATTCCATTGGGGCTTGAGGCGTTTGGTAATTGTAGTCTAGCTGTTATTACCTTAAAAAAAAAAGAAAAAAAGCGTAAGAAAAAAAAACGTGAAAAAAAAGGAAGAATAGAAGAAATAGAGAAAAGAAGAGATATAAGGAAGTAATTGCGTGTGGTTTCATTGTGTAGTTTATATAGAGCAAAGGGGAAATCCAAATCCTATAATAAGTGGGAGAAAATTAATCCATACTACTTTGGGAATTAGGAATCCTTTAAGGGCTAGTAAAACTAATCCCTATCCTTTTGGGTTTAGGCTTTCAAAATCCTAATCCATAACAGAATTGGAATTGTTATCCTAATCCTACTTAATCAAGGATTTACTTTGTAATCATTGATCCACCATTTGTGTTATCCATTTCCTTATCCATTTACTTATCCATTTGTGTTATCCATTTATTTATCCATTTGTGTTATTCATTTTTCTTATCCATTTGAGTTGCCATTTTTGATATCATTTCTTATCCATTTAAGCTGTTATTCTTGTTTAATTTCTTATCCATTTGACCTGCCATTTTATCATATCTTATTCATTTGTTCCACCATTTTTGGAGTCATTTTTTATCATTTGTTTTACCATTTTGGTATCATTTTGCCATCATTTTCCTATCACTTTGCCACCATTTTGCACACAATTTGACATATTAATCAAGCGTGTTGCAGCATTCGGCATAGTGATACTTTTGGCTATAAATTTAATTGTTTTGCATGCAAACTAGTTCATTTAGTTTAATTTGGTCTTTTTGTTGATTTCTTGCTTTGCTGGGTAGAATATCTAGGTTCTACATTTGATTTGCTTTGTAGTGAATCAAATTCATACATTTTGTCCAGATTGTCATTTTTATTAATTCTAGTTGCTTATTTCTTTATAAGCTTGCTTTTGTTCCTTTACATTGTTAGAGTATCTTTGCTTATTCTAATACTCTAATTTAGATATAATCAAGTGGTACACCACTCTTGACCGTGTATCATCTCCATTGTGTCTAGGGTCTTCTTTTCTAGTGTTGAGCTATCTTTTTATTGTTAGTGCTTACTTTCTTTGCTTTCTTAAATGTGCTCAAGATTCTTGATTTGTGGATTGAATTCTGAAGTGCAATTTTAAAGTTGCAAGCTTGAGTGGTAAAAGGCAAAAAGAGTGTGAGACATTAAGAGGGTAAAAGCCTTATTTGTGTGAAACACGAGAGGAGTGACATTCTTTGAGTGTAAACACGTGAGGGAGTGCTTGTGAGGTTTTTATCTAACAATTTTGCAGGTAATACACCATGACTGAAGAAACTAGTGGAAAGGGAATATGCCAAGGTGAAGATCATGTACCGGATAACAAGATGCTATATCAAGCTTTCATTAGTGAGATTCGAAAGTTATCTCTTAGAATTGATGGAATGGAAGAGAGGCTTGAAGGTAGTATATCTAATGCACCTAGAAGGGTAGCAAGGAGAGGCCGAATTATTCAAGGACATGTGGAGCATGAATTTGATAATGAAGAGGAAGAGGAAACTAGTGCAAGTATAGTGGGAACTTGGGCAACATTAAACTCAAGATTCCTCCGTTCAAAGGCAGAAATAGTGCAGAAGAGTACTTAGAGTGGGAGAGAAAGGTGGAGATGATCTTTGAATGCAATAGATATTCAGAGGAAAAGAAGGTGAAGATTGCAGCTGTAGAGTTCACTGATTATGCAATGTTTTGGTGGGAGCAACTCAACTTGAGTAGAAGGAAAGTGGGAAGGCGTCCTATTAATAATTGGGAGGACATGAAAGAAGCAATGAGAAAAAGGTTTGTTCCTTCACACTACTTTAGAGAATTACATCATAAATTGCATAGACTTGTGCAGGGAGGAAAATCAGTGGAGGATTACTATAAAGATATGGAAATGTGCATGGTGAGAGCAAACATTGAGGAGGATGAGGAGATCACCATGGCTCGGTTCTTAGGTGGTCTAAACATGAAGATTGCTGATGCCATTGAGTTATATAGATATGACACTATGGAAGAGATATTGCACATGGCAATAAAGATTGAAAAGCAAAAGAGGAGTAAAAGTTTTAATAAGATCAGCAACAACTCAAGCTATACTTTGGGGTCTAAATGGAACAAAAAGGAGGAGAAGAAGGACTTTAGGGTATCTAAACCCTATGGGGCAGATTCGGGTCCAAAAGAAGTAAAGGCAACCCAAATTCCAAACAAAGGTGTTAAAGGTAACTCTAGTACTCCTACCCCTAGTAGAGAAATTAAATGTTTTAAATGCTTGGGTAAGGGGCATGTAGCACGTGATTATCCTAATAGGAGGATAATAATTGCTAGGGATGATGGGGAAATTACTTCTAAATTATAACATAGTGATAATGAAATGCCTCCTTTGGAAGATTGTAGTGATTGTGCTAGTTAAGGGGAGTTGTTAGTTGCTGAAAGTGGGAAATCATTAGTGGCTAGGCGAACTTTAAACTTGAATGTTAAGGAAGATAGCCTAGAACAAAGAGAAAACATATTTCACACTAAGTGTTTAGTTAATGGGAGAGTGTGCACAATCATTATTGATGGGGGAAGTTGCACGAATGTAGCTAGTGTGAGTATGGTTGAGAAGTTGAACTTGGCATGTGAGAGGCATCCTAGACCTTTTAGATTGCAATGGTTAAATGATAGTGGAGAGGTTAAGGTGACACGCCAGGTTAGAGTGCCATTTTCTATTGGATGGTGCAAGGATGAAGTTTTATGTGATGTTGTACCTATGCAGGCAGGCCATTTAATTTTGGGAAGACGTTGGCAATTTGATAGACAAGCTATTCATAATGGGTACACTAACAGATTTTCTTTTTCTTATGAAGGTAAAAAGGTTGTTTTAGCTCCATTATCTCCTCAAGAGATTTATGAAGATCAAAAGAAAATGTTTGAGAAAGAAAAAGAGGCTTCGGCCAAAAGAGAAAAGGGGAGAGAGGTTTCAGCCCAAGGGGTGAGAGAGAGAGAAAAAGAAAGGAAAGGAGGAAAAGAGGCCCAAAAAGAAACAAAACAAATAAATGGCCTAGTGGTGAGTGAAAATAAGCAAGGGGGGCGGCAAAAACAGAATTTCTATGTGAGGGCAAGAGAGGTCAAGAGTGCATTAGCTTTGAGACAACCTTTGGTCCTTATAATCTACAAGGAAGTTTTATTTTCTGACACTGACCCTAATCTTGATTCTTTGCCTCCTCGTTTTGTTTCTTTGTTGCAGGAGTATTCTGATGTTTTTCCTGATGAGATGCCAGATGGATTACCACCTTTGAGGGGGATAGAACATCGGATTGATTTTGTGCTAGGATCTAGCATTCCCAATAGACCAGCCTATAGAAGCAATCCTATGGAAACTAAGGAGATGCAAAGGCAAGTGGAAGAACTCATAGAGAAGGGATTGGTGAGAGAAAGCATGAGTCCGTGCGCAGTACCTGTCCTTTTGGTGCCTATGAAGGATGGAACATGGAGGATGTGTGTTGATTGCCGTGCGGTCAATAAAATCACTGTAAAGTATAGACATCCCATTCCTAGGCTAGATGATATGTTGGATGAATTATGTGGTGTTGTGTATTTTACAAAAATTGATTTAATGAGTGGATATCATCAAATTAGAATGAAACTTATTGATGAGTGGAAAACAGCTTTCAAAACTAAATATGGTTTGTATGAGTGGTTGGTTATGCCGTTTGGGCTATCTAATGCCCCTAGCACTTTTATGAGGCTTATGAATCATGTATTGCGTGCATATTTAGGAAAGTTTGTTGTTGTGTACTTTGATGATATTCTCATTTACAACAGGTCTTATGAAGAGCATATTGAGCATGTTAGGCTAATTTTACATACTTTGAGATCTGAAAAGTTGTATGCTAAGCTTAAGAAATGTACATTTTGCATAGATAGACTTGTGTTTATTGGTTTTGTGGTGAGTGCACAGGGAATTGAAGTGGATGAAGAGAAAGTGAAGGCAATTAAGGAATGGCCTACGCCTAAGACTATTTCGGATGTGAGGAGCTTTCATGGCTTAGCAAGTTTTTATAGGTATTTTATGCAGGATTTCTCTTCTGTTGCTGCACCACTTACAGAAATTATCAAAAAGGAAGTTGGGTTCAAGTGGGGAGAAGCACAGTAAAAGGCTTTTGAGACTTTGAAAGGGAAGTTGTGTTCTGCTCCTATTTTATTTTTGCCTAATTTTGATAAGACTTTTGAAATTGAATGTGATGCTTCTGGTGTAAGTATTGGGGCTGTTCTAATGCAAGAGAATAAACCAGTAGCATATTTTAGTCAGAAGCTTCATGGAGCCCAACTCAATTATTCAACCTATGATAAGGAGCTTTATGCCTTGATGAGAGCATTGGATGTGTGGCAGCATTACCTCCTACCCAAGGAGTTTGTCATTCACACCGATCACGAGTCCCTCAAACACTTGAAGGGGCAAGGTAAGTTGAATAAAAGGCATGCTAAATGGGTTGAATTTATTGAAACATTTCCCTATGTTATTCAATACAAGCATGGAAAGGATAATATTGTTGCTGATGCATTATCAAGAAGATATGCCTTGATTTCTACATTTAGTTCTAAGTTGTTAGGATTTGAGCATGTTAAGGAATTATATGTAGGAGATCTTGATTTTGGTAATGTGTATGCAGCATGTGAGCATTAAGCTTCTGATAAATTTTATAGGCATGATGGGTTTCTATTTAAAGGCAATAAACTTTGTTTGCCTAAATGTTCTATGCCTGATTTGCTCTTGTTAGAATCTCAATGTGGGGGATTGATGGGACATTTTGGGGTGCATAAGACTTATGACATGTTAAATGAGCATTTTTATTGGCCTCATATGCGCAGAGATGTGGAAAAAGTGTGTAACTCATGTGTTGCATGTAGGCAAGCTAAGTCTAAAACTATGCCCCATGGTTTGTATATGCCTTTACCCGTACCTAGTTCTCCTTGGACTGATGTTTCTATGGATTTTGTGCTTGGATTACCTAGAACTAAATGTGGTAGAGATAGCATTTTTGTTGTGGTAGATAGGTTTAGCAAAGTGGCTCACTTTATTGCTTGTCATAAATGTGATGATGCTGTTCATGTTGCTGACCTATTCTTTAAAGAAGTTATGCATTTGCATGGTATACCAAGCACCATTGTTTCTGACAGGGATACAAAGTTCCTTTCACATTTTTGGCGTGTTCTATGGGGTAAGTTGGGTACAAAGTTATTATTTTCTACTACTTACCACCCACAGACAGATGGTCAAACAGAGGTAGTGAATAGATCTTTAGGTACCTTACTTCGTGCAATAGTGGGTAAGAATCTCAAAACATGGGAGGATTGTCTACCTTTCATTGAATTTGCTTATAATAGAAGTATTCATTCTTCTACTGGCTTTTCACCATTTGAAATTGTTTATGGTTTTAACCCACTGACTGTGCTTGATCTTTGTCCATTGCCTTTGAATGAGCTTTCAAGTTTAGATGGCAACAGGAAGGCATAATTGGTAAAGACTTTGCATGAGAAAGCAAGGGCTAACATCGAGAAGAGGAATCGGAAGTATGCTGAAAGAGCCAATAAAGGAAAGAGACAAGTGGTATTTACCCCTAGAGATTGGGTTTAGGTGCATTTCCGGAAGGAAGGGTTTCCAAACCAAAGGAAAGGAAAGTTGGATGCATGTGGTGATGGTCCATTTCAAGTCTTGGAGCGCATTAATGATAATGCTTACAAGATAGATTTACTGTAACACCCCTTACCTCCCTTACTTGTACTTAGGCGATCCCATCCGATAAGGAGTGAGATGCCGTATGAGTAGAGGTGCCACCACACAGATATAGAATATACATACATCCATACATAAACATACATACCGAAATACAGGGTAATTTAAAACTTTATAAAACCATTCATGAAATAAGCTCATCATGCATTAATATAACGGAAAACATTACATTACTGTTTGATCAACCCAGAGGTACAAAAGATAATTACATATCCAAAATTATTCATATACATATGCGGAAGCTATTACAAAAATTGATGTAAGAGAGTTCTTTACAAAAAGAATCATCGAGATACAAAATTAGGCCCTACACTAAAGACCCAGCTGTGTTGACTCCGATGGCTGCGACTCTCCCAAGCAAACTCCTTCCGCACTTGCACGGGTAAACACACCATGCTAAGCGATAAACGCTTAGTGGGAAAACCCACAAATATCATAAGGACAACCATTCACAACGGTCGTCAAAGCAAACACACACAGATGGCATAATCAGAGATATGCATTAAATAGGAGTGTGAACATATGAACATGTAAACATATAGAGTCATACCTTCGATTAAGTACTACTGTCTTCATAACATCATTAATAACATATTCGGATCACACAATCTCATACTTAGCAAAGCAATTCAAAATGATAAAGTGCCTGCTGACTCAAAGTAGTGGATAACGAGTGAACAAATAGTACTTTACGGGTACGAGCCGATTACAAACAGTACCTTACGGGTACGAATCGAGAAACCAATTTTTACTTTTAATTTCCATAAAACATTTTCAATAGGGACCTTAAACAAGATCCGAACACAAAGGGGCTCGCGAGGAACCAAGCGGGGACCTGATCGGGGTCCAAACTGAACAAAGGGCTGCAGCTAAGAGACTCTATTAGGCATGCCTAACTATCCACTAGACTGACTCTTGCAGGCTAAAATCATACAACTAACGTCCACATTTTAATTATAACAAATAAAGAATTCATATACTTTAAATAGAACAGTACATGCACAATTATGGCTCATTTTAAGTGATATTGAATGCTAAAATCAATAGTATAACATTTCTAAAACGTGGGAAGAAAATAGGATTTTATTGCAAAAACAGGGTAGGTCACGGTCACAACCAAATTGGTTGTCACCGTGACAGGTAGGTCACGGTCACAACCAAATTGGTTGTCACCGTGACATACCAAAGCTCTCGGCAGAATGCTGATAAGGGGTACCTCACGGTCACAACCAAAATGGTTGTCACCGTGACGTACCAAGAAAATCAACAGAACCCAAAAGCTGGACATCTCACGGTCAAACCCAAAATGGTTGTCACCGTGACATGTCCCCAACCCAAAATAGAATTGAAGTTCTGGGTACCTCACGGTGGTAACTAAACTAGGTTGCCACCGTGACATACCTAGACCCCAAAACAGAAAGCACTTTTGGGGTACCTCACGGTGGTAACTAAATAGGTTGCCACCGTGACACACCCACTGCCCAGAACAGAAGCTAAAGTCTGGACACCTCAAGGTGGTGACCAGATTGGTTGCCACCGTGACATGTTCAAACTCTGGGCAGAATGCATCTGATTCATGCCTCACGGTAGTAACTAAATAGGTTGCCACCGTGACCCACGCCCAGATGCGATTCCTGAAGGCAAATTTCCAGATTTTCAAGCCAAAAATCCCATAACTCTCACATCAAACAACATATCCTCACTCCAATAACAAAATTAAACCATTCAAATATCATTAAATCATGCCACAAACGAATCCTACTCATGAATTCAAATAACTACATCAATTTACACAAAATTAATAGCATCACTATTCACATCACATATTCATCAATCTCATAAATGATTCTAAACTTCACAATCAAGGTTTAATAGACAAAGAGAACCAAAACCCATAACATAAAAACTAATAAAAGCATCAAGAACATCAAAATTTTCAGAATTTTATTCAATTAAACATGCCAACAATTCAAATAGCACAAATTCCCAAACCTCAAAATTAGAAGCTCTATCACTTGGTTCCACTAGATCCAGCAACTTCCTTGCCTTTAGGATATCTTGGAGGCTCAGCTAAGCAACAAACCACAAAAATACATAAAATCAAAACCCTAACTTAAAACCCAAAACCAGAAAAATGCAAGGGAAGAAGAAGAACTTGAACAAAAGCAAAACCAAAAGCATAAAGCTTACCAATCAAACACAAGGAGTAATTAATTCCCACCACACCAACTTGAATCCAAGCAAATCACTTAGAGAAGAGCAAAGAGGAAGAAGAAGAGGGAAGGAGAAGGGAGAACGGGAAAATGGGTTTGGAAATCTGAATTTTCCCCTTTTCCTCTTTCTCTTTCCTTTCTTTTCTCCCCCTTTACACTTGTCAACATCTTAGTGGAGGGCATTAATCACTCACACACTAGATGCACATGTCACACACACACAATGAAACACTCTAATAATGCACTCTACACATGTATGAGCAACACACCCAATGCAATCCCATCTAATACACACACTATGATATGCTCACATGTATATAATCACAACTCCACTTATGCCCACCTTATTTCTATATGCACACCCACACCGGAATAAACCCACAAAACATGCAATATTCTCAAAATGCACTTATGTTATGCCAAACACATACAAATACATACTCACATATATGGCTCATTCTATTAGGGGGCAAATGGGGTGTGACATTTACCCGGTGAGTATGGTGTTTCTGCTACATTTAATGTTTCTGACCTTTCTCCTTTTGATGTGGATGTAGATTTGAGGACAAATCTTTTTGAGGAGGGAGGGAATGATACGGATCCACCGACAATGCCATCAACCACCAAAGATCCATTGAAGATGCCTAGTGGTCCAATAACAAGAGGATGTGCTTAGAAGCTAAAGATGGCTATGTCATCTTTTGTTCAAGACTTTGTCACTCAAGAAATTCATGAAGAGGCTATTGAGAAATGCTATAGAGAGCTTGAAGGCCAAATTAAAGTTCTTAGCCTTTTAGAAGCAAGTGAAGGAATTGGGCCAATTTAAGCCATCAAGGGCTTATACAACTTTGGGCTTTTAATTGTACATGTCATGTGCTTCATTTAAAAGTCACATGACTCATTTAAGTTGGGATTTAATGGGCTAGGCGTGATGGGCCTGTAGATTGGGTTTAATTTAGTTATTTTGGGTTTTAATTAGTCTTTCTTTTGGGCTTTCATATTCTTCCTATGAGACTTAATTTTAAGTGAGTTTATTTTCTTTAGTTTGGGCTTAATTTATCTTGTAAAGACTATGGAGAATTCAGCCTATGTGTGCTTAAGGCCTTATTAGGGTTTGTTTTTAAGTTTTAAGGGTAATTAGGGTTAGCCACCATATATATAGGCTAATATGAATTGTAAACTTTAGATTTGATGAATTAAACATTTTGAGAGTGTTCTCTTATTGGCTTGGCCGAATTCTATAGAGAGATTTGTGAGAATTTGCTTGCTCATCTTTTCTATTGCATGAAGAATTTGATTCTTATCAATTGTCTTGATTGTGGCATTTTCATCTTCTTCGTTTTCCCGATTATTTGTGTTTTCAATCACAAGTTGATTGGGGGTTCAATAGGGAGGGATTTTATCTCTTTGTTTCTTTGTTAACCATCTTGTATGTGTGCGTTTGTAGCTTGTTAGCTATTGGGTTCCGCATCATCTGGTGACATATAAACAGAATTTTTCCCTAACTAGGGTTCATACTTTAATTGAGCTCATAACAATTCAATCATCAGTTTCAACACAAGTCAACCATATCTTTCAACTATATCATCTTTCAATTGTCACATAATAAACTAATTTACACACACATAATAATAGTTAGTTCCCAAACCTTATCGCCTATGCTCCTAATTTCGTTGAGCACTCGACTCCCCAATTTTGGCTTTCCCCTTGTCCTTCTTCACTTCTTCAGCTAACAAAACCAGTTCAATTCCAAGATTGGACATAATCCATCAATTCTCATTCCAACTCTAACCAAAATCAGGAAAAAGAGTAAAAGATGAGAAGCACCTATTTACTTAACCACTTACCTATCAAATTTTAGCTCTTAATTCTTGTTCCTCCTAACCATATACATGCAACCAATTCAATTCTCTCTCTTTCAAAACCACTCTCACGCAAGGAAGAAGAAACACAGAAAAATGACTAAGTGATCACAAAATTGGCCATTTCTCTTTCCTCAAAGAGACACATGCATGCATAAGGTAGAGGTGGCAAACTCATAAGGAGCCACACGGTTTCAACTCAGATTTCTGTCCCTTATTTAACTTAAGTTAATCTTAGTTTATGCTTTAATTAATCCCCATCAAATGCCACTAACTCATCATTAGCTTAGTCTTAAGCAATTACTAAATGGCCACTAAACTTTCCTTCATCTTTTCAATTAAGTCCTTCTTTTGTTACAATTAAGTTCAACCCTACACATTCCATCACACATACACCCAAGCTTGACCAATTACAACTAGGGTACATTTTCGGCCATTACATTGTGAGCGCGATAGAATGCTCTTCTGGTCGAGTGGGCTTTCTGTCACGAGCATGCGCGAAGGGTGAGTGCAACAGAGGTGAGCCTGCATTCTGTCGCGAGCGCGATGGAATCAGAACTCCAAGTCTATCGCGAGCGCGACACTTCTGTATGCTAGAAATGTTCTCTTATTTGTTTTATGTTTTACAAAGCATATGTGTGAGTGATATTTGAGCATGTATATGATTTCAATCTTTATTATTTGATATGATTATGATCATTCATATATGAGACATACATTGGTATATGTATATTCTTATGGTATTTATGCATATGCAAGGATGAAGGAAGTGCAATGTGAACTACAATATAACAATGTGATATTGTGTAAAGATTATTTTTGCAATGATAATAACAATAACCAGACTAATAATTTAGCCTGCAAGTCAAGTAGTGGATAGATAGGCATGCCCATAGGGTCTAAGTGCTGCATCTAAATGCGTATGATTCCTTTGGAATTACCAACGCGATTTGAATCCAATTAGGATTCCTCAATGCGAAATACTGAATATCATATTGAATATCCTTGTACCCTCGGGTACCAATGCGATAAATGTGTATATACTGATTCAATTGAATTTATTATACTCTCGAGTACAAATGAGATACCCGATTATCCGCGTCATTGAAATGCAGGCAAGGCTTAATAATTAAAGAAGTTACTCGATGAATATATTTGTATACGTATATGTGATTCATTTTGTATATATATATGAATATGTATTCATGATGCGATGAGATGTAATATGGTGCAATGCAAAAAATATTCTTATCATGAGTGAGTATGATAAGTGTTATAACTTATTATTATGCTATATAACTGTTAATGGTGTACCAATTATGATGATGCAATCATGTTATATGTATATACATGAAATGTGAACGGTGCCAAGTATGCTACGTTAAATCAATGGTTATTATTATGTATATATGTCTGCTTGAATATTGTTTATATTGTTATTGTTTCTCCACTAAGCGTTATTGCTTAGCACGGGTTTTTAATCAGTGTAGGTTCATCGGCGAAGTGATCCAAAGGACGTCCCCGCATTTTGGATGGATCAACACATTAGGTCTCCATTCCCTAGTGTAGATTTTGAATACTTTTGTTAAGGCATGTAACTAATGATATAATTATTGGCATGTATTAATTATTGTATAACTCAGTATGGGATGTAGTTTAATCGGACTGTATGGTTTATGTATGCGATGTGAATGTTTTCGCTGCATGCGAACGAAATTAATTAGCTTGGAATGTTGTATAATGATATTATGCATGTGTTAAGTAGGAAATTTGCATGTGATAAGTGCTGTGGCAACTGCTTCCAAACACTATAGCGTAGCTATGCATGTGGATGGGAGTGGGGTGTTACAAACTATGTGATTGTGTGTAAAATTGATAATTAATATAATTACAAATGTGTAATTATGTTGTGTGTGGAATTGAATTGAAGATGTGTATTTGCTATGCTAATTCGATTGCTATGAAAGTTGTTAACTTATAAGCATGATATCTTATTTTTAGGGATTTTGAAATTGTTGTGTAATTTTAGAATTAATGGATACCTATTGTGAAATTGAGTGTAGTATAGTCTGTTAGCAGCCTAAAATCTATTTTACATAGCGGTCAAGAATTTTTTGCCCATCGTGTAGTTCATTCGACCCGTTGTATAGTATAGTCTGTTAGCTATAAAAAAATACTCCTCACCGTGTAAGTAGCTACTAGATTGTAGATTCATTTTTATTCTATTTTACACAGGGGTCAAGAAATCCAGACCACCATAGAACCTCCAATTTCAACATTATAATTTTATGATTTTTGCTTACTTTTTTATATCCAATCTTTACCGAAAACACATGTTTAATGATGAATGTTTGAACAACATGAGTATATGATATATTACATGTGTTATGCATGAATATTATGTTAGATACAATTAAATAATATAACTATAAAATGATAATCAAGGTATTAAGCTCAATTTATTATGTAAGTTAGTGGAATGAACAAAAAGCATTAATTTCTGATTTACTTATTTCAAAAACTACTTGTTGATTACACATAAAATATGTTTATACATGAACATTTGAAGTTTTTGTTTTGAGAATTAATTGTTGAATATATAAATAAATATGAGGTGTATGGATATAAGTAACTGAAAATATTTAGGATATGTTAATGAGCCTGCTAGCCAGTCTAGGTTGTGAATAGAAAGGCATGCCTATAGCATGCCCGAGAAACTCCTATAAAAACCCTTCAGGGATGCCTGTTATCTTCCCTTCGAAGATGCCTGTTTCTTCCCTTCTGCGATGCCAATTATCTTCCCTTTGGGGATGCCTGTTTCTTCCCTTTGGAGATGCCTGTTATCTTCCCTTTAGGGATGCCTAATATTTCACCCATTGTCCACTCCTACAGAAAGGCAGGCAGTAAATATTTGTATTAAAAATTTGAAAATGTTTAATGACAATATGAATTCGAAAGCTATTCTGAACATGATGAAAGCATGGTAGACATTAAAGTGAAATCTAATTATGATATTTAGTAATTACATGATTATTTTATTATGACTTAAAATAAGTAAGTTATCAGGTGAATATACTCATGCTTTCGTTTTATATCATAATTGTGATCCTTTGATTTATTTATGACATATGTGTGCTTGTATTGATGATTCTTATGAGCAATCATCCATTATAGCACAGATTTTCTTTTAATCCGCATAGGTACCAGTGACAGTTCTTCTCATAAGGATATTTCACAAGGTCAAAGGTCAACACATGTATAGGATCTGGAAGGAAGTCTTTTGGTGTAGGTTTCTTTTTGAGTTTAAAATTACTATATTTTGTTAAGCCTATTTTGTATAAGAAGTTTGTAAGTAAATACTCATGCTATATGTATATATAATTATTCTGTGTATATGAAACCAAATGATATGATCTTCTTTTGATAGGCTATGCATGCATAAGGTGTTTTAATGTTTATCTTTAGAGAAATATATGCATGAATTAGATGACATTCATGATTTATAGGATTTTGAGTTCTGTTTGTTTAACACCCCTCCATAAGTGATCCTATTTTATAATAAGGTTTTGTTTGGAAGTAGGGGGTGTTACATTTGGTGTTATCAGAGGTTAGGTTTAGTTGGTTCTAGATAATAGGAGTTTAGGTATGTGTCACTATAGTATCTGTCTTGACCTTATGCGGATGTTCTTATTTTTCTTATAGATAATAAGATGGATGAATCTTGAAAAGTTGCTGAGGAATCGGCTGAAAGTGTAAATTCTTTGGATTAAGATCGATTGGTTCCTGGTCCATCTGTATCTATTGGGAATGAGATGCCTGTACCACTTATACCAATGGAGACTTTGCATAAGATGTCCCAATATATGTCAAGAGTTCTTGACAGATTCATTACACCTAAGGCACTAATTGATATTGTAAGGAAACATGGTGCTGAGGAATTTCTGGGAATGACACATGATGAGTCAGAGAAAGCTGTGTTCTAGTTGGAAATGACTCAGAGAAATCTTGATGAATTTGAATGCCCACCCGAATAAAGGGCTTTGTGTTCTATTTCTTTACTTCAAGGAGCAGCTTATGATTGGTGAAAGTTAGTGATGAAGCATCCACAGTATGTTGAACTGGTGACCTAGGAATTCTTCTACCGAGAGTTTTGAAAGAAGTACATTACTGATGCCTATAAGGACGCTAAGTGGAAGCAATTATTCAATTTTAGGCAGAGAAATCTATCAGTGGATGAATATAAGAAGGAATTCAGCCAATTGAGCAAATATGCACTTGAGCCTGTGTTAACCGGGGCATTCAGGATTAGGCAATTTTAAGATGGACTCAATGACTCAATCAAAGATTGCTTGAAAGCTTTCTCTTCACTAACGCAGGTAAGTTATTATTAATTGGTCCAAGCAGGCATCGAGTTGAAAAATCTGAACCGCTTAGGAGGGAAAGAGCTCAGAGAAGGGGGAAAGGTGGACCATCTTTAAGTAAGAGAGTTCAAGAATCTCAGGGTACCTACCCAGCAGAATCTGTAAGGCCCTAACTAGTACCCCAATGGCTTTGAGCATGGTTATGGTATGAGTGTAGCTTTTTGTCTATGTTTTGCATTTGCATGTATGTTTAGGACGTGTTCGGTATTTTTTGTGGAATCTGGGTGATTGTTATTTGCCATATGGGTTTAATTGCATATTTTAGGAAGATTAGAGGTTTAATTTGTGGTTTGAGTATGTTTTGAGAAGGAAAGAAGGATTAGAAGAGGGTTTTGCCAAATCTACCTCAAAAGAATGACAAGTGGATGGTGGAGATGAGGAAAGAGAAGGAGAGGGTAAGGATGAACTTTTAGTGAGGAGAGAGAATGTGAGAAAGAGCAGATTTACCCTCCTCTTTATCTCCCGTTCTCACGTCATCCTTCTCCTCCTCCCTTTGCCCAAATTCTCCCTCAGCTGCTGCAATTCGTGAGTTTGTTTGGCAAATTTCGGAATTATTCAGGTAAGTGAATAGTCTTCTTCTTCTTATCTTCTTCTCTTTGGTTCTTTGGGGGTTGTTTGGCTATGTTTTGTGAATGTTGTAGTTGGTTTGATTTGTTCAGAAATTCCAGCTAGGGAAGCGAAGGGGAAGCAAAAAGTACGCGAAAGTGCTGCTAATTGAACTTTGAGGAGCTTAGGAGCTAACGTTTGGGATTTTATGTGAATTTGATTGGGTTTTTACTTTTGAATTATTGTAATGATTTTTGAGAATTTGAGATTTAAATTGTGTTTATGGGCATGTTTGAATTGTGTTTTGTGTGATTGGGAGTAGAATAGGAATTGGAGGTGTAACATAGAATTTAGAAGTAACTTTTATGGGAAAAATGGGAATTTTCTGGGTTTGAAACTTTTTTTTTTTTCAAATTGTTCCTTTTTGCTATTTAGTCACTTCCTTTAGTTGTAAAACTTGGATAATATGATGAGTAACATGTTTTGATTGTCTTGTGATGGTTGTATAGAGGTTCTAACGTCAACGGCATATTTAGAAAGGTTTGGCTTTGAGGAGAGCTGTGCAGGTCGGTATCAGAGCGTGAAGCACGACTCTGTTGTGAGCGCGATCTCTATCGTCAGTGTGAAGCTCGACTCTGTCACGAGCGCTACAGAGAGCTCAGTCATCCGAGCTTCCGCTGAGGAGTCCTCTATCTCGAGCGCGACAGAGAGTTCGGTGAGTCGAACTTCCACCGAGCTGCCCTCTGTCATGAGCGCGTTAGCGTACACGAGTGAGACAGAGGCCATTCTGCCCTCTGTTGCGAGCATAACAGAGGCTGTCTAGTTTTCCATCGCAATTGCGATTGGTAGTCGTGAGTGCAACATATAGTGTATTTCGCCTCTATCGCGAGCGCGACTTTCTCTTATCTTATGAATGCTTGTCATTTACTATACTTTGAATGGTTTGTCACTTGTGATTTATATACATAAACCAATGTATGGACTATAATATGTTATACTATGTCAATTATTTTGAATTGATACGTAGCCTGTAATAGTCATGTTGTGGATAGATAGGCATGCCTATAAGGTTATGTTTGCCGCAGCCTATGCGTTTCTTTGGACCCTAATTAGGTCCCTAAGCATTCGAATCCTTTGGAGTATCTGTTTGTACCTATGGGTACCTATGAGTTTACCCATTATCCACCACTCTGAGTTTGCAGGCATAACTATGTTTATGTGTACAATATGGAATCATGTGAATTTAAGAAATGAATTGTTATAAGTGTATAAAGTGAAGTGTAATTATTTGATGAATGCAAGTTGTAGATTTAGCTCATGATGCTTTATTCGTATGTATGTGCCATGTGTATGTGAATTGCATTGATGTCCACTGTGAGTGGTCGTTCATCTCTTATTTTCCCCACTAGACCATTGTGCTTAGTATGAGTGTTTCATCCGTCCAGGTGTGGAAGTAGTAGGAGTTTTTGGGAGGACTAATCCGCAGCAGCCAAGGCCAACACAATAGGATGGGTTTTGTTAGATGTTTAAGACTTTGTGAATTGTAATCTCTGGATCTAAAGCTTTTGTAATGTAACCAATTTTGTATAGGTAGTACTGGGATTTGTACTTATGTAAATTTGTGTAATGTATATAGTTATGTAATTTGTAAGACTTGAATTGGTAGATCAGTAAGGATTGTTATGTAACAACTCAGCTATGTAAATATTTTGTTTATAAATGAATGAGATTTGACAATTGCAGTTCGGTTTATGAGATGTATGCGAAAGAAAGTTTTTGTTACCCTAATTCTGTCAATTGTATATGAGTTTGTACAGTTATGCATGTGTTATAATGATTGTATTTAGTATGCTTGAGTTCTATTGGTAGCAGCCCTCGCCTACTGGGGCACTTACTCCTCTATATCGGGGTGAGCTTCCCTATGATTAGGTAAGGGGTGTTACAATTTTATTAGTAATAAAGCATAGGCTTAGACATTTTTGGACGACTATAAAATATTTGTTGGTCTGATGTGGATGTTTTCGTGTTTTGTAGTTAGAATGGAGTCCGTGCGAGGATCTCTTGAGGGTTCAGCTGAGAGTGCGAATCCCCGGGACCAAGATTCGTCAGTTTTTGGTCTAGTTCAGTCAGCGAGGGTGCAACCTGAGGCTCCAACCATGCCTTTTGAGGCCATACTTAAGATATTGTAGGATATGGCTAGAGTTTTTGGAAAGGGTGACTGTATGGAGGGCTCCGATTAAGATGATGAGGAAGTTTAGAGCCGAGGACTTTTATCGGACTAGTTTAGACGAATTCGACAAAGCAGAATTTTGGATCGAGAAAGTAAGAAGAGTTCTAAAAGAGATATGACGTCCCCCGAAGAGGGAAGTTGATTGTGTTGTGTCGCTCTTGTAGGGTTTCGCCTATAATTGGTGGAAACTGGTTCTAAGGCACCTGCAGTTACCTGACTCGGTTACATAGGAGTTCTTTGTGCAAAAGTTCCACAGTAAGTATATGACCAAGGCTTACAAGGAAGCTAGATGGAAGCAGCTCTTGAATCTTAAGCAGAGGGCTTTGTCTGTGGTGGATTATGAAAAGGAATTTAGTAGGCTTAGCAAGTATGCGCCGCAGGGTGTTCTTACTGAAGATTTCCATTGTCAGCACTTTAAGGAGGGGCTGAATGAGACCATTAAGGCAATGTTGATTTCCTTGATGAGTTTGCCAACTGTCAATTATTCTTAGATTGTGCAGGCGGCAATGCGAGTGGAACGTTCTGAGACCATTTTGAGAGAAAGGGCTTAAAGGAAGAATCCCTCTTTTGGAGGCTCATCTTCAGGGAAAAGGTTTAGGAATTCTCAAGTGGCTTCTCCGGATGAGTCTACCAATAGTTTTGGTATGAGAGGAAGGAGGCAGGGATCTTCTCAAGTGTCTGGGGCTGGTAGAGGTGCTTCGGGTGGTAGAGGTGATGTTGTGCCAGAGTGTTCGCACTGTAACAAGCGCCATCGGGGCGAATGCCGTTAGTTGACATGAGGTTATTTTAGATGTGGTAGCACGAAGCATTTTCTGGCCAATTGCCCTAAGTCATTTGAGAACACTCAAGAGCAACAGGAGGCTAGTCGAGTAGGGTCTAATGCTTCTAAAGCTAGTCATGGTAGAGGTAGAGGATGAGGTCGTGGTGGATGACCTAGAGATGGAGCTTCCTCTGAGACAGTAGATCGTCCTCCAGTATGCTAGCTAGAGCATATGTGATAAAAGCTCGGGATGAGCAGGATTCTCCGGAAGTGATTAATGGTATGTTTCTACTCTTTGACACTGATATGCATGCTCTAATAGACCTTAGTTCCACACATTCATATTTATGTTTTGAAAAGTTATGTGCTAATTTGCCTTATGCGGATCAGTTAGATTATGAGATATGTGTGACCAGTCCTTTAGGGCATAGTGTCAATGTAAGTAGAGTGTATAAGATTGTCCTCTAGTGGTGCAAGGAAAAGAGTTTCCAGTTGATTTGATTGACCTGCCTTTTCATGAATTTGATATGATTTTGGGTATGGACTGGTTGTGTAAGCATCGAGCGGTGGTTGATTGTCATAGGAAAATGGTAGTGCATAAAGGTTGTGATCAGTTTCTAGTGGTTGTGCGGGGTTTAGGTTTCGGTCCTCTGAATAGTGTGATTTCGACTATGCAAGCTAGCCGATTTTTGAGGAAGGGATGTGAGGCTTTTCTGGCTTTGGTTTTGGATTCTAGACGTGACCAAGTAAAGATTCAAGATATACTTGTGGTAAGTGAGTATGTGGATGTGTTCCCCGAAGAGTTTCTTAGGTTGCTACCAGAGAGGAGGTGAAGCTATCTATAGAGATTTTATCGGGTACTGTTCCTATCTTTAAAGCTCCTTATCGAATGGCTCATGTAGAATTGAAAGAATTAAAGATTCAATTGCAGGAACTATTATATAAGGGCTTCATTAGACCCAGCATTTCTCTGTGGGGTGCTCAGTGTTATTTATAAAGAAGAATAATGGTACGTTAAGAATGTGCATTGATTATCGGTAAATTAAAAAGGTTACAGTGAAGAATAAGTATCCGTTGCCAAGGATAGAGATTTAATTGATAAATTAAGAGGAGCTGGAGTCTTTTCCAAGATTGATTTGAGTTCTGGTTACTATCAGCTTTGGGTGAAAGATGTAGATGTTCCTAAGACTGCCTTTAGGTCGCGGTATGGCCACTATGAGTTTCTAGTGATGCCGTTTGGATTGACGAATGCGCCGGTGGCTTTTATGGATTTGATAAACAGGGTATTCCGGCCATATCTTGACCGATTTTAATGCGAAACCCCAAGGCTAAAGAACCCGAAACCCCTAAAACACACACTTTGGCATGAACATGAACAAAGAATAAACCCTCAATCTAAAGAACCCCCAAACAACTATGTGAATGGAAACACTTATAATATATTGATTTAAAAACACAAGAACAGAATTCACCACAAAGTAAATTACCTTGATAAGAATTAAAAGTTCTTGGTGTAAAAGAAGACAAACAATCCTCTCTAATGAAGAATTCGGCTAAGCTAAATAAAAGTCTCAAAATATCATAGTCTCTATACAAACTCGTTTTTGAGGAGTATATAAACTCCCTTAAGCTAATAAAAACCCTAATTAATCAAATAAGCCTTTAAACGTGGGCCTTACACCAAGATAACTAAAGCCCACACTAATTAACTTAAAATACAGCCCAAAAAGCCTAAAAATAACTAATTAAATGAGCCCAAGCTAATTAAAGCCCATCTCACTTAAATAAGCCCAAAAGAGTAAGTTAAGGCCTAACATATTACAAATAATCAAATAAAAATAATAAATAAAGCCCTAATTAAAAGCCCAAACCAAAACAGCCCCTTAAGTCCATTAATAAGCACATGCAATGTACATGTAATGTGTCACATGATGTGCACATGCATATGACACATGCATAGCACATGACATGGCACATGTCTAGCACATGTCAAGGTCGCATGTCCGGCACATGTCAAGGTCACATGTACTGCACATGTCAAGGTGTCACATGACTTGCACATGTCCATCTTCGATTTGGCTTCTTCATAGATTCGGCGCATGGACTTCCTTCAAGACTTCTTTAACTTTCCTAAATTTGATCTCTATAACGTTACAATGTTGACCCCCCTATGCACGCATCAGATTTGTTGTTGTGTTTATCGATGACATATTGGTGTATTCAAAAGATGAGTGTGAGCATAAAGAACATCTGCGTGTTGTGCTTCAAGTTTTGAGGGATCACTAATTATTTGCAAAGCTTAGCAAGTGTGATTTTTGGCTTAAGGAGGTGTCTTTCTTAGGCCATATTGTTTCTTCTGAGGGTATATGGGTCGACCCATAGAAGATTGAGGTGATAGTGAATTGGAAACCGCCTCAGAATGTGCCGGAAGTGAGAAGTTTTCTGCGATTAGCAGGTTATTACAGACGGTTTGTTAAAGGGTTTTCTGTAATTGATTTACCTTTGACTAAGTTGCTTTGAAAGGGAGTTAAGTTTGAATGGACTGATAGGTGTCAAGCCCGTTTTGACCAGTTGAATAGAATGCTTGTCGAAGCTCCCGTACTTACTCAACCCATTGCGGGTAAAGAGTATACCATGTACAGTGACACTTCGGGTTTTGGTCTTGGATGTATTCTGATGTAGGATGGGAAGGTAATAGCATATGCATTAAGGCTATTGAAGCCTCATGAGCAAAGATATCCTACGCATGATTTGGAATTGGCAGCAGTTGTGTTGTTCTTAAGATATGGCGTCATTATTTGTATGGTGATACGTGCAGGATTTTCACGGACCATAAGAGCCTTAAGTACTTGCTCACTCAAAAAGAGCTCAATCTTAGACAGCGGCGGTGGTTGGAATTGTTCAAGGATTATGATTGTATAATAGACTACCATCCGGGCAAGCCAAATGTGGTTGCAGATGCATTAAGTAGGAAGTCTGTTTTAGCTCTGTTGTTGCAGCGTGGTAGATGGAGAATTGATCCTGATGGGGCTCTAATTGCCCAGCTAAAAGCTCAGCCTAGTCTTAAGCAGTTGACTGTTGATACTCAGAAGGATGACCCTAAGTTGCAGCAAGCATGCAAGTAGTTAAGAGTGAAGGCCAGACTGATTATTCAGTGGGCAATGATGGGGTGCTTTATTATAGGAATCATTTGTTTGTGCCAAAAGTGAAGTGAAGAAAAAGCTTTTGTAGGAGGCACACACTATGGTTTTTACTATGCATCCGAGAAGTAATAATATGTACCAAGATCTGAAGCAGTTCTATTAGTGGTCAGGTATGAAAAGAGATGATGTGGACTTTGTTTCCAAATATTTAACCTGTTAGCAGGTAAAAGCTGAGCACCAAGTTCCGTCAGGGTTGCTCAATTCTTTGCCTATTCCTCAGTGGAAATGGGACAATGTTACGATGGATTTTGTGTCTGGTCTGCCTCTGACACAAAGGAAGCACGATTCTATATGGGTGATAGTTGATTGGCTTACCAAGTTGGTTCATTTCTTGCCGGTTTGACTTGATTACCCTATGGATCGGTTAGCGGAGATGTATGTGAATGAAGTGGTTCGACTTTATGGAGTTCCTTTGTTGATTGTATCTGATCGGGATCCCAGATTTTCGTCAAAGTTTTGGAAGGAATTGCAAACTGCCTTGGGTACTCAATTGAACTTCAACACAGCTTTTCATCCTCAAACCGACAGTCAATCAAAAAGGGTTATTCAGGTTTTGGAGGATATGCTTCGGGGTTATGTACTGGACTTTTCTAGAAGTTAGGGACAAGTATGTTTCCTTGATAGAATTTGCATATAACAATAGTCATAAGATAAGTATTGGTATAAGTACCGTATGAGGCTCTCTATTATAGAAAGTGTTAGACCCTAGTGTGTTGGATAGAATTGAGTGAACGCTCTATATTGGGTCCAAATTTGGTTAGAGATACGGAAGAGAAGATCAAATTGGTTCAGCTGAATTTGAAGGCAGTGAGAGACCGACAAGGATCTTATGCAAATTTGAAGCGAAAATATATCAAATAGGAGGTTAGAGATGAAGTTTTCCTGAAAGTATCACCTTGGAGGAAAGTGCTTCATTTTGGTAAAAAAGGGGAAACTGAGTCCTAGGTTTATTGGGCCTTATGAGGTATTAGAACGGATCGGACCAGTTGCTTATCAGTTGGCTTCGCCATAAGAGTTGGCCAAACTGCATGATGTGTTTCATGTATCGATGCTTTACAGATACCGATCAAATGAGTCTCATATGTTACCTATTCAAGAAGTGCAAGTTCAATCGGATTTTTCATATGATGAGGAACCTAAGGCTATTTTAGCTCAGGAAATAAGACAACTTTGAAACAAACAGATTCCCTTGGTAAAAGTGTTATGGAGGCATCATAATGTGGAAAAAGCGACTTGGGAACCTAAATCAGTTATGCGAGTTTAATATCCTCAATTGTTTAGCTCAGGTGAGAATTTCGAGGACAAAATTCCTTTAAGGAGGGGAGAGTTGTAAGGTACCAACTCATACCCCAATGGCTTTGAGCATGGTTATGGTATAAGTGTAGCTTTTTGTTTTTGTTTTGCGTCTGTATGTCTGTTTAGGACGTGTTTGGTATTTTTTTTATAGAAGTCTGGGTTATTGTTATTGGCCATATGGGTTTAATTATATGTTTTAGGAATTTTAGAGGTGTAATTGTATGGCAGTTTTTAATTTGTGGTTTGAGTATGTTTTGAGAAGAAAAGAAGGATTAGAAGAGGTTTTTGCCAAATCTACCACAAAAGAATGACAAGTGGATGGTGGAGATGAGGAAAGAGAAGGAGAGGATAAGGATGACGTTTTAGTGAAGAGAGAGAACGTGAGAGAGCAGATTTGCCCTCCTCTTTCTCTCCCATTCTCACGTCGTCCTCCTCCTCCTCCCTTTGCCCAAATTCTCCCTCAGCAGCTACAATTCATGAGTTGGTTTGGCAAATTTCGGAATTATTCAGGTAAGTGAATAGTCTTCTTCTTCTTCTCCTTGGCTCTTTGGGGGTTGTTTAGCTATGTTTTGTGAATGTTGTGGTTGGTTTGATTTGTTCAAAAATTCTAGCGAGGGAAGTGCAAGGAAAGGAAAAAGTAGGCGGAAGTGCTGCTAATTGAACTTTGAGGAGCTTAGGAGCTAACATTTGGGATTTTATGTGAATTTGATTTGGTTTTTGCTTTTGAATTATTGTTATGATTTTTGAGAAATTGAGATTTAAGTTGTGTTTATAAGCATGTTTGAATTGTGTTTTGTGTGATTGGGAGTAGAATTGGAATTGGAGGTGTAATATAGAATTTAGGAGTGACTTTATGGGAAAAATGGGAATTTTTTGGGTTTGAAACTTTGTTCTTTCAAATTGTTCCTTTTTGCTATTTAGTCACTTCCTTTAATTGTAAAACTTGGATAATATGATGAGTAACATGTCTTGATTGTCTTGTGATGGTTGTATAGAGGTTCTAAGGTCAATGGCATGTTTGGGAAGGTTTGGCTTTGAGGAGAGCTGTACAGGTCGGTATCAGAGCATGAAGCTTGACTCAGTCGCTAGTGCGATAGAGAGCTCAGTCATCCGAGCTTTCGCTGAGGAGTCCTCTATCGCAAGCGCGACCTATTTTATGAGTGCGAAGAGAGTTTGGTTAGCTGAACTTCCACCGGCCTGCCCTCTATCGCGAGCACGTTAGGGTGCGCGAGTGCGACAGAGGGCGCTCTGCCCTCTTTCGCGAGCACGACCTCGAGCGCGAGCACAACAGAGGCCATCCAGCTCTCTATCGCAAGTGCGACTGGTAGTCACGAGCGCGACATATAGTGTATTTCGCCTCTGTTGCGAGCGCGACTTTCTCTTGTCTTATGAATGCTTATCATTTACTATACTTTTCATGGTTTCTCACTTTTGATTTATATACATGAACCAATGTATGGACTATAATATGTTATACCATGTTAATTGTTTTGAACTAATACTTAGCCTGCAATAGTCATGTTATGGATAGATAGGCATGCCTATAGGGTTCTGTTTGCTATAGCCAATGCATTTCTTTGGACCCTAATCAGGTCCCTATGCATTGAATCCTTAGGGGTTCCTATAAATTGGATCTTGTTTAAGATCCCTATGCATTATTGTTTGAAAAAGAGAGTATCTATTTGTACCTATGTGTACCTATGCATTTACCCATTATCCACCACTCTTAGTTTGCGGGCATAACTATGTGTATGTGTACAATATGGAATCATGTGAATTTAAGAAATGAATTGTTATAAGTGTATAAAGTGAAGTGTAATTATTTGATGAATGCAAGTTATGGATTTAGCTCATGATGCTTTATTCGTATGTATCTGCCATGTGTATGTGAATTGCATTGACGTCCACTGTGAGTGCTCGTTCATCTCTTGTTTTACCCACTAAGCCATTGTGCTTAGCACAGGTGTTTCATTCGTGCAGGTGTGGAAGTAGTAGAAGTTTTTGGGAGGACTAATTTGTAGCAGCCAAGGCCAACACAATAGTATGGGTTTTGTTAGATGTTTAAGACTTTGTGAATTGTAATCTCTGGATCTAAAGCTTTTGTAATGTAACCAGTTTTGTATAGGTAGTACCGGGATTTGTACTTACGTAAATTTGTGGAATGTATACAGTTATGTAATTTGTAAGACTTGAATTGGTATATCAGTAAGGATTGTTATGTAATAACTCAGCTATATAAATATTTTGTTTATAAATGAATGAGATTTGGCAATTTTAGTTTGGTTTATGAGATGTATGCGAAAGAAAGTTTTTGTTACCCTGATTCTGTCAATTGTATATGAGTTTGTACAGTTATGCATGTGTTATAATGATTGTATGCTTGAGTTCTGTTGGTAGTAACCCAAGCCTACCAGGGCACTCACTCCTCTATGCCGAGGTAAGCTTCCCTATGTGCAAGTAAGGGGTGTTACAAAGTGTGTTAGAAGTCCTACCACTAGAGGGAGGCATCAAGGGTAGGCAGTAGTACATAACTTGTATAGGCAAAGGATCTATAGCAAGTCAGAATGTTGATGCATCGGAATGCCCACATTGACATATAAATCATAGAGGAGCACACAAGAGACTTACTGGAGCATGTTTTCGATGTGGGAGCACTGATAATTTTCTTTCTAATTGTCCACAACAATCAGGTCAGACCAGAACCACTCATAGTAGTAGCGGAACATCTAATGCACCTCCAGTGCCGAAAGGCAGAGGCAGAGGTCGAGGTTGTTTTGGTCAATCTAGGATTAATTGGAATTTAGTTTTTGAGATTATGGAAAGATCTTCTACTGCCCCAGCTCTAGCTCGGGCCTATACTATAAAGGCTCATGAGGAACAACATGCCCCGAAGTAATAGCGGGTATTTTCTCTTTGTTTAATTTTGATATGCATACTTTGATTGATCCGAGGTCCACTCATTCATATGTTTGCACTGGGGGTTTGTCTGATAAAATGTTATCTCTAGATCAATTATCATATGATATACATGTGACTAGTCCTCTAGGGCAAAGTATTATTGTGAACTGTGTATATAAAGATTGCCCAATTGCGATACATGGAAAGGAATTTGTTACTGATTTAATTGAGTTGTCTTTTCAAGAATTTGATATGATTTTGGGTATGGACTTGTTGTCCAAACATCAAGCTATAGTTGATTATGGATTAAAGACAATTGTACCTAGGAGTTCAGATTAATTTGAGATTGTAGTTCATGGTATCCGATCTAGTTCTCTAACGAATGTAATTTCAACTATGCAAGCCAGACGTCTTCTGAAGAAGGGATGTGAAGTTTTCTTAGCTTTGGTGCTTGATTCTAAGCGGGAACAAGTAAACTTACAAGATATTCCATAGTCAATGAATTTCCTGACGTGTTTCTAGAAGAACTACCGGGTTTACCACCCGAGAGAGAGGTTGAGCTATCTATTGAATATTGCCTAGTACAGCTCCCATCTCAAAAGCACCATATAGAATGGCTCCAATAGAACTGAAAGAATTGAAAGTTCAATTGGAAGAGCTTCTAGATAAATCTGACCTATTGTTTCACCTTGGGGAGCACCAGTTCTTTCTGTGAAGAAGAAAGATGGTACCTTGAGGATGTGTATTGATTACCATCAGATCAATAAGGTTCACTGTAACACCCTTTACCTATATGTAGTGGAGCTCACCCGCATAGAGGAGTGAGTGCTCACACAGGCAAGGGTTGCCACCAAGCAGAACAAAGCATGCATAGCATAACCTTAAATACCAGCTCAACAAAATAAACATTCATACACAATAATAGGATCGGAAGAATAACATATTCAAACACAAAAAGGAACTTATCAATCTCATTCATTGATATACAAAAATAATTACATAAAAAAATTGTTACAATATCATTCTAACATAAATACAACTTAACTGTTACATATAACAAAATAGTTACAAATCAAAAGCTATACATAAGAAATTACAAAAATATAAAACTAGGCCTCTAACAAAAGCCTGATCTATTGTGTTGGTCTTGGCTACTGCGGATCAGACCTCTCAGAATCTTCTACAGCTTCCACACCTGCACGGATGAAACACCCATGCTAAGAGATAATGCTTAGTGGGGAAACAAGAGATTAACGACCACTCAGAGTGGATGTCGAAAACAATTCACATACATATGGCACATGCATACTGATATTTCATTAAAATCTTAAACCAAAATTTAGATTCAGCAAGAAAGCTACACCATATACTTTCCCTAAAATAAAACCTTAGCAAAACACATTATTACACATCATTATCAAATTCATAACTATGCCTACAAACTCAAAGTGGTGGATAAAGAGTGAACATATTAGTACCCATGGGTACAAGCAAAATAATTTCTTTTCTTTTTCATTTTCACATTGGGGATCTAAAAGATCCAAACTCATAGGGATCGCGAGGATCCAAATGGGGACCTGATCAGGGTGTAGAACGCATTGGCTATAGCTAACAGAATTCTATAGGCATGCCTATCTATCCACTTACTTGACTATTGCAGTCTAAATACATCCACTTAAATATTGATCACATAATAAGATATATCATAGTTCATGCATTTAGCATGTATAAAATATAGGTGAGAAACTATGCAAAGTGACATAAAATAATCAACATTGAAAGAGAGAGGAGGGTCGTGCTCGAGATAACAGTCGCGCGCGCGACAGAGACAACTTGCACACCAAGGCGCGCTTGCAACAACTAGCCACGCTCATGACCGAAGAAGTTGGCTGGTCTCTATAGCCCTCGCGAACAAGATTGCTCTCGTGACAGAGGGCAAGTAGGCCACTGTCGTGCTAGCGACAGAAGTTAGCCTGGCAAAAGTTCGGTTTACCGAGCTCTCTGTCGCACTCGTGATAGAGAGTGCCTCAGCTGGAGCTCGGTGTCGCACACTCTATCGCACTCGTGACAGAGGTTGCGCTCGCGACAGAGTCATGCTTCTAGGTCTGATTCCGAGCTCCACCTATCCTAATGCCAATCTCCTCCAAAACTCCAACAATCAACCCAATCATCACAAATCACTCAAACATGTTTCTAAACCTTCAATCAAAGTTTTTTCACCAATTAAAAGTAACTAATTTGGTGAAATTAAATAATATACACAATCAAACCTCAAACCCTAAAATCAATGAAAAATCACCCAAAGTCAATCCAACTTTTTATACACACATCCATTTCCAAATTTCTTTCAAACATAGCATAACCCAACACAAATATACATGTAAATATTCTTAATTACTCAAATTTCCATAAATTCAAATCAATTGGTCACAAGCAAAAATCAAACAAAAACACACAATTCCCAAACCTTATCTCCTATGCTCCTCAAGGATCAATGGCAGCATTTCCTCTAACCTTCTCTTTCCCTTTAGGTTCTCTAGCTAGAATTTTGATCAAACAAGCCAAACAACACACTCACTCAAACACCCAAACCAGCAATCACACAAATCATCCAAAGAGGAGAAGAATAAGAAGAAGTAAAACACTTACCCAAAGATCTGGAATTTGCCAAACCAACACACAATTTCAGTAACCAAAAAGGGAGAAGATGAGCAAGGAAGAAGGGAAAGAGGGGCTGTAATAGGTGAAGAAAATGGGAGAGAGGGAGAATGGGAAATCTGCCTTTCTTGACTCTCTCTCACGTTTTCTCTTTCAACTGACTAAGTCAATCCCTATCCCCACTTTCTCTTCCCTCATCTCCACCATCCACATGTCATGATCTTATGGTGGATTTGGCAACTTCACTTCTAATCCTTCCTTTCTTCTCAAAACAAACTCAAACCATGATATTAAAAACTATCATGCAATTATACCCTCTAAACTTTATAAATTATGCAATTAAATCATAAAGCCAAATAATACACACAAAACTCAAATCACAACATGCTCAAAACCACTAGGGTATCAGTCGGGGTGTTACAACTCTCCCCCCCCCCCCTTAAAGGAATTTCGTCCTTGAAATTCTCACTTGAGCCAAACAATTGAGGATGCTAAGACTTCATGATCAATTCTAGTTCCCAAGTCGGTTCTTCGACCCCATGATGTTGCCATAATACTTTAACCAAAAGAATTTGCTTATTCTAGAGCTATCTAATTTCTCGAGCCAAAATAGCCTTGGGTTCCTCATCATACGAATAATTTGGCTGTACTCGCACTTCTTGAACAGACAACACATGAGATTCATCTGATCTATACCGATGAAGCATTGACACGTGAAACAAATTATACAGTTTGGCTAACTGTAACGGCAAAGCTAACCGGTAGGCTACTGGTCCAATCCATTCCAAAACCTCATGCGGTCCTATAAACCTTGGACTTAGCTTTCCCTTCCTACCAAAACAAAGAACCTTACGCCAAGGTGACACTTTCAAGAAAACTTTATCCCCGACCTCGTACTGAATATCCTTCTGCTTTAGGTTGGCATAAGATCTCTGTCGGTCCCTTCCTACTTTCAAATTCTATTGCACTAATCTGATCTTCTCTTCGGTATCTCTAACCAACTCTGGACCCACAAGGGAATGCTCACTCAATTCGGTCTAACAAACTGGGGTCCTACATTTCCTGCCATAAAGAGCCTTATATGGTGCCATGCCGATACTCATCTGGTGGCTGTTATAATACACAAATTCCATTAAAGACACATACTTGTCCCAAATTCCAGAAAAGTCCAGTACACAATCCCAAAGCATATCTTCCAAAATTTGAATAACTCTTTCTGATAACCCATCGGTCTGAGGATGGAAAACCGTGCTGAAATTCAATCAAGTGCCCAAAGCTGATTGCAATTCTTTCCAAAACTTCAATATAAATCTGGGATCCCGATCAGACACAATTGACATTGGAACTCCATGCAATCAAACTACCTCATTCATATAAATCTCTGCTAACCGATCCATAGGGTAATCAAGTCGAACCGGCAAGAAATGGGCCGACTTGGTAAGCCGATCGACTATTACCCATACGGAGTCGTGCTTTCTTTAAGTCAATGGAAAACCCGATAAAAAATCCATTGTGACATTGTCCCACTTCCACTGAGAAATAGGCAAAGGTTTGAGCAACCCCGATGGAACTTGGTGCTCAGCCTTTACCTGCTGACAGGGTAGGTGCTTGGAAATAAAGTCCACAATATCTCTCTTCATACCTGGCCACCAATATAATTGCTTGAGATCTCGATACATCTTATCTCCTCCCGGATGTATAGTAAAAATCGTAGTGTGTGCTTCCTGCAATAACTTTTTCTTCAGTTCATTATCATTAGGCACACACAAAAAATTTCTATAACTTAGCACCCTATCAACACTCATAGAATAGTCGATCTAATTCCCACTCTTAACCATTTCCACTGCTCGCTGCAACTTAGGGTCACTCATCTAAGCATCAACAATCAATTGCTTCAGACTAGGCCTAGCATTCAGCTGGGCAATTAGAGCTCCATCAGAAGCAAGTCTCTACTTCCCATGCTGCAATGGTAGGGCTGAAATCGACTTCCGACTCAAAGCATCAGCGATCACATTCACTTTACCCAGATGGTAGTCCATTACACAATCATAATCCTTGAATAGCTCTAACCACCATCGTTGTCTCAAATTCAACTCTTTTTGCGTAAGTAGATACTTCAAACTCTTATGGTTAGTGAAAATCCTACACGTCTCCCCATACAAATAATGACGCTATATCTTAAGAGCAAAAACTACTGCAGCCAACTCCAAATCGTGCGTCGGATAGTTCCGCTCATGAGGCTTCAATTGCCTAGACGCATATGTTATCACCTTCCCATCCTGTATCAGAACACAACCAAGTCCAATACCCGATGCATCACTGTATATGGTATACTCTTTACTTGAGATGGGCTGAGTAAGCACAGGAGCCTCGACTAACATTCTCTTCAACTACTCAAAACTAGCTTGGCACTTACTGGTCCACTCAAACTCGACTTCCTTTTTAAGCAAGTTAGGCAAATGTGCAGCAATAACTGAAAATCCCTTCACAAACTGCCTGTAATATCCAGCCGAACCTAAAAAACTCCTTACTTTTGACAAATTTCAAGGTGGCTTCCAATTCACTATCGCCTTGACTTTAGACAGATAAACCCGAATACCCTCAGAGGAAACCTATAGCACAATCTGCAAATGTTCTTCATGTTCATGCTCATCTTTCAGATATACCAAAATATCGTCGATGAACACAAAAAAAATCGGTCAAGATATGGCCTAAACACCCTATTCATCAGATCCATAAAAGCCGCTGGCGCATTCATCAACCCAAATGGCATCACTAGGAACTCATAGTGGCCATATCGCATCCGAAAAGCAGTCTTAGAAACATTTACATCCTTTACTCGAAGCTGATAATAACAAGATCGCAAATCGATCTTAGAAAAGACTCTGGCTCCTCTCAACTAATCAAATAGGTCCTCTATCCTAGGCAACGGATACTTATTTTTCACGGCAACCTTATTAATCTGTTGATAGTCGATAAACATCCTTAAGGTACCGTTCTTCTTCTTGACAAATAACACTAGAGCACCCCATGGAGAAATGCTGGGTCTAATAAAGCCTTTATCTAATAGCTCCTTTTAGACACCGGGTCCTCGGGCAATCCAAGATCAAGATTACCCGATGATGAAGATGATACTTGCCATAAGTAAAGGTGTCAAAAATGATGTTTTCTTGTTAAAAATCTCTTTTGTTCCTCCAAAAATTTTAATTCAAAAATTTGCATTTTTACTCTTATTTTCATTCCTTTTATTTTATTTTTTATTTTTTATTTCGGTCTCGGATTTTTTCGAACCTTGTTGTCGTGCAGTTTGAGCACCACGCGTTAGGGTCGAGGACGCGCGACATACTCTTGCTCGAGCGCACATCACCGCGCGCGACATGCATCCACTTGGGCGTACGTCGTGGTGTGCGACTTGTGCATATCGCACCACGCAGGCTTGTGGGCATCCCCGCGCCTGCTCCTTCGTGCTGTCGTTTTCACCTGCATTTTCTTGGTCAATATTTCAGTCCGTTAAATTCGTTTCATGTTTTAATGTCATTTTTGGTTAATGAAAAATGAAAGGATGTTTATCCATTTTCCGTTTCGGGACAAGACAGGAAGCAAAAGGGGTTTCTGCCTTCATTTCAAGAGAGAGCTGCATTTTTGAAAGAAAAAAGTGAAAGAGTTTTCTCTCAAGAACAAAGAGCAGCCGAGAGTTTTTCAAAGCAATAAATATTAAGTTAAGATTTCAAGTTTGAGTTTTTTCCTTCTTTTTTTTTAAAAAAAAAGAATACATTTCATTCTTGGATTGATTTTGAGCAAGAAAAATTAATTAGCTTTGCTCAATCATCCCTGTCAAAATTACTTTCGTGAGTTTTCTTTTTATTTGTTCAAAAATTTAGATTTTCTTAAGTTATTTTGGGTGTTTATCACCTCAAAAACTGACAAGGTGAACGGTAGGGGTGAGCATGGTTGGTTAACCGGTCCATGAGCCCCAGTCCATTAACCAGTCCATTAATATCGGTTTTTTGAAATTTTAGTCCATTAACCAGTCCATTACAATCAGTTAACCAGTCCATCGGTTCGGTTTCGGATTTTTTTTTCGGTTAACCGAGTCCATCGGTTTTTTTGCTCACTCCTAGAGAACGGATCAAGACATCCTATGTAATCTTGTATATCATTTATTGTTGTTAATATTATTATTTTCTTGTTATTATCACCATGTCTATCATCTATTTCTAACATTTTATTCTAGCATTTAATGTGTTTCTTTTACTACTGAGGATATATTTTCCACATGATTTTAACTTGTCATTTTCATTCTTATTGCCCCCTCTCGTTGACTATTGTTATTATTATTATTACATTTATTATCATTATTACCAATGTCATATTTTTTCATGAAGTTTCTATTATTACTATTATTTTGCTTCATTATGCCACTGTTACTATTGTTATATTATTATTATTATTATTATTATTATTATTATTATTATTATTATTATTATTATTATGTTTACTTTGTGTTATCATTGTTTATTATTACGATTTTTGTTATTATTATCATCATCATCATCATCATCATCATCATCATCATCATCATCATCATCATCATCATCATCATTATTATTATTATTATTATTATTATTATTATTATTATTATTATTATTATTATTTCGTTGCCATGATTATTATTATTCTGTTGCTATTGCCTTTGTGTTGTTATTCTTAGGCTTTTGCATGCCCCCTTTTTATTTACTTTGCGCATAAGCTATTTGCATATTGAATTAGTATGTCATATATCTATTTGGCATTCTTTTGATTAATTGTTTAGAATTATTACTAGTATCTTTTAATGTTATTTTTGTTTGGGGACTAAAATGTGAATTTCCTTATGTGAGCGTTCTCGTGACCACACAGAGGGGTCACTACGCGTAGTAGACCACGTCGTTTGGGTGAGATCTTTCCTACCCTACCTGTTGTGTTTGCGATTGTTTGTAAATAAAATGTTTTCATTTTGTGCATATGTGCGGTAAAAAATCACAAAAATATTTTATAACTAAATCGGAATTTTCATTAATAAAATTGGGACCAATGTCCCTCATTTTAGCCAAGGAATGTAAAACGTCACAATAAAACAAAGAGTTGAATTTCCTTAAAAATTAGATCACTCATCCCGGTTTTTCAAACCAACAATCGAACAACTCTTCGATCCCTTTTCAAATGAGCGTGAAGGAACCAATGTTCCTAAACCAAACGAATGTCCTGATTTATGTATGTTTTTCTTATGTTTGATTTTATTTATTTGTTTAAATTTATGTTCATACATTTTAGGCCCTTGTAAATTAATTTTGGGGCAATATTATTTAGTTTTCATTTGGGATTGTATTCCATCTCAATTTACATTTTTAATCTTCTTTTATTTGGGGTTGTATTCCGCCCTAATTTCTCTTGTAATTGTGTGCTTGATGTATTTATTGCTTTTCTTTATCGTTTTATTTATCGCTTTTCCTTATAGCTTTTATTTATTGCTTTTGAATGCTTACAATGCGCTTGTAATTAAATGCATCAATAGTGTGAGATAAGAGGTATTTTAGGAAATTCAAAACTCATTTATAATTAACCAAAACATAAATAAGAGTGAAGTCCCGAACACCAATCTCTGGTTTAGACCAATAGAGGTTAGAGACCTTTCCCAATTTCTTGTAAATTGGGTGGCGACTCCAAAATACCTCAAAGGTGCCTAAAGAAGTCGCGAGGCTAGATGATCCTTTCCAATGTTCTATTGGGAAGGAGCCATCTAAAATGTCTCATGGCACCTAAGATCAAAAAGATGCGGACCAATCCCTCGAGCCCTAAAAGTGGGTCTCGTTACGAGGGCCCTTTTTAGGTTCGGCGCGTGTCACACTCCTATAATTGACTTTTTAACTCTTTCTATTCTACTGGATCCATTCGATAAGGAGCTTTAGAAATTGGGGTAGTACCCGGCAGAATCTCTATGGATAGCTCCACTTCCCTCTCTCGAGGTAAACCAGGCAACTCCTCAGGAAATACGTCCACAAACTCACTTACTACTGGAATGTCTTGAATCTTTACTTGATCATGTCTGGAATCCAAAACCAAAGCCAAATAAGCTTCACACCCTTTTTTCATAAACCGCCTAGCTTGCATAAGTGAAATTACGCTACTCAAAGAATCAGAACCCAAACCTCTTACTACCACTGAAGACTGATCATAACCCTTAAGCACTACTGTCTTCCTATGACAATCCACCACCGCCCGGTGTTTGTACAACCAGTCCATACCCAGAATTAGATCAAACTCATGGAAAGGCAAACCAATAAAATCATCTAGAAACTCTATACCTTGAACCACTAAGGGACAATTCTTATATACTTTACTCACATTGACACTATGCCCTAAGGGACTGGTCACACAAATCTCATAGTCTAACTAATCCGCATTAGGCAAATTAGCACACATCTTATCAAACATAAATATGAGTGTGTGGAACCAAGGTCTATTAGAGCATACAATTCAGTGTCAAAGAGTAGAAACTTACCAGCAATCACTTTCAGGTGAACTTGCTCATCCCAAGCTCTCATCGCATAAGCCCTTGCTGGTGCCACTTGAGGATGATCTACTATCTCTGAAGAAGCTCCATCTACCTCGCCCTCTACCTCTACCCCGGCTGGCCTGAGGGGCATTAGATCCCACTCGACTGGACTCTTGCAGATCTCGGGTGTTCTCACTTAACCTTGGACAGTTAGCTAGAAAATGGTTCGTGCTACCACATCGAAAGTGACCTCCGGTCAACCAACGGCACTCACCCTTATGGCACTTATTGCAGTGTGAACATTCCGGCATAATCTCACCTCTACCACCTGAACCACCTCTACTAGCTCCAGACACATGAGAAGATCCCTGCCTTCTACCTCTCATAGTAGGACTGTTGGAAGACTTATCCGGTGAATTTGCTTAAGGATTCCTTGATCTCTTCCTGGATGATGAGCCTCCAAGGGGGGGATTCCTCCTCTATGCTCTTTCCGTCAAAATGGTCTCTGAGCGTTCCGCTCGCATGGCCGCTTGCACAATCTGATAATAACTAACCGTATAAGAAGACATCAAGGAAATCAACATAATCTTAAAGGTCTCATTCAGGCTCGCATCAAAATGTTGACAACAAAAATCTTCGGTAAGGATACTCGGTGGTGCATAATTACTAAGCCTATTGAATTCTTTTTCGTATTCCGCCACAGACAATGTCCTATGCTTGAGATTTAAAAACTAAGTCCATTTAGCCTCCTTGTACACTTTAGTCACATACTTGTTATGAAACTCTCTCATGAAAAACTCCCAAGTGATCGGGTCAGGTAACTGGGGGTGCCTGAGAACCAATTTCCACCAATCGTAGGCGGAACCTTGTAGGAGCGACATAACACACTCAATTTCCTTATCCGGGGGACAGTGGATCTCTTCCAACACCCTTCTCACTTTCTCAATCCACATCTCTACCTTATCGGACTCATCCAAACTCGTCCCATAGAAATTCTCAGCTCCCAACTTCCTCATACTCTTAATCGGAGCTCTTGGTGTCGTTACCCTCTCTAAGACCCTAGCCATGTCCTGAGATATCTTGAGCATGGCCTCAAAAGGCATGGCTGGAGGCTCAAGTTGTACCCTAGGTTGTTGAGCAGGACTAGAAATAGACGGATCTTGCTCTTGGGGATTCACACTTTCAGATGACCCCTTAAGAGATCCACGCGCTGACTCCATCTAACTACAAAATGCAAGAATATCCGCATCAGGCCAACACGATTCTAAATGCATCACTATTTTACGGTCACCCAGAAATGCCTAAACCTATGCTCTAATACTAATAAAATTATTACACCCTTTACCTATACATAGGGGAGCTCACCTGCATAGAGGAGTGAGTGCCTGCATAGGCAAGGGTTGCCACCAAGCAAAATAAAGCATGCATAGTATAACCTTAAATACCAGCTCAATAGAATAAACCTTCATACACAATAACAAGATCGAAGGAATAACATATTCGAACCCAAAAAGGAACTTATCAATCTCATTCATTGATATACAAAAATATTTACATAAAAAAATTATTACAATATCATTCTAACATAAATACAACTTAACTGTTACATATAATAAAATAGTTACAAATCAAAAGCTATACATCAGAGATTACAAAAATACAAAACTAGGCCTCTGACAAAAGCTTGATCTATTGTGTTGGCCTTGGCTGCTGCGGATCGAACCTTTCAGAATCTTCTATAGCTTGCAGACCTCCACGGATGAAACACCCGTGCTAAATGATAATTCTTAGTGGGAAAACAAGAGATGAATGACCACTCAGAGTAGACGTCGAAAATAATTCACATACATATGGCATATGTATACTGATAATTCATCAAAATCTTAAACCAAAATTTGCATTCAGCAAGAAAGCTACACCATATACTTTCCTGGAAATAAAACCTTAGCAAAACACATTATTACACATCTTTAACAAATTCATAGCTATGCCTGCAAACTCAAAGTGGTGGATAGCAAGTGAACACATTGGTACCCATGGGTATAAGCAAAACAATTTTTTTTCTTTTTCTTTCAAAAATGTTTTCACATTAGGGATCTTAAATAAGATCCAAACTCATAGGGATCGTGAGGATCCAAACGGGGACCTGATCAGGGTCCAAAACGCATCGGCTGTAGCTAACAGAACTCTATAGGCATGTCTATCTATCCACTTACTTGACTATTACAGGCTAAATATATCCACTCAAATATTGATCACATAATAAGATATATCATAGTTCATATATTTAGCATGTATAAAACGTAGGTGAGAAATCATGCAAAGTGACATAAAATAATCAACATTGAAGGACAGGGGAGGGTCGGGCCCGCGATAGAGGTAACTTGCACACCAAGGCACGCTCGCGACAACTAGCCATGCTTACGATTAAAAAGGTTGGCTGGCCTCTATCACGCTCGTGCTAGAAGTTAACCTGGCAGAAAGTCATCTTACCGAGCTCTCTATCGCTCTCGCGACAGAGAGTACCTCAGCTAGAGCTCGGTGTTGCACACTCTGTTGCGCTCGCGATAGAGGTCGCGCTCACGACAGAGTCATTCTTCTGGGTCTGATTTCGAGCTCCACAACTGATGCGGATTCACCATCAAAACCATCAACAATCAAAGATCCATTAAAGATGTGAAGTGGTCCAATCAAAAGAGGGCAAGCAAAGAAGCTGAAGATGTCTATGTCAGCCTATGTGCAATGCTTTGTTACTCAAGAGTTACATGAAGATGCCTTTGAAAAGTGTCAAAGAGAACTTGAAGGAGGCATTTATAAAGTACTTAGCCTTTTGGAAGCTTGTAATAGAATTGGGCCAACTTTATTCATTTTTGGATTTTATATAACTTGGGCTTTAATTGTACAAGTCATGTGCTTCATTTAAAAGGTCACATGACTCATTTAAGTTGTAAAGTTAGGCTAGGCGTTTTGGGCTTTCTTTAAATGGGTTTATTTTAGCTAGTTGGGTTATTAGTTAGTCTTTCTTTTTGGGCTTGAAAATTCGGCCAACTCTTTTAAAAATTAGTGGATTTTGTTTTAAGTTATGTTTAGTCTTTGTAAATGGGCTTATTTGATAGCTTAAACCCATGGGAATTCAGCCTACCTTAGTTAAAGGCCTTATTAGGGTTTTTCTTTAGGTTAAGTGTTACCTAGAGTTAGCCACCCTATAAATAGGTTATGTTATGTTAAGAATTTAAGATTTGATTTCATTAATATATTGGAGACTATTCTCTTCTTTGGCTTTGCCGAATTTTAATAGAATAGATTTGTGAGATTGCTTGCTTTTCTTTTCTATTGCATGAAGAATTTGATTAACTTATCAATTGTTTGATTGTGGCATTTTTCAGGTTCTTTAATTCCCAATTATTTGCATTTCCATTCACAAGTTGTTTGGGGGTTCAATAGGGAGGGTTTTTATTTGATTTGCTTTGCTATTCGAATTGTATGAGTGGGTTTGTAGCTCGATAGCTATTAGTTTCCGCATCAACAGCTCTCCTCACGCCAATCTCCTCCAAAACTCCAACAATCAACCCAATCATCACAAATCACTCAAACATGTTTCTAAACCTTCAATGAAAGTTTTGTCACCAATTAAAAGTAAATAATTTGGTGAAATTAAACAATATACACAATCAAACCTCAAACCTACAAAATTAATGGAAAATCACCCAAAGTTAATCCAACTTTTCATACACACATCCATTTCCAAATTTCTTTCAAATATAACATAACCCAGTACAAATATATATGTAAACATGCTCAATTACTCAAATTTTAAGAAATTCAAATCAATTGATCACAAGCAAAGATCACACAAAAACACATAATTCCCATCAATGGCAGCACTTTCTCCAACCTTCTCTTTCCCTTTAGGTTCTCTAGCTAGAATTTTTTATCAAATAAGCCAAACAACACACTCACTCAAACACCCAAACCAACAATCACACAAATCATCCAAAGAGGAGAAGAAAAAGAAGAAGAAGAAGTAAAACACTTACCCAAAGATCTGGAATTTGCCAAACCAACACACAATTTCAGCAACTAAGAAGGGAGAAGATGAGAAAGGAAGAAGGGAAAGAGGGGCTGGAACAAGTGAAGAAAATGGGAGAAATGGAGAATGGGAAATCTGCCCTTCTTGACTCTCTCTCACGTTTTCTCTTTCAATTGACTAAGTCAATCCCTATCCCCACTTTCTCTTCCCTCATCTCCACCATCCACATGTCATGATCTTATGGTGGATTTGGCAACTTCACTTTTAATCCTTTCTTTCTTCTCAAAACAAACTCAAACCACGGTGTTAAAAACTATCATGCAATTATACCCTCTAAACTTTATAAATTATGCAATTAAATCCTAAAGCCAAATAATACACACAAAACTCAAATCACAACATGCTCAAAACCACTAGGGTATCAGTCGGGGTGTTACATTCACTATAAGAAAAATGGGCTTTCATGAAGGGAAATATGGTCATTAAAGACCTTTAATGAGCAAAAAATCTGGTCAGTAAAAGCCCTATAGGTAAAGGTATAAATGACGAAATTTTAAATCTGGTTGTTAATGTCTTTAAGGACCGAAATGTTTCCGGTCGTTGAATATTGATTTTTAGCGACTTAATTTTTTCTTCATTAATTGTGTTTGCTTTCAACAAAGGGAATTTTGGTCGTTGAAGATACCTTTTAGTGACCAAATTTTCCCTTCGCTGATTATGTTCACTTTCAATTAAGGGAATTCCGGTCGTTAAGATACCTTTTAGCAACCAGATTTCCCTTCACTGATTGTTTTCACTTTCAGCGAGAGGAATTTCAGTCGTTAAAGACTCATTTTAGTGATCGAATTTTCCTTCATTGAAAGAAAATTTGGTCATTAATAATAAATTTTCAAAATAAATAAAATATTTTATTTGAATATTACCTGTATACATCATTCACACAAACATATATATCCAAAATTATAATCAATAGTATTTTCATAAATTGAAAAATAATAATTATAAAATATATCGATATTTCATAATTGTTTGACATCTATTTGTCATATACAAGTTTGATTAGAAAAGCATTGACACATTTTATATGTAATATAATTATAGAAAAGAATTGACACAAAAATTTAAAAGCCCTTATCTAATGTAAATGGGGTACAAATGATACTCGATATGGAGAAGGAATTCCAGCTTTCAAGTGCCATATGCCAAAGGAACCTCACTGTACAGCCACCCGAATTACAAGAGAGCACTTCGTCCTTCAACTAATCTCAATGAAGCCAAATAAAAATCTCTTGTGTGCTTTTTTCAGCAGATATAATGCAGACAATTGCAGCGGATATTAAAATACATTTGCCAAATTGAGTGCATGCAAGACATAACTCACTCAATAAAATGGGCTGCCATCCGTATTCTGGCCAAAGCACCTGAACATTGTGGAACAAATTTTACAAGGCAATGAGAAAAGTAACAAATTTTACAAGGCAATGAGAGAAGTATTCATATAATTTGCACAAAGAACAGATAATGGTAGTTCCATAATTACCAATGGCTAAGAATAAAAGGCCTTAAAATTAATATGAATAATTTTTCAGAAAGACAACATACAAAAAATATTATTAATATCAAGAATTCTCTTAAAAAGTTAAATAGTTCATTTAAAAGGAAAAAACAGTGAAAAACAAAAGTTAATTGTGAAAAAAGAAAACAACAGTAAACTTAAATCTTGTACTACATTTAAGCAATTGGAACAAAGAGTATCAAAATAAATATACTTAAATCCAGCCCACTGAACATACCAATCATTCTTGTAATACATAATATTATTGCCTCCGTTATTATTAAGCATAATTAAGTTGAGATTTATTTATGCAATAGCCTAAGAGTAGACAAAATAAGAATAATAGCATAGCTAACCCCCGGCCAAACTTACCCAAATCACCTACATTGATCAAACATATTTATAACACACACATCCGTAAAGCCAACTTGCTGATCATGGTAAATCAAATGAGAGTTGTACCTGTCCATTTACTTATTGCCTTTCTTCTTAGTTGTAGTCCCACCATTGCATTCAAGTTCCAGTGCCTGTAACCTATTCTTATAAGTAGGAGTCTTCTTGACCATTGCTATAGCCTGCAAGAATATGAAGAGCCATCAAAAAACATATACATGACGCATGAAGTGCATAAAGGAGAATATTATGCACATGTAAAGTCACGGAATATAATCCTCAAAATCATAGTTTCCCTACCCTCTTACTAATTTTCACCCATATAGAATCAAATTTTCAGGATGAAAAGGATTACATGCTATGAGTTAATGAATGGGTAACACTAGCCACAATAATTACTAAAAGGTATCATATATTCCAAATTAAACGGCTACAAATTTTAACAATATCAGGATATTAACATTGAGCATTGGCATCAAATTTAAACAAAGTTTCAAACGTACTTATGCAGTTGTGCTTACATTTCACTCAAATAAGACTACCTAGTTATACCTCGTCTGTTGATGCAAATAATGAAATCCTGAGAGAACCAGAAGATAGCGAGGATCCTAGAAAATACACAAATACTGCTAAAATCAAAATATAAAAATAAATAGCATCAATAGTAGAAATTTGAAGAAAAAATACTCATTGTTTTATGACCATAATATGCATGATAATAACGAGCCGTATTGTAAAACACCAAAAAGGTAATAAAAGTTAATTAACATAACTTTTATGATGTGAAGTTCAAGAATTCTCCAATACTAGCATCCACCAAAATCTATAATGAGCAATTGAATCCAAAAATAAAATAAAATAAAATAAAAAATAAAAATAAAAGGAAGAATAAGAAAAAGAAATATAAATATGGTGCACCTTCTCTAGATGTGCAATTGCATAATCATACTGCTTCCGAGTAGCTTCATCTTTAAGAATCTGAAATCCATAAATCAGTTCCATTTACTGAAATACAAGGTTTAAATGAGGAACCCAAAAAGTAATTTGCAAAGTGAATTAAAGCAGAAATGAAACGAATAATGATAATTTGTGAGCTCAATGTATACTCTATAACAAACAACAAAATCAAGAAAGCTAAATAAACAATGCAAAGAAAGAGGAAACAAAAAGACTAATAATCTAGCCAAGTAGAATAATGGCACATTTCCGAACAGGAGAAAGTAGAGAGCCAGTACTAACATAACATACACTGAAAATCCCATGTATATAAACAAACTGCACTTCCTGACAAAGTCTCACTGAATTTATAATTGAAAAGGAACATGTGAGATAGGAATAAGATTGGCCTATTTTGAATGGTTTAGGGATATACAATCACAAACCATACCATTATGAAAGCAAGATGTTATATGTATTGTTACAGAATACATTCCAAAGACATATTAAAAAGAGACCAAGATAGAGTTGACGTAATTAGAACAAGCAAAGAAAATAACACCAAATGAAAGTGTGTAGTTGTAGACACCGAGTCCTGAGCCAACTTAGATAAGGATTACCCAATGATGAAAGTAACGCCTATTCACAGATAAAAAAGGTTGGAAGTGATGATTTTCTTATCAAGATTGCTTTTTAGAACAAAATAATAATAAAAAAAAAGAATAAAAAAGGAGTTTGGAATTATAGTATTTTAGTCAAATTTGCCTTAAATTTTTTTAAAAAAAAAAAATATTTGGTAGCGCAGTGTAGCGCGCGCCCACCGACGTTCGTCGGTTGCCCCTATCCACCCAGATCTGCCGATTTCAGCCAAAATTGATTTTTTTTCGGGATTTTTGCCCCAAATTTGATTTTTTATTCCATTTTTTTGGAATTTTCATGGTTTTTTCAGTTTTTAAAATTAAGATAACAAATAATCTGATTTAAATTCAATTTATTTCCTAATCAACTAGGGTTTTTTTCTATTAAAGAATATAAATAGAAAATTATATAAAGAGAATAGAAAGGAGGCAACCAAAAAAAATTCAGATTTATTATTTTTCTTCTTCAAAAAAAAATTCTCTTCTCCTTCAATTGTTCTTCTTTTTTTGACTTCAATAAAATTTCTTCTAAGGATTTTTAGATGGAATTTTATTGATGAAAAATTGATTTTAAGAAAAATAAAATAATTGTTTGCTCTTAAAATTGATTTTTCTCACCTTTCTATTATTTTTTCAATTAAACTTCTTCAAAGATTTTACATTGAATATTTTTTGATGAAAATTTGATTTTGGAATGAAGAAAATAATTTTTTGTTCTTGAAATCTAATTTTTTTCATTTTGATTTTCTAAAAAACAAGATTTTTACAACAAGATTTTTCTAAAGAGAATGGCTTTAGATTTTTTTTATTTTTCTTCCATTTTTTTATTCTTAAGACAAAGAAAATAAGTCTTTGTTCTTAATAATTTTCATTTTTCTTCTTTTTTATTTTTGAGAATTTTTAATTTCTTCCATTATTTCTCTAAGCCAATTTTCTTTCTTGGAATAAAATTCCAACTTTTCTTAATTTTTATTTCTAATTTGTGGATCAAAAACAAGGAAATCAATCATTATTTTTCCCTCAATCGAATTCGAATTCTAAGGGTAAACATTCTGGACCCGATCTCATAGTTTTATTTATTTATTTGTTTATTGTATTATTTTTATCTGTTGTTTACAATTAATTGATTAACATGTAGATTTTTATTATTTTCATTTATTTATTTATTCAATTATTTATAAATTTGTTTTATTTAATATTATTATTACTATTATTATTATTATTATTATTATTATTATTATTATTATTATTATTATTATTATTATTTCATGTTTTTATATATTAATCTATTAATATGTTGATTTATTTGTTTCAATCATGTCATTTAATTTATTTGTCATTCATAATGTATTTTTTCATTTATTTTAATTTATTAACATTTTAATTCATTTGTCATTTTTGATGTCATCTTATTTTATTTTGTTTTAATTTATTATTTATTATCTTATGTGTTTAATTGATTTTCTTGATTTAATCACTAACAATAATTTTATTTGTGTTTTTTTTATTCTAATACATGTTTTCTTTGTTTGGGCATTCTCGCGAGCAAATGGGGAGATCCAGGGGACTCGTTTGGTTTGACTTTTTATTTTTATCATTTGTATTATTTTCTTTATTTGGATTTTTATTTATTTTGCCATGTAATTCTTAATAAAATTATTTATTTTATCCACGTTAAAAAGAAAATCACAAAAATATTTATACTAATTAATTTGAAATTTTTCTTATAAAAATGGGATCAATGTCTTAGTTTTTCCATCCAAATAAACTGTCACCCCTAACACTTTTTCCCTTGAGTATACATGCAAGGACCAATGTCCTCATCCTTAATAAATATCCCGTTTTATGCATGATTCACATTTACTTTATACTGGGGTTGTATTCCGCCCCTAGTTTTGTTGTAGTTTATTATATTTTTATTTACTTTATTTTAATCTTGCTTTTATTTATCGCTTTTATTACGTGATCGATATGCACTCTAATTACTGCATTTAATCGACTGAGAAAATGAATGAAAGTTTAAATTCAAAACTCAATTATAATTTAATCAAGGTATGAATAAATGGGAAGTCCTGAACCATCTCTGGTCTTTGGCTCAACGAGGTTAAATGAACCATTCTAATACTCTATTGGGATGGGGACTCCAAAATATCTTGCCCAAAATAGACGTATATGCATTGTCTTAGGTTTCATGAGATTAGATGAGTCTTTTCAATGTTCTATTGGAAGGAAAATTCCAAAATATCTCTGATTGTCCAAAATAGAAACACATGCACTGTCTTAGGCTCAGTGAGGCTAGATGACTTTTCCCAAAATTTTATTGGGTGGCGACTCCAAAATAACTCCTTGTTGCCCAAAATAGATGCCCTTACATTTTTTGCAAGTCTTATAAACCTCTCTCGAATACCCTAAAAGCGGGTCATTCGGGGCACCCGGGGTTCGGCGCACGTCACAGTGGCGACTCCATTGGGGACACTAGAGACTTCGCTTCGAAAGTACCTTGGATAAAATATATAATTGAGTTTTAATTTAAAATTTCACTCCTTTTCGAAATTGCATTGCATTGCATTTCATTAGAGCCTTAGATCTACGCTAGTTTGGACCCTCTCTCAACCCCGGTGTGTTCCCGAAGCACGACCCTACGTTCACTCAATGTAGGAAAGTGTTAAGGATAATCACCAGCCCAAGCCTCTTACCATCTGGTATATTAAATGAAAACCTGGTTGGTCATTATATTCGTAATGAGCTAGACTCCTTGGCAAGGACCATGTTTGGGTAGACCTAAAGTATCATCACCCTAGCCAAAGCTCATATAATAAAAGTAGATACTTCTCCTAGGTGGTATGAACCATTCTAATACTCTATTGGGATGGGCGCGCCCCCACACGCGATAAGTTTTGGCCGCGATTGCTGTTTTCCTGCGATTTCTGATTTTTTTCAGTCAAATTTCAGTCTGTCATTTTTATTTCATGCTTTTATGTTATTTTTGGGTAATGAAAATTAAAAGCTCATTTTGTCTTTTCCTATTTTAGGACAAAGACAACAAATCAAATAGGGGACTGTTATCTCAAATTGGGGGGACGACAATTTTATTCAAAGAAAAAAGGGGGTTTGAGTTTTCTCTCTAGCTTTTTCTCCCCAGCAAAAACTTGTTTCTTCTTCAAAAATTCTTAAGTTTTATTCTCAAGCTTTAATCTTTTCTTCTAGAATAACATTTCATCTTGGGTTTGATTCGAGCAAGAAAAATTAATTTTCTTTGCTCATTCATCCCACCAAGAATATTTTCTAGAGTTGATTTATTCAAAAACACAAAATTTTTACATTTTATTCCTGTCTATCACCGCAAAAATCGACAAGGGGAACGAATTGAGACATCCAATTTTCGATCTATGAATTCTGAGGGTAAACACTTTGGACCCGTTCTAACCTCTCTATTTATTATTTTTTTTTTTTTGTTATTAATTTGATTATTCTTGCCATATTTATTTCATAGCCTTTATGGTGTTTAGCTACTGTTGACACCCATGAGTTTAGTTTAGGAGTTAGTTTCTTCATGGCTATTTCATTTAGCTTTTGTGGTTTTGTCTTTTTATATATTGTTTGCCGTTAGCCTCCATTTCTTTTCATCATCATCATCATCATCATCATCATCATCATCATCATCATTATTATTATTATTATTATTATTATTATTATTATTATTATTATTATTATTATTATTATTATTGTTTGTCTTTACAATTATGTTGGAGCATTGTTATGATTATTGTTAATACTACTAATATCTATTATTTCATTATGCTACTATTATTTTACTTTTAAGGTATTATTATTATTATTATTATTATTATTATTATTATTATTATTATTATTATTATTATTATTATTATTATTTATCTATTATTGTTTAATATTTTGTTTTATCATTATTATTACTATTATTATTTTTATTATTATTTGATTTAGTTATCATTAGTATTATTATGCTATGTTTATTCATCTCATGCTATTAGTATTATTATTGCTACTATTGTTTGTTTATTATCATTGTCATTAGTGCTTTATGTTACTGTCACCATTAACTTCACTATTATTATTATTATTATTATTATTATTATTATTATTATTATTATTATTATTATTATTATTATTATTATTATTATTATTATTATTTTATTGTGTTGCATCATTATTATTACCGGTGTTATCATTATTTATTATTGTGCCCAATATTCATTTTATCTTCGTTTGATTAATTTTTAGAATTTTTACTAATATTTTAATATTATTTTTTCTATCTGAGATTTATTTGAGTTGCGTCGTATGTGCACCTTCGTGGCTCCCCTGATGGGTCACGACACGTAGACGAACACTCCAGTTTGGTGAGATCCTTCTGACCCTCTTTTTATGTGTTTGGTGTTTGTTTGTAAATATTTATTTTATTTATGCACGCATGGGATAAAAAATCGCAAAAATATTTCTTTAGTTGAATTGGGTTTTTTACTAATAAAATTGGGACCGATGTCCCTTATTTTAGCCAAAAAATAAAAGATATCACAGTAAAACGAAGAGTTAGTTTTCTCCAAAATGGGATCACTCATCCCGATTTTCCAACTCACCAAATCAAAACAACTCTTCGAACCCTCTTCAAATAAAAGCGAGGGATCCAATGTTCTTAAATTCTCGAATTAGCGCGTAGGAACCAACGTTCCTAAATCAAACGAATGCCCCGATTTATGTATGTTTTTCTCACGTTTGATTCTGTTTGATTGTTTGAATTTATGTTCATTTCCTTTTGGGCCCTTGTAATTAATTTTGGGGCAACATTATTTAATTTTGGGGGATTGTATTCCGTCCCCATTTATATTCTTAATCTTCTTTCAATGGGGTTGTATTCCGCCCCAATTTCTCTTATAATTGTGTGCTTGCATGTTTACCGCTTTCCTTAGTTACCTTATTTACCGCTTTCTTTATCGTTTTTCTTTATTTTCTTTGCGTGCTTTAATGCGCCTTTAATTTAAATGCATTGATCATGTGAGATGAGAGATAGAATTTTAGGGAGTTAAAAACTGATTTATAATTAACCAAAGCATGAATAAGATGGGAGTTCCGAACACCAATCTCTGGTCTTGACCAATAAGAGGTTAGAGACCTTTCCCAATTCCTTATGAGTTGGGTGGCGACTCCATGATACCTCAAAGATGCCCAAAGGTGCCATGGGACTAGATCTTCCTTTCCAATGTTCTATTGGGGAGGAAGCATCCAAGATGTCTCATGACGCCCATGATCAAAAAGACGCGAACCAGTCCCTCGAATCCCGAAGGCGGATTCACTCGAGGGCCCTTGCTGGGTTCGACGTGCGTCACAGCTGGGGTTCCGCATTAGAACCTGCAATCATGGTCAGCTAGGCAAACTAGAGATTAAGGGCAACTGAAGTGTCATCAACATGCTAGATATCTGATGGACGACTGCCAAACCCTAAAAGGTCAAGTCCATGATCCTATTAATAACGAGCAGCTGGTGATCTATGAAGGAGGGAGCAATGTCATGGGAAGAGGTAATCATGGGAGCTCGAGTCTCAGTGGTAACAGTGTGAGAGATGCTGGAATTGGAACTACTCAAAGCTGCTATACCATCTTGGATAAGCCTTTATTTGAGCACCTCTTTCATTTCATTAATAAGGGGAAGTTACAGCCGAAGCTTGCAAAATCCACTAGAAGCCAGGGGTGTCCCAGTCATCGAGCGAATCAGTATTGTACCTACCATCGGTATACTGGGCATGAGACTGATTAGTGCCGAACTCTAAGGAGACAAGTTCAAGATCTCATTGATGAGGAGCTAAGAGGTGGGGAGGATGGTTCTTGAGGATGATGATGAACCATCAGCCACAACATCTATATTGGTGGGAACGAAAAGGGATTAGCTACTTAGATGTTCTTTTTATTCTGGAACTATTTGATAATGACGTTTTTAATTCTAGTTTTTATTAAATAAAATGATTAGTTTTGCTTATTTGTGAAATGTTTCTAATGATTTCTCTATACATAATCATGATACATTCATATTTGACATTGAGTCAACTGATGCCATTCCATTTAATCTCAAAACTTTGGAAAACCCAAAAGAAATCTTGAGAGCATCTAATGTAATTCCTGAAGAGAGGGTAAAATTTGAGAGAATATTAAAAAAACATGAAAAAGTCTTTTCCTGGACCTATCAAGACATGCCAGGAGATGATCGTGAAGTCGCCGAACACACTATCCCAACGTACCCCGATCATGGACCAATCAAGCAGAAGCTTAGAAAACTCCGGCCAGAATGGGCAAAAAAGGTTAAAGAAGGGATCCACAAGCAGAAATAAAGCCAAATTTCTTATCAAAATACAACACCCGACTTGGTTGGTCAGTGTCATCCCAATAGTCAAGAAGAGTGAAAAAGGTGTGTGTAAACTATTAGGATTTGAACAAAACTTACCCACAAAAAAAAGAAAAAAACAAAAAAAAATCCAAAAAAAAAAGAAAAATTTATACGAGGATATGGCCAAGTTCATTGAGAAGAATTTGATACTATCTTCCGTACCATGTCGTGTTTGATAACGAGGTGCAATTTATAGCTAAAACTAGGAAATGGCTTCAGAAGTATGGCATCAAGCGTCATAAATCCTCTCTATATCACCCTCAAGCTAGTAGGGCGGTTGAGGCGGCTAGCAACAATGTCAAGAAAACCCTGTCCAAGATAGTTCAGAACTACAGAAATTGGGCAGAGAAGTTGCCTTTCGCGCTATAGGGCTACAGAACCACTGTCAGAACTTTTATAGAAGCCACGCCTTATTCTTTGGTGTATGGGACAGAAGCAGTATTGCCTGTTAAAGCGGAGTTCAAGTCTTTAAGGGTAGTCATGCAAGCTCAGATTTTGAAAGCTAATTGGGCACAACAGCGATTACAGCAGTTGAACATGTCACACCAGAACAGGTTGCAGGCCTATTATCGCAAACAGATCTATCAGAAAAGACTTGCTTGATCATTTGGAAAGAAGGTCAGAAAGCATCAACTGAAAGAAGGAGTTCAGTCTTTAAGCAAATGAGACTAGGTATTTCAGACATACAGAGTAAATTCAAGCCAACATGGTAAGGTCCTTTTGTTCTTAAGAGATTGTTATCCAAGGGAGCGGGAACAGACAGCGACGGAGATAACTTCAAAGAATCGGTCAACATCGACAGACCCAAGAAGTTCCATGGTGTAGACACCGGGTCCCGAGTCGATCCAAGATCAGGATTACCCGATTATGAAGATAAAAACTAATTTATAAGTGAGATAATAGGAATTGATCATCTCTTTGTCAAATTCTTCTATTTGTCTCAAAATGCTTGTAAAATGTTTATCTTTATTTTTATTTTATTTTTATTTTATCTTTATTTTTATCCTTATTTGTAATTTTTTTTATTGTTGTATTTTTTGAAAAAAATATTAAAAAAAAAAATTCGGCCGCGATCGGGCGCTGCACGGAATCTCGCCCGATCGGCGAGGTTTCTCCCGCCCATCGGCGAGATTTCTCGCCGATCCGCGCTCTTTCCCCCCCCCCCCCCCCAGCTGCGAGAAATCTCGCCAGCTCCTCCCAGTTTTCGCCAATTTTTATCGAAAATCAATTTTTTCACATTTTTAGGGTAAAAAATGATTTTTCCTTGTGATTTTTTCAGATTTTGTTGAAATTTGAAAAATATTAGTCAAATTGGGTGGGTTTTAAAAGTAAAAAAATAACAAAAAATAATTAAAAATAAATAAAAACATTAATTATAAATATTTGACTTTTAGGATTTTATTTTAAATTTATGAGTGTTTTTTGTTGAAATTGGGGAAGATGGAAATTGAAAAGAGCTAAAGGTGGACTAAATTGGGGGAGGGAATGAGTCTTTTATGGAGGATTCTTTTCATTTGGAGAGAGAAGGAAAAAAATATTGATTGTTTTGGCTGAGAAAATTTCTTTAAGGGAATTGATTTTTTTCCAAGGGATTTTGGGGAAGGTGTTCTTAAGGAAAAGAGTGTATTTTGCTGGAAAAACAAGGAATTTCTTGTTCTTGGAGTTCACCACTTCTTGTTCTTAAGATTTAAAATCATTTTCTTTAACTTCCTTAATTTTCTTTTCTTAAATCTAAAAATTTTCTTCTTTGATTTTATTCTAGTTTTTCTTGGATCTAAAAATTTCTTTTGTTGAGTTTGGAAGCTTGAGAGAGGAAAATTAATTTTCTTAACTTGAGTTTTCCCAAATAAATTAAACAACAAATATAAAAAAAATTATTTTTAAATTTTAGTGTTCTCGAGTTATTTGAGACATAAACTCAAGATTTTTCTTGAACATTTTTTCGGGTTTACTCTCGAATCTTAACAAGGAGAATAGATTGAGACATCTTGCTTCCATATTACTTAATTTTGAGGGTAAAGATTCTTGGATCCATTTTTTTTTGTCTCATTTCATTTTATTTATGTTAGTTTATTTTATTTTATTTTATTTTATCTTGCATTAATGAATGTATGTTGTTTTTTTTTTGAGTTGAGATTTATTTTTAAGCATGAGTTTTCAATCTTTATTTTGTCCTTGGCATGAAAATGGATAAATATATATGATGTTAGGAGATGAAAAATAAGATTTGCATGATTTTCTCTTTTAGTATTATCTTTATGATTTTTTGTATACTTAAATATTATTATTGTATATTGCATGTTTGATTGCCTTCCTTTTGTTTACCCATTTAATTTTATTGGTTTGTTGTTGTTATTATTATTATTATTATTATTATTATTATTATTATTATTATTATTATTATTATTGTTGTTGTTGTTGTTGTTGTTGTTGTTGTTGTTGTTGTTGTTGTTCTTTGTATTATTATTGTTATTATTTTCATTATTGTCATTGTATTTTGTATGGTGTTATTTCATGATTTAGCTATGATTATTAGTATTAATGTACCTTGCATGATTTTTTTATTTTATGTGTGATGTTAATATATTAAAATAATGTGTTCAATTTAACTTATTCTATATTTTATTTGTGTATTAATTTATACTAGATTTCCTTTATTTACTTGATTTTGGAATTATTGCTAATATTTTTTTATTGTTGTTTTTTTATTGAGGCTAAAATGTCGTGCTTATTCGTTTGAGCATTTATCGTGACCAAATTCCTAGCGACATGTAGGAATTTATATCACTTGGGTGAGACCTTTCCTATCCCTATTTATGTGATTGTATTTGTTTGTAAATAAAATAGGTTATTTTACATACGTGCCAAAAAAAAATCACAAAAATATTTTGTACAATCAAATTGGGATTTTTACTAATAAATTGGGACCAATGTCCTAGATTTTAGCCAAAACATGTAAAAATATCGTGGACTAAAATGAACAGTTGATTTATTAAAAATTGGATCACTCATCCCGATTTCCACAACAAATACCAAAATAACTCTTCGATCCCTTTTTAAGTGAGCATGAAGGAACCAATGTTCCTAAACCAAATAAATATCCCGATTTATGTATGTTACCCCTTTTGATTAATTTTGCGTGACTGTTTAAATTTACTTTTATATTTTGTGGGCCCTTGTAATTAATTATTTTTTGGGCTATTTTATTTTCTTTCATTTGGGGATTGTATTCTGTCCCGATTTCCATTTAAATTTTATTCAGCTTTTCCATCTCATTTAGGGGATTGTATTTGTCCCATCTTTCCTTTTGTAAATGGCATGGCTTTGTGTGTTTACCACTTTATTTACCGCTTTATTGATATTTTTCTTTTATTGCTTCCTCAATGCTTGAAGTGCGCCTTAAATAAATTGCATTAAACGCGTGAGATGTGAGATGAAATTTTATAATTTAAAAACTCATTTATAATTAACCAAAGACATGAATAAGTGTGAAGTTCCGAGCTACTCTCTAGTTTAGACCATAGAGGTTAGATGACCTTCCCAATTTCTTGCAAATTGGGTGGCGACTCCAAAATACCTCAAAGGTGCCTAAAGGCTTCATGGGACTAGATGAATTTTCCAATGTTCTATTGGGTAAGAAATTCCAAAACGTCTCATGTTGCCCAAGATCAAAAGACGCGAACCAATTCCTTGAGCCCTAAAAGTGGGTCTCGCTTACGAGGGCCTTTGCTAGGTTCGGCGTGCGTCACAGTGGTGACTCCGCTAGGGACGTTTGTGACTTTACTCTGAAAGTGTCTTGGTTAAAATATATAATTGAGTTTTTAAAACCTAAAATTCTATCTCTCTGTGAAAATTGCATTGCATCATTTTAGAGCCTTAGAATTATGCTAGTTTGGTCCTTATTCTTACCCCGGTGCATTCCAGAAGCACGACCCTATTTTCACTCAATTTAGGGAAGTGTCAAGGATAATCACCAGCCCAAGCCTCGTACCATTATGGTATATTAAATGGAGACACGATCGGTCGTTATGCTCGCAATGAGCTAGACCCGTTAGCAGGGACCATGCTTGGGTAGCCCTAAAGTATCACCACCTTTGACCAAAGCTCATGTAATGACAATAGATACAACCACTAGGTGAAATGTACCATAATACCGTGCTTGCTATTTGGGCCATCATATATTGAACAAAATCAATCAAATTAACATGGTCTTCATCAAAGGCTTTCATGCCCCAGTGGGCCCATCTTAATTTAGTTGAATTATTTAAATACATAATGGCCAAACACCCATGCGTATGTACATTAGACAAGAGGTGTTATGCTGCCAATTTTCCACCATGCACCATACGTGTCCAATGAGTTCCCTGTTGGATAAAGCCCACCTAGGGAAGAGATTATATTACCTCGTGTGTGGGAGAAATAAGGTTGGAAGGATCTACCTGCTTGCATGTGTCTGTCTATGCTGCACCAGCACGACCATCCATTACACTTCAAATCATGCATCATCCTAACAGAGATGTATTTTACAGCCATCATAGATTCATCCAGGTGGTTTAGAGGTCCCGACGGTTGATTAAGAAAGATTTCACTTTTGGGATTATCAGAGCTAGTTTCAGATCAAGGGTCGGATTCCTTTTCAGAGGGCAGTGAGATATTGTCTTCAGAATCATCAGTTGAAATAAGTATGTCTAATCCAGCAAGTGGTTCTGATGCAACTAGGGCAATGATTGCCGAAGAAGTAGGGAAACGAATGGAAGAGTTTGAGGCTAGGATGATGGTGATAATGGGCAACCTTGCCACTACTTTAGCCCCACTTGCAGGCCAACAGGCTGCTGCTCCAGCCAGAGAACAAGATGAACAAGGGATTGCTAGAGAGGATCTCCCGGCTGCAGCTAATCCGCCTGTAGTTGAGCCAAGGGTACCAGCACCTGTCGAACGCAGGGAAGGCCCTAAGTCTGAAGTTGATGTGTGGGAGGAGACAGAGGAGCTGGTGGTGGTAAAAAGGAAGTCGCCAAAGCTAGAGGATGCAATGTGGAGGAAGATGGAAGAAAGATTTGAAGCTATGTCAAAGATGTTGAGGGTAGGGGGAGAAATGAACCCCGAGGATAGGGAGCTAGATAATGATGATTTGGTCCCTCAGAATTTCAAAATGCCTGACGTTCCCAAGTTCGACGGCACCTCCGATTCCATTTCACACATAAAGCAGTACTCACTAGTGATGAAGGGTACCACCTTGATAAAGAGGCAGAAGGTCGAGTACTTTTGTCTGAGCTTAGCTGGTCCAGTAGTGGATTGGTATCACGGGTTGGACCGAAGAACGAAAAAGGATTGGGATTTATTAACAGAAGAATTTCTCAGACAGTACGACTGTAGTACAAGGATGGAGGTAACTCTGAAGGACCTAGAGCTGCTGCAACAAAAGGCTGGAGAGTCTTTCCACAAATACCTCACCCGATGGAGGAATAGAGTCATGGAAATGAAACGTAAACCTGACACCCCGGACCAAATTCGACTGTTCATTCGGAATGCTAGCCCTTATCTGAGAGAGCGACTAAAGATGAAGGGTTTAAGAGACTGGGAGTTTTTGAAGGACATTGTGATAGAGGCTGAGGAAGAGTACCTTGCGAGGAAGGCAAGCAGTGAGGCCTATGCTAAGAGAGGTTATGCTAACCAGGGGGTAAACAAGTCAGCGGGCTCCAGCAGTGGTATTAGAAGTGGGAAAATGACAGAGGTATCGGCAACAGGGGTCAGTCAGAGGTACTTCTCAAACTTGAACTTTATCCTGGGTATTGAAGCGATTGATGAAAGAGGGAAAGCTACACCCTTGCCACCTAGGCAGCTAGAACCCAAGATAGCCGGGGCATAGAGACAATGAATATTGTGAATTCCACCAGCACACTGGGCATCTAATAGATAACTGTGCGAGGCTGAGGCACCATATTCAAGATTTGATTGACAGTAAACAGATTTTCAATCTTGAGAAGAGGAAAAAGGAAAAGACGGCCGGGTATAATGCTGTTCCTCCACCTATTTTTATGATAGGTTCAAGCCTGCCGGAATGGTACGTGTTAAGAGACCTTTATGGTAATGATTATGTGGCTATTGTTCGTCCTGAGCAGGGGGGTTAGTGAAGAGAAGCCTCAGGTTGGCATGATAGAATGCTGGGACTCGACCAGCGAAGGCGAGGATGGAAAAGTTGATGGGCTAGAGGACATGTGGAATTCCGAGGACAAAGAGAAGGTACAAGAGGTACAGGCTGTGACCCGAAGTGATAGAGTGATTCCAGAGGTGGAGAGGCCTTAAGATCCAATGTCGCGCCCTCAGAAAGGGAACTCGAGGAGGATGGGATAATGAGACAGCTGAAGAAGACAACAGCACAGATATCCATATGGGATTTGTTAAGAGAATCTCTATCACATAGGCAGAAGTTGATGGAAGCCTTATATGAGTCTACTGTTGCCACCACCGTCTCACTGTCTAAATTGCTGGGTCTAGTGAAAGGAAGCTCGGCAGAAAACTTGGTTTATTCTGATGCAGATTTACCACCAGAGGGTCGAAAGCACAATCGCCCTTTATACATTAAGGCACGGATCAACGGCAAGCATACTGCCTGTGTAATGGTGGACGATGGATCCTCTATAAACGTGTGCCCCTTGGTTGCGCTCCCCTCCTTTGGTTTGGATGAAAGCATGTTGAGAAGATCTGATTTAACCATCATTGCCTACGACAATTCAAGGAGGCAGGCTACCGGGACTTTCAAGGCACAAGTGAGAATCGGGCCTGTAACACCCCCATACCCCCTGTAAGGAATATCGGGACGCCACGCGGCTACATACGTATACATATACATATACCGTAGCGGAACATTAATATTAAAAGATAAGAATAATTTGGGCCAAACAAAAAGAGCTCTTATAACATATATATAAACTGTACATAATACAAAAGCTTTATACTTGTTACATATTCATTTTCGGTACACATATATATAACAGTTAACTTTTACATGTCAATACTATACTTCCTATGTACATAATGATGTTACTCAAAATGTAAGAAACTCTATTACTATCTTATACAAAAAGATGTAACAAAAGCTCCTAGTGGCCTTGACCTGCAGATGCACGCTCTCACTGCTCCGAACCTGTACCTACACGGAAATAAACATCCGTGCTAAGTGATAACGCTTAGTGGGGATGAAAATAATGCAAAGGACTTCTTTCTGAAGTCACGAATAAATCACACAATTCATGTAACAAAATCAACTAGCTCATGCATATAGCTTTTATACGTGTATAGATTGCATGTTCAAATATCAAATACTATGAGCTCACATATATATAACATCTACTCTTTTACTTATTCATGTGCACTACAACTTGTACATATCCTTTATTCAAATATACGCTATCATATGTCCACATTCATGTAAACACACCCATGTAATCATATACTTGTATACATAACTATAATGTACTTAAACATGACTTTCATGTACTATATCATCTATCCAGAATAATACTTTTAATCATCTCAAGTTCACTACACAACGTTAATAAGACAAGCCTGAATTCCTTTCATGGTGGATACGGGTAACTCTGGATACTGTTTACAGTATCTTACATGTGGAGAATTAAACTCAAACTCTATGGAATACACAAGGTATTCCGAACTCTGGGCACAATTAAGGCCAACTCTAGCAGCTGCACTCTAGCCCTTTATAAGCATGCTTATCTATCCACTATAACGGTAATCAGGCTCAATAACAACTAAATTATACGCTACTCTGATGCCAAAGCATAGATTATAACTCAAGTGCACTCATCAACTTCAGAGGCATTTAATTCATATACAATCTTTATTGATCATGTTCAATAATTAAAAGCATGTAACATTTAAATTCTAGGCATAAACTCTTATATCACATCATCATATACATGCGTTCATAAGTTCATACATTTTTATTATGCCATTTACAATCCTTAATACTATTGTACATTGTTACTTTATTAGTTAAATTACCAATTTAATCATACTCATGTGCATTTCCTCGTTGATAACTAAATTATAGTCATTTGCTAACCCTAAAAATGCATAATAAGCTAAAGGGAAGGGTAAGGGGTTGACCCATGGCAACTAGGGGCTCAAAAAGAAGAAGAAAAAGGTTTATATGCATTGTTCTGTCGCGATGTCGCGACCTGTGTCGCGATCGCGACAGAAGCTTGCCTCTGGTGCCTTACGAGACTGCTTTTTACCCTAAACTTGTATCGCCAAAACCACCCTCTAGAACACATTTTTAGGCAAAGTGTCTTCATAAGAATTGTTCAATAGGAAGCTATATTTCAAATGGGACAAATGTCAGGTATTTTCGAAATCTATAACTCCAGATATACTCTAAATAATCTGAACTGGTCAAATGAATCGGCCAAAGTAGAGACACCTCTGTTTTGGCTAATTTTCAGGGTCTTCGAGCAAGAATTTGCTCAAGGTCATTTCTAAGACTTTTATAGGTATAAACGTCTTGGTTCTATTAGATTAAGAATCACTTAATTTCGAGGTCTATAACTATACTTATGACAAAAACATCAGACAGGGGTCAGATGACAAACAAGCAGAATTTACCAAATCAAACTCTATCATTTACACACACACTCTCTTGATCAATTCACATACTTATAAGCATATACACACATATCATAAGTATCACAAGCAATCAAAATGATATTCACACACGATCCCTATCTCTAGGAAGCTCGAACTAAGCTCTCTATTCAGCTCCAACCCTTTCCTTTACTTTATCCCATTTCTTGTTCATAGCTTCCACAAATCACATAGAAAACATTTTGAGTTAGACATTTTCTCAATTTAAATTAAAAATAGAAAGAAAAAGGAGGTCAGATCGGAAAACTAATCAAGCTTACCTTCCTTTACCCTTCAAACCAATCCAAGGGGTTCTCTCTCATGAACAAATCAAATGAAGAAGAAAATAACAAAGGGAAGAGCAAGGGAGGGAGAACGGCTGACCCAAGACAAAGGAAAGAAAGAAAAACCAAGGGCCAAAGTAAGAAAACCAACGTAATAAGAAAGAGAGAAGCAAATGGCCAATGTAAATCCAAAATTAACTATGCTAATAAATGCCACTTACCCTTCATAAATACCAAACCACCTCAATTAATACATCCAAACCCAAAAAGTCCCATGCCAAGTGTCACTTTCCCTTATAGCCATGTGGCAACCTCCTACAATGTCACTTGTCACACTCCTATGCCGCCACGTGTCCAATACACCTCAAATAATTCAACTCACGTAGGCTTCACGCGAGGCATTCTGTCGCGCTCGCGACAGAACCCACACACAAAAACCACTTACTCAAATACACTCTCTTATACACATAAACTCTTGAATTTCTGAACAGAAATATCGAAATTCTACTAGGGCCAAATCGGGTTGTTACAAATCTCTCCCCCTTAAGAAATTTTGTCCTCGAAATTTCCCCGCTAATCACTTACACAGGTAAATCTTTAAACATATCTCTGAATCGCTATCACTTATACCATACAGCTATCAAATCGTATACACTTCATACTTTCCTTAACACACTGCACTCTAATCTATACACTTCTTCTAAGCATCAAGCACTCGATGTATATCCTGTCAGCTTTTCTCAATGAAACACAAACAATGATGCTTTTTCAAATACAAATGAGGGATGCGGATGGAATGGCTATGTAATGATTTCTTTATGCAAGATGATGCAAAAATGCAATGTAAACTACTGTAATGTACTTTTTCCCATCCCCATGTTTCACTATGCTCATATCAAATGATTTCAAGGAGATAGCTGACAGGAATACAGAGTGTCATCTCAAACTTTTACTATGCACAAAATCTCATATCACTCACTAACTGACATCTCACTAACCCTTCGTCTATACACTACACAACATACACTGCACAATCAGCATCTGCATTAGGCCACGACTCTAAACAGACTCTGACATTTAACCTATACTCTACATCTTATAGACCAGAACCTCTAACCTATGCTCTGATACCACTAAATGTAACACCCCCATACCCCCTGTAAAGAATATCGGGGCGCCACGCGGCTACATACGTATACATATACATATACCGTAGTGGAACATTAATATTAAAAGATAAGAATAATTTGGGCCAAACAAAAAGAGCTCTTATAACATATATATAAACTGTACATAATACAAAAGCTTTATACTTGTTACATATTCATTTTCGGTACACATATATATAACAGTTAACTTTTACATGTCAATACTATACTTCCTATGTACATAATGATGTTACTCAAAATGTAAGAAACTCTATTACTATCTTATACAAAAAGATGTAACAAAAGCTCCTAGTGGCCTTGACCTGCAGATGCACGCTCTCACTGCTCCGAACCTGTACCTACACGAAAATAAACATCCGTGCTAAGCGATAACGCTTAGTGGGGATGAAAATAATGCAAAGGACTTCTTTCCGAAGTCACAAATAAATCACACAATTCATGTAACAAAATTAACTAGCTCATGCATATAGCTTGTATACGTGTATAGATTGCATGTTCAAATATCAAATACTATGAGCTCACATATATATAACATCTACTCTTTTACTTATTCATGTGCACTACAACTTGTACATATCCTTTATTCAAATATACGCTATCATATGTCCACATTCATGTAAACACACCCATGTAATCATATACTTGTATACAGAACTATAATGTACTTAAACATGACTTTCATGTACTATATCATCTATCCAGAAAAATACTTTTAATCATCTCAAGTTCACTACACAACGTTAATAAGACAAGCCTGAATTCCTTTCATGGTGGATACGGGTAACTCTGGATACTGTTTACAGTATCTTACATGTGGAGAATTAAACTCAAACTCTATGGAATACACAAGGTATTCCGAACTCTGGGCACAATTAAGGCCAACTCTAGCAGCTGCACTCTAGCCCTTTATAAGCATGCTTATCTATCCACTATAACGGTAATCAGGCTCAATAACAACTCAATTATACGCTACTCTGATGCCAAAGCATAGATTATAACTCAAGTGCACTCATCAACTTCAGAGGCATTTAATTCATTTACAATCTTTATTGATCATGTTCAACAACTAAAAGCATGTAACATTTAAATTCCAGGCATAAACTCTTATATCACATCATCATATACATGTGTTCATAAGTTCATACATTTTTATTATGCCATTTACAATCCTTAATACTATTGTACATTGTTACTTTATTAGTTAAATTACCAATTTAATCATACTCATGTGCATTTCCCCGTTGATAACTACTTTATAGTCATTTGCTAACCCTAAACATGCATAATAAGCTAAGGGGAAGGGTAAGGGGTTGACCCATGGCAACTAGGGGCTCAAAAAGAAGAAGAAAAAGCTTTATATGCATTGTTCTGTCGTGAGGTCGCGACCTGTGTCGCGATCGCGACAGAAGCTTGCCTCTGGTGCCTTACGAGACTGCTTTTTACCCTAAACTTGTATCGCCAAAACCACCCTCTAGAACACATTTTTAGGCAAAGTGGTCTTCATAAGAATTATTTACTAGGAAGTTATCTTTCAAATGGGATAAATTGTAGGTATTTGGGACATCTAGAACTCCAGATATACTCTAAAAAATCTGAACTGGTCAAATGAACCGGCCAAAGTAGAGACACCTCTGTTTTGATAAGAAAGAGAAAAGCAAATGGCCAATGTAAATCCAAAATTAACTATGCTAATAAATGCCACTTACCCTTCATAAATACCAAACCACCTCAATTAATACATCCAAACCCAAAAAGTCCCATGCCAAGTGTCACTTTCCCTTATAGCCATGTGGCAACCTCCTACAATGCCACTTGTCACACTCCTATGCCGCCACGTGTCCAATACACCTCAAATAATTCAACTCACGTAGGCTTCACGCGAGGCATTTTGTCGTGCCCACGACACTGTCGCGCTCACGACAGAACCCACACACAAAAACCACTTACTCAAATACACTCTCTTATACACACAAACTCTTGAATTTCTGAACAGAAATACCGAAATTCTACTAGGGCCAAATCGGGTTGTTACAGGGCCAGTTGAGACAGAAACTGAGTTTATCGTTCTGCCTATACCAGCCAACTTCGTGGTATTACTAGGGAGGCCCTGGTTTTACAAGCTTGGAGGGGTTCCGTCTACCCTCCACCAAATGGTCAAGATCCCTCATGAGGGCCAAGTAGTGACAATCAAGGCAGCCAGCGATAACCAAGTATCAGTCCTCAGGATCTCCAATCAACCCTTTAGTGGGTTCCATGTGGCTATGGTAAATAAAGAGGATGGTTTGATAGGGAGCCCTCAGGTGGTCAACATGATGAAGAAAATGAATTTCCTCCCAGGGGCCAGTTTGGGCAAGAATTCACACGGGGCCCAGGCACCTGTCGCCACAAGGGGAGCAAAAGGACAGAAGGGGTTTGGGTTACACCATCGAAGCCAAGAAGAACAAACTTAGGAAGAAGCCTGCAGAGATCCCACACTTTTTAGAGAGCTTTGTACCGGCTGCATTAACATGCGCCTACTGTGGAGAAGCCGAGCCATAATGGATTGGCGGTAAGATCACCCCAGGCTTCGAGATTTTCAATGATGTTTTTGACTTGTCCGACGGAATGGTTAAAACAGTAGAAGGATTCTAGGATGAAGAAGTCTTCAACAAAAGTTTGGCTTGGGATCGAGAATATCCCGAAGAGATCGTCACTGACAGTCTGCTTGCCACCCGGGTGAAAGGCAAAGGAAAAGTAGAAGATGAGGTGGCAGTGTCAGAATTGAAGAACCTGAAGATTGCAGATGACCAAGACGATGGGCCATCAACTTCAGCACTGGCAGTAAAGGAAGATATTAATGATGGTTTTTCTGATGTACTTTTTATCCCTGAACTATTTGACAATTATGCTTGTAACTCTATGTTTGTCAATGAGATGAATGACTTTGCTTACTTGTGCGACGTTTCTCACGATTTCATTATGCATGATCACAAAGATGAATCATTTATATTTGACATTAACTCAACTAATACTACCTCATTTAATCTCGGGACTTTGGAAAATCCAAAGGAAATCTTGATAGCATCCGACGTAACTCCTGAAGAGAGGATAAAATTTGAGAGAATTTTGAAAAAACACGAGAAAGTCTTTGCCTGGACCTATGAAGACATGCTAGGGATCGATCAGGAAGTCACCGAACATGCCATCCCTACCTATCCAGAATGCAGGCCAGTTAAGCAAAAGCTCAGGAGGCTAAGATCAGAGTGGGCAGAAAAGGTAAAGGAAGAGGTGCACAAGCAGATTGAAGCTAAATTTTTGATAGAGGTTCAGTATCTGACGTGGTTAGCTAATGTGAGGTTCGAGTATGTGTTGACTACTGAGAACTAAATAAAGCCTGACCAAAAGATAACTTTCCTTTGCCCCATATGATGTACTAGTAGCCAGCGTGGCCGCTTGCATCATATACAGTTTTGTGGATGGGTATACGGGGTACAACCAGATTCTCAATAGGATCGTGGAGCGAATTAAGATAGCCTTCATCACTGAGTGGGGTACATTCGCTTATAGGGTCATGCCTTTTGGGTTAAAAAATGCAGGAGCAACATACCAAAGGATGCCTACCAAAATCCTTGATGACTTGATCCACAAAGAAGTGGAAGTGTACATCGATGATATGATGATCAAATTGGCTACCCGAGAGGGGCATTTCAAGGCCTTGAAGAAATTCTTTCGGAGAATTGACAAGTACAACCTTCGCCTCAACCCCAAGAAATGCATCTTTGGAGTCACCTCAGGTAAGCTGTTAGGCCACGTGGTGAGCCAGAGGGGAATTGAAGTGGACCAAGATAAGGTCAAGGTAATCAGGGAAATGGCAACACCTCAGAAGGAAAAAGAAGTCAGGAGTTTTTTAGGCAAACTGCAATACATCAATAAGTTCATTTCCAAGCTTGCTTCGGTATGCGAGCCGATCTTTAAGCTCCTTAGGAAAAATCAGCCAGTCCGGTGGAACGATAACTGCCAGAAAGCTTTTGATATTATCAAGGATTACCTCCTGAACCCCCCAGTTCTACGGCCGCCACGGCCTATCAAGCCATTAATTCTTTACCTAGCAATAGAGGAAAATTCTATAGGTGCTATGATGGCCCAAGAAGATGAATTTGGGGTTGAATTTGCAGTTTACTATCTCAGTAAGAAATTCCTTCCTTATGAGGCCAAATATGTCGAAGTGGAAAAGATCTGTCTGGCGGTAATTTGGGCTTCAAAAAAACTGAGGCGTTACTTCCATTCTTACAAAGTGTAGGCGGTCGCTAAACAAAACCCTCTTCGATACCTTCAGGAGGCACCCTCTTTGCTACGAAAATGGGGAGGTGGCTGATATTACTACAAGAATTTGATGTGGTGTACATCACTAGAAAGACTATTAAGGGTCGAGCAGTCACAAAATTCCTAGCCGACCACTCGGTGGAAGGTGACCAGTTTGAGTATGAATTCCCAGATGAGGATGTGGCAGCCATCACAGTCCAAAAGTGGCAGATGTACTTCGACGGGGCAGCAAATAACAAAGGAGCAAGAACGGGAATAATTTTAGTAACCCCAGAGGGTGAGAAGCTCCCCTTAGCTGAGAAATTGAGATATAGAGCCACCAATAATGAAGCTGAGTATGAAGCCTGCATCTTCGGGTTGGAAGCACTCTCAGCGGTGGGGGCAAAAGTAGTGGAGGTCTTCGGGGACTCGTCCTTGGTAATCCATCAGGTAAGGGGTGAATGGTCCATTAAGGAAGAGCGGCTTTTACCGTATGTAAGGTGCTTAAAGGAATTAAGTGATCAGTTTGAAATCTGCACTTTTAACTATGTGCCCCAAGATGAGAACCAATTAGCAGACGCCCTAGCCACTCTGGTGTCTATATGGGATAACCCAAAAGGGATAGCCATGAAGCCTGTACTCATTTCTAGTTCAGACAGGCCATACTTTGAAACTGAGCAGGTCGGTGATGTTGAGGCTGCTGACGGAAAGCCGTGGTACTACAATGTCCGAAATTATTTAGAAAAGTCAGTATTCCCAGAAGAGGCCACTGAAAAAGACCAGAGGTTGATTCGCAAGCTGTCCACTTAGTTCATCAGTGTAGATGGTGTGTTGTATAAGAGGCAAGCTGATGGTATACAGTTAAGGTGCTTGGATGAGAAGGAAGCCAAGAGGGTTATGGAGGAAACCCATGCGGGGGTCTGTGGAGCCCATATGAATGGTCTAGCTCTGGCAAAGAAAATCATGCGACAGGGGTTCTTCTGGTTGACAATGGACATAGATTGTTCCAAGTATGTGAAGCAGTACCAGGTGTGCCAACAGTATGCCAATTTAAGGCACCTGCCAGCTTCATAATTGTGCAACCTCACATCTCCATGGCCATTCGCAGCTTTGGGGATTGACATCATAGGGGAAGTACATCCGATAGCCTCTAACGGGCATAGATTTATCGTGGTCACCATTGGCTACTTCACTAAGTGGGTAGAAGCTGAATCTTTCAAAAAACTGGGCGCCCAAGAAATGGCCAGATTTATTGAACGACATCTGATCTGTAGGTATGGGCTCCCGCATTACATCGTGTCGGATAATGGGGTACAGTTCCAAGCTGAGACCAAGCAGATGCTCAAGAAATATGCCATCCAACATCATAAATCCTCTCCTTACCGACCATAGGCTAACGGGCAGTCGAGGCAGCCAATAAAAACATCAAGAGGATACTGGCTAAAATGGCACAAACATATAAAGATTGGGCCGAGAAAATGCCATTTGCCTTATGGGGCTACAAGACCACTACCAGAACTTCTACAGGAGCTACACCTTTCTCCCTGGTCTATGGGACAGAAGCAGTTCTGCCAGTAGAAATTGAACTCCAATCCCTGAGGGTGGTAACAGAAGCCAAGTTACCAGAAGCAGAATGGGCACAGCAGCGTTTGCTACAGTTGAACCTGTTAGATGAAGATAGGATGAGAGCATACTACCATAACCAGATCTACCAGAAGAGACTGGCTCGATCATTCAGGAAGAAAGTCAGGAAACACCCATTAAAGGAAGGGGATTTGGTCTTCAAACAGATGAAGCCGGGGGTTCCAGACCTTCGAGGCAAGTTTAGGCCAACTTGGGAAGGCCCCTTCATTCTGAAGAAGCTTTTGTCTAAAGGAGCCGCGATCCTAACAGATAGCGATGGAAATGAATTCAGGGAGCCGATCAACCGTCGACCGATTAAAAAGGTTCCATGGCTAAAGGCTAAAAAATATAATCATAGCAAACAAATGAAATCTTGAGAGAAAATTTTCAATCAAGAAAACCCGAGAGGGCTGATTGATAACAGGAGTTGTGATGCTTTTAAGATCCATTTCGAGATTAGATGTGGTCTGGTATTTTGAGCATGATGTTAAATAATGGTCATGTGTAATGAAATCGCACCAAAGCATGTACATGTATGCAATTGTACGCTCAGGATAATTCTTTTCGTTCAATAAAAGTCAATAGTTTTCCCCGAGAAGGTAATACATCGCTTCCCATTGAATGCGTGCAATCTATCCATCACTGCTGCAGCCGGCAAGGAGCTTCATCCATAAAAAAAATGAGGCCGTTAGAGATGAAAACCGTAATTGGTACTCTAAGCAAAAATTAGGCCAAAAGGCAGGGTGAAAACCTAGATATGGGCAGTCTGCCCTACAAAAAAAAAAACAAACAAAAAAATGAAAAATGAATAAGAGCCGCTAGAATGGGTTGGGTCCATCCTAGGCAAAAGTAAGGCACAGGGTCATGTGAAAATCCTGAAGGGACACGTTTCCTGTAAAGAAAAGCTAGTGTGAAAACCTACAAGAGGCGCACTACCTTCAAAATAATGACTTCCGATGCATGAAGAGATAAGGCGGCGTAAATTCTGATGATCTCACTTAGAACAGGACAAGGCCTAATTCAGGACATGAGTCAAAATTCGGGCCATATACCCATTGACTAGGGGGCAAAGATGCGCACCTGATGATTCGCTTTGAGAAGATTATAGGTCGGAATCCCTAAGCCAAGGAGCATCCCAATTAAGATTGTCGAGAATGAAATTGTGCTTCGATACCCATACCACCCAGATGGATTCATCACTTACGTTTTGCATAAGCATGTGCACATTCACACGCATAATTTGCCTTTGGGTATTGATTTTAATTTTGCAGGAGATATTAGGCAGCGAAGCTTATCTGGAAGAACACCTAGGCATTCAGGGAGTATGCAGAAGAAATGTATATAAATAAATAATTGTGTGAATTTTTCCTCTTTTTAGGATGCGTCCATGATGCGCTCCATCTAGGGAACCAGCAAATGCTCCACTTCCAGTATGGATGAATGCTACGTAAAGATGAAAGTTTAAAGCATTATGTTGTTCACGATTTTTGTCTAGTAAATTTCTATCCCAGACATTCCTAGAGCAGATGGGCATGTGGGAGGAGGTCAGCATGTTGTTAACAGCTATAGGTTGGACGGATTTCCTCACACCAGCTTTTCTCACCTACCCGGAGGTTACTAGAGAGTTCCTAGCTACGCTTAATATGGGGGGCTTTCAAGATCAGATGCAGACCCTGAAGCTATATCCTTTCGGGTCCGAGATATAGAGCATACGATGAGTCGCCAGAGTTTTGCACAGATCATGGGTATTCCAACCGGGGACCAGGTACAGGTACCAGACAGAATTGTTTTAGCACACCAATGGGAAGTGATCACAGCACTAGGGGCCCATTATGACCGTAATACAGCAAAAAGTACTCTATTAGCCTCACAGGTGTACAAGTATATTCAGAGGGTTTTAGCTAGCAGCTATCTGGGAAGAACTGGTAGTCCTAGTGCCATCAGTACGACAGAGATTTGGAGTCTATGGACTATGGCAACGAGGACCCGCTCAACATCAGTCACAAAATTATGGCCGGCTTGGTTAGACAAAGTTGGAGGACTACGGCACAGATATGTATAGGTGGGGTAGTCACCAGGTTGCTACTGCACTTAGGACACGACCCCGGCACATTTGGCCCACCTATGGACAGAGACATTTATGTTGACTGGGCCCTTGCCAAATATGTGGGCATGGTTGAGCAGTTGCCTGGGCAGGCAGGAGAGTAAAGACTTCTTACTATGGCTGAAACTCGACAGATGTACCGTTTACCTCCACTCACAGCTGCAATGTCATCCGAAGATCGGTTTCAGGGCGAGGAAGAACCTCCACAACCTCAGACAAATGAGGAGTACTATCGTCCGCAACCAGTGGGAGGAGAGCCTTCGCAACCTCAGACGAATGGGGAGTGTTATCATCCACAGCCAGTGGAAGAAAAGCCTCATTCGCTGCCAGATGGTATGAATATGGACATCAATCTGGATGACTTTGACATTGATCTGAGTGATCTTTTTTCACACTCCATTATCACAGCCAGTTCCTCCAAAAGATCAGATCCGCCCTCCTCCTTACATGCATACTTCGGAGACGGGTCCTCAGACATCTAGGAGGTATCACCCCTATAATCGTCCAGATTCTCTGGGGGCATCTACTTCGGCAGCTATACCACCACCACTTAGGCCTGGGATGGAGCAGAGCTAGACAAATATGGAGATCCTCATCCAAGCCATGCAGGGGGAGATTTTGGCAGCATTGGAGGTCAGATCCCAGCACTTTGATGAAAGGCTGATGGTTGTGGAGCAGCGCATGGATGAGAGACTGATGGCTGTAGAGCAGCACATGAATGAGAGGCTGATAGCTATAGAGCAGCGTATGGATGAGAGAATGATGATTATGAAGCAGCGTTCTGATGAAAGGCTGATCGCTATGGAATGACGTATGGATGAGAGACTACAAGCCATAGATGAGAGATTGCAGTGCATAGGGCGGTTTGTGAAGGAGACGCAACAGCACCAGGATAGACCCGAAGAGCCCACGAGGGCCTCCTACACACCTATGAGCCAGGAAGGATCAAGCGATGCACACCAACTATGATCCTTTTGATCGATGTTCAGGGAGATTTATGATTTTTGATGTAATATATGCACGAAAATAATATCTATATGGATGAACTTTTATTGCGCCTTGCATGTTTAGATACGCTTTAAATAAAAGGGATAAAAAATAGTGAGCCATAAATAATAAAATGACAAAGATGGAAATTATATGATAAGCCACAAATTGGTAAAATTATAACAATTGAACCTTCACGGAAGTTAAATGATCGAAATGATCATAATAATAAATTGGTCTAATCAAAGATTGTTTTATTCAGGAAACAACTGAAGTTATACTAGAGAGCACTTTTCACGTTTGGTAAGTCTAGAGACTCGGCAGCTCGCTATCTGAGGATGGCCCTTTGCACTTTGTAGTCTTGTCAGCGACTCGGTACAACTCAAAACAACACTTTTCGCATTTTGTAAGTCTGGAGCAGGCTCGGCGCATCACCATCTGAGGATGGCATTTGCACTTTGTAATCTTGTCAGCGATTCGGTGCAATCACTTTGTAGCCTAGACAACGGCTCGGTGATATTGAAGAACATTTGCACTTTGTAATCTTGTCAGCAATTCGGTGCATTCACTCTGTAGCCTAGACAACGGCTCAGTGATATTGAAGAACATTTGCACTTTGTAATCTTGTCAGCGATTCGGTGCAATCACTTTGTAGCCTAGACAACGGCTCGGTGATATTGAAGAATATTTACACTTTGTAATCTTGTCAGCGATGTGGTGCAATCACTGTGTAGCCTAGACAACGGCTCGGTGATATTGAAGAACATCCGCACTTTGTAATCTTGTCAGCGATTCGGTGCAATCACTTTGTAGCCTAGATAATAGCTCGATGATATTCAAGAACATCCGCAATTTGTAATCTTGTCAGCGATTCGGTGCAATCATTTTGTAGCCTAGACAACGGCTCGATGATATTCAAGAACAGCCGCACTTTGTAATGTTGTCAGCGATTCGGTGCAATCACTCTGTAGCCTAGATTACGACTTAATGATATCCAATGACATTCGCAATTTGTAGTCTTGTTAGAGACTCGGTGCAGCTCAAGAGAGCATTTCTTGCATTTTGTAAGTTCAAAGCGGACTCGGCACATCACCATTTGAGGATGGAACCCACATCTTGTAAGTCCAGAGTAGGCTCGCCGTTCAGAAAAGATGATTTATTTTCAAAGCAACAGGAAGGTTGTCGCCTCAGGTACGCGTTTCTTTCCTCTTTTTTGAATTTTGGCTCAACTAGGCACCTGTGTGCTAGTTTCCCAAAATTTGGGGCAACTGTAGACACCGGGTCCCGAGGTGATCCAAGATTAGGATTACCCGATGATGAAGATAAAGACCAATTCATAAACGAGAAAATAGGAATTGATCATCTCTTTGTCAAATTCTTCTATTTGTCTTAAAATCCTTTCAAATGTTTATCTTTATTTTTATTTTTATTTTATTTTATTTTATTTTTATCTTTATTTTTATCCTTAATTGTAATTTTTTTTATTGTTGTATTTTCTGAAAAAAAAATTTCGGCCGCGATCGGGCTGGCCTGATTGCAGCAGCGTGCGCTGTGCGAAATCTCGCCCGATCGGCGAGGTTTCTCGTCGATCCGCGCCCCCCCCCCCCCCCCCCCCCCCCCCCCCGCCCCCGCCCCCCAGCTGCGAGAAATCTCGCCAGCTCCACCCAGCTTTTGCCGATTTCGCCAATTTCCATCGAAAATCAATTTTTTCACATTTTTAGGGTAAATATGATTTTTTTTTTTGTGATTTTTTCATATTTTGTTGAAATTTGATAAATATTAGTCAAATTGGGTGGGTGTTAAAAGTCAAAAAATAACAAAAAATAATTAAAAATAAATAAAAACATTAATTGTAAATAATTTGACTTTTAGGATTTTATTTTGAATTTATGAGTATTTTTTGTTGAAATTGGGGAAGATAGAAATTGAAAAGAGCTGAAGGTGGACTAAATTGGGGGTGGAAATGAGTTTTTTACAGAGGATTTTTTTCATTTGGGGAGAGAAAGAAAAAAATATTGATTTTTTTAGCTAAGAAATTTTCTCTAAGGGAATTGATTTTTTTCCAAGGGATTTTAGGGAAGGTGTTCTTGAGGAAAAGAGTGTATTTTGCTGGAAAAACAAGGAATTTTTTGTTCTTGGAGTTCACTACTTCTTGTTCTTAAGATTTAAAATAATTTTCTTTAACTTCCTTAATTTTCTTTTCTTAAATCTAAAAATTTTCTTCTTTGATTTTATTCTAGTTTTTCTTGGATCTAAAAATTTCTTTTGTTGATTTTGGAAGCTTGAAAGAGGAAAATTAATTTCCTTAACTTGAGTTTTCCCAAATAAATTAAACAACAAATACAAAAAAAAAAATCATTTTTAAATTTTAGTGTTCTTGAGTTATTTGAGACATAAACTCAAGATTTTTCTTGAACATTTTTTCGGGTTTACTCTCGAATCTTGACAAGGAGAATAGATTAAGACATCTTGCTTCCATATTACTTAATTTTGAGGGTAAAGATTATTGGATCCATTTTTTTTTTATCTCATTTCATTTTATTTATGTTAGTTTATTTTATTTTATTTGATTTTATCTTGCATTAATGAATGTATGTTGTTTTTTTTTGAGTTGAGATTTATTTTTAAGCATGAGTTTTCAATCTTTATTTTGTCCTTGGCATGAAAATGGATAAATATATATGATGTTAGGAGATGAAAAATAAGATTTGCATGATTTTCTCATTTAGTATTATCTTTATGATTTTTTGTATACTTAAATATTATTATTGGATATTGCATGCTTGATTGCCTTCCTTTTGTTTACCCATTTAATTTTATTGGTTTGTTATTATTATTATTATTATTATTATTATTATTATTATTATTATTATTATTATTATTATTATTATTATTGTTGTTGTTGTTGTTGTTATTGTTGTTGTTGTTGTTGGTATTATTATTGTTATTATTTTCATTATTGTCATTGTATTTTGTATGGTGTTATTTCATGATTTAGCTATGGTTATTAGTATTAATGTACCTTGCATGATTTTTTATTTTATGTGTGATGTTAATATATTAAAATAATATGTTCAATTTAACTTATTAATTATTTTATTGGTGTATTAATTTATACTAGATTTCCTTTATTTACTTGATTTTGAAATTATTGCTAATATTTTTTTTTATTGTTTTTTTTATTGGGGCTAAAATGCCGTGCTTATTCGTTTGAGCATTTATCGTGACCAAACTCCTCGCGACATGTAGGAATTTACATCACTTGGGTGAGACCTTTCCTATCCCTATTTATGTGATTGTGTTTGTTTGTAAATAAAATAGATTATTTTACATACGTGCCAAATAAAAAAAATCACAAAAATATTTTGTACAATTAAATTGAGATTTTGACTAATAAATTGGGACCAATGTCCTAGATTTTAGCCAAAACATGCAAAAATATCGTGGACTAAAACGAAGAGTTGATTTATTAAAAATGGGATCACTCATCCCGATTTCCACAACAAATACCAAAATAACTCTTCGATCACTTTTTAAGTGAGCATGAAGGAACCAATGTTCTTAAACCAAATAAATATCCCAATTTATGTATGTTACCCCTTTTGATTAATTTTGCGTGATTGTTTAAATTTACGTTTATATTTTGTGGGCCCTTGTAATTAATTATTTTTGGGGCAATTTTATTTTCTTTCATTTGGGGATTGTATTATGTCCCGATTTCCATTTAAATTTTATTCAGCTTTTCCTTCTCATTTAGGCGATTGTATTTGTCCCATCTTTCCTTTTGTAAATGGCGTGGCTTTGTGTGTTTACTGCTTTATTTATTACGTTATTTATATTTTTCTTTTATTGCTTTCTCAATGCTTGAAGTGCGACTTAAATAAATTGTATTAAACGCGTGAGATGTGAGATGAAATTTTATAATTTAAAAGCTCATTTATAATTAACCAAAGACATGAATAAGTGTGAAGTTCCGAGCTACTCTCTGGTTTAGACCATAGAGGTTAGATGACCTTTTCCAATTTCTTACAAATTGGGTAGCGACTCCAAAATACCTCAAAGGTGACTAAAGGCTTCATGGGACTAGATGAAATGTCCAATGTTCTATTGGGTAAGGAATTCCAAAATGTCTCATGTTGCCCAAGATCAAAAGACGCGAACCAATCCCTCGAGCCTTAAAAGTGGATCTCGCCTACGAGGGCCTTTGCTAGGTTCGGCGCGCATCACACATGGCTAAAGACTAAAAATCAAAAGAAGAGAATAAAGCCCTGCGGGTCAAAAATCGAAAAAATGTGGCCTTGCTAAAAATGGGCGCCTCGTCAGAGTGAAAATCGAAAAAAGGCACCCTAGGCAAAAATTAGAGGCTCGAGAGAAAATGTCCGATCAAGAAAACCCGAGAGAGCTGATTGGAGATAGGAGTTTGATGCTTACAATATCCACTCTAAGATTAGATGTAGTTTTGTATTTTGAATCAATGTTAGATAATGATCATGTATAGAGAAATTATACTGAAATATACACAATCTTTGCAAATACATGAAACGATAACAATTCAACTCATATGATCATTATTTTTTAGTTCTTTTATAAAAAGGGAAACATTATTCTTCATTGAATGTATGAAATCTAAATGACTACACTTTGTTGCTGCTCTCACCGGCCAGATGTCTAAGTTGATGGGTCGTATTATCAACTTCGGGACTAATCAACCACTTCTTATGGGCCTTCATAAGAAGCAAAGGTGCGATCTCCAATCTGTGGTGTAACAATCTTTATAGGTAGCTATGTCCAGAGGCTATGCTACCTGGAGGTGAAGGCCGAAGATAAGGTTCCACCTTGGAAAGATAGGGGATGCCTCACTACATCTTGAATCCCTCCGAACTGTCGAGCACAGTAGGAAGTAATGTAGAAGGTAGCCTCATGGAGCCCACACAACGGGATACATCCTGGAGAACCATCTAGAGTCATGACAGAAAAGGGGAGCCAGGGGCACATGAAGATGATATCCTCATCTGCCACCTCACCCAATCTAGTAACACTTTCGTCGGGAGATGCAAATGAATACAACATTTGACGGGGAAGGAAATGCCTTAACGAATAACTGCTGATCACCCTAGGAAGGGGCTCTGATAGTAACTTTAGCTTTTCTTGCAATAATACTCGAAAGACAGGAGGGATTTAAAAAAAACGAAAGGAAAACCGTAATTGGCTCTTTAAGCAAAAAGTTAGGCTAAAGGACATGGTGAAAACCTAAAAATAGGCAGTTTGCCCTACAAAAAAAATAAAATGAATAAAAGCCACTGGAATGGGTTTGGTCTGCTCCAGGCAAAAATAAGGCACAGGGTGATGCGTGCATAGGGGGGTCAACCCATCATAGCAATCCTACAAGAGCCAAATTGTGGAAATTATGGAAAGTCAAGAGAGATTGGGGCCGAATGGCATCAATGCCAATCCAATGGGGCCAAATGGACATGAGAAGAATTAAATTGGCTTGATCAACTATTTTAAACTAGTAGAGTAGATTTAGGTGGCCCAAGGGGCTTATTTTATTATGTTGGACTTGTTTTCTTTTAATTTGTTTAGTTGGACCCTCATATAACTTAATAGGCTTATTTTAAGTGAGTTGGGCTTATTTAAGCTTGGGCTCATTTAATTTAATTATTTTAGGCTTGTGGGCTGTATTTTAGAGTTAATAAGTTTGGGTTTTAGTTATTTGGTGGGAGGCCCATGTTTAGAAGGCCTTTTCACTTATTTAGGGTTACCTACCTTTTGGGGGCTATAAATACCTCATTATAAGTTGTAAAAGGGAGATTTTGAATACTTTTGAATATCATCATTTGGCTTGAGCGAATTTTCTTCAAGGGATAGGATTTGCTTGTCTTCTTCTTTTGCATCAAGAACTAATTTCTTATCAAGGTATTTTCTTGTGGCGAAATCTGTTCTTATGCTTTAAATCAACCCTATTGTATGCGTTTTCTTTCATAAATTGATTGGGATTCATTAAGGTTGCGAATTTACACATGTTCTTGTTCTTGCCATATTGTGTGTTCTTAGGGGTTTCGGGTTCTTTAGCCTTGGGGTTCCGCATCATTTGGTATCAGAGCTTGGATTAGGATTAAATTCTTATTTATCCTTATTTATTTGTTTTTTTGTTCATTGTTTTTCAATTTATTTGATTCCTAAAATCTAGAAACCATTGTTCATCATAGGGGCCAAAACTATAGGGAGCTTTATTTTAGGTGTTATTTTTTATTGTTTGATCTTGATTTTTCGGTTATTAGTTTTTCTAGCTGTTATCTAGTTATTCATAAAAAAAATTGTTGTCACTATTCATGGTACTATTCATTCGAATTTACTATTCATTCAAATTTTAAAAAAAAGTTTGAAAAAAAAGGAGAAAGAGCACAAAAAGTAAAAGGAATTTGAAAAAAAAGGAAAAAGAGTTTGAAAAAGGAAAAGGAATTTGAAAAAAGGAAAAGGAGAAAAGGAGTTTGAAAAAAAGGAAAAGAAGTTTGAAAAAAAAAAGAGAAAAAGAGTTTGAAAAAAAGAAAAGGAGTTTGAAAAAAAGAAAAAGGAGTTTGAAAACAAAAAGGAAGAGGAGTTTGAAAAACAGGAAGAGTTTGAAAAAATGGAGTTTTTGGAGAGAGGATTTTTTGGGAAAGATTTTGAGGAAATATAAAGAAAAAAGGAATCCTTTGAGATTTTAGATTAAGAAACATTGGATGAGTTAAAGAAGGATACTAAGGTGTTCAAAGAAGGCCTTAAAAATGCAGAATTGCGGTTTAAACAACTTTTTAGACAACTAGATAAGTGTTTGAAGAAGGAGAAAAGAAAGAAGGAAGAAGAAGTTATAGTAGAAGAAATTATTTGTGAAGCTAAAAGAGATACTATAGATTTATATGATGAAGAGGTTGTGAATGATAAAGAAGTAAGTGAAAGTGAAGATGTTGCCTTGAGTGAGAAGGAGGATGTTTGTGTAGCTGAGATGGAAGATCAACATGATACGATTGATCCTATAGTGCTTCAGGAGGCTGAATTGAACATGGAAAAAGAAGATAATCATGATCAAAATGAAATTCCTGTAGTGACTAACCATGCTTTTCCTAGTTTTCTTGTTAACTTGTAGGAACATGATGAGTTCTTTTCTGAAGAAGCATTCATATTATTTCCACCTATTCCCAAGATTGTCTATGAGGATCAATTTATTCTACAAGCTTCAATTCCCAACTCGAATAAGACAAAAATTCTAGGATGAATCTTTTCTAAAGAGGGAGGGGATGATGCGTACATAGGGGGGTCAACCCATCATTATCACACCCCAAAATAGCCCTGGTCGGATTGTGCACGCTAAGTCGGGATCGAAAAGGGTATTTCAGTAATTTGTGTATGGGAATTTGGATAATAAGGATTTAATGGTAATTAATTAATTAAGTGTGTTAAGAAGAGAAGTGCTAGTGTGTGCTAGTGGTGTATGGAAGTAGGATATAAGTGGGTTATTGGAAATAATTGTGTATGACTCAACTATGGTGCTTTGATTTGGAAAGTTTGAGTGGATATTTTGGTCCAATTAGATGTTGCCAAGTGGCTTGTTAGGTGGGCATTGAAAGAAGAAAAAGAAGTAAGAGGAAGAGAGAAGAGGGAACACAGCCCGTTCGTCCCCTCCTCTCACGCCTTCCCTTCTTCTTCTTCTCCTCTTCTTTCTCTGCTTTTCCCTTCTTTCTCTTTAGCTTTGGCTTGGAGTGTGTTTGGGTTGGAAGTGTGCTTTGTTTGCTTGAAGAGGTAAGTTGGAATTCGTTTCCTGCATGTTCTGCTCTTCTCCTTCTCTTCCTGGTTTTGTCTTCAATTAGGGTTTAAACTAAGGATTTGTGGATTTCTTGTTTGTGCAAGCATTGGATTGTAAAGAAAAAGCAAGTAAAGGCAAGGAAAGGATTGAGGATTGATTTTGAAGCTTGATTTTTGGATCTTCATTCCAGGTTTGGGAGTATTTTGATTGCATGCAAGGTTTAAAGAGTTTCTGTATTCCTATCTCTGCCCTATTTCTCACTAGGCTTGTAAATGTGTTTACACTATCTAATTTCTGGAATTTGTTATGTTTTGAAATGTGTATATGCATGAGTATGTGAGTAAATGTGTTAGTAATGCATTAATAGGATTAAATTGGAAGTACTGTGTTTGGGTTTTGAAGTTACTGTTATTTGTTAGGGTTTATGTTCTTGAAGGAATTAAATGTGTCTATGCATGATTTTGGTTGAGGTAATGGTTGAATTAAGTTGCAATGATCTTGTTTATGCTGTTTGGGACATCGATTGAAAGGTAATATGAGTTTTGTTGGTGTTGTGAATTAGATTGGAAATGATTTCTATTGAATTTCTGGAAAACGAAGGAAATCTGCAGTTTGCGATTGAGGGGAAGAAGAAGGAAGCGGCTCACGCGACGTGAGCTATGCTCACGTGACGTGAGCCATGCTCACGCTAGGTGAGCAAAGCTCACGCTACGTGAGCTATGCTCACGACGTGAGCAGTTGCTCACTAGGCGTGAGCAATGCTCACGCGACGTGAGCAATGCTCACGACGTGAGCAATTGCTCACTAGGCGTGAGCTATGCTCACGCGACGTGAGCAATGCTCACGACGTGAGAAATTGCCCACAAGGCGTGAGCAATTGCTCACTGCTCACGACGTGAGCAACCTTCACGTGACGTGAAGGTTGCTCAGGTCTCCCGATTTCTCTGTTTTGCTTCTGTTTTTCTTTCCCCAAGCGACCAGTTTTTATAAAATGGTTTTCAAAAGCTTTTCAGGGTATTTTCCTTACTGTGTTTTATATTATCTTGATGATATGACTGATTATTCCAATTTATTTGGTATTAATAATATGTTATCTAAGATAAGTTATATGTAGTATTTTGGAATCAGTTTTGGATTATAGTAATCCTGTTGAATGATTGTGGGATTTTAACAGTATGGTTTGGACTTTAATATGCTTATTATTGTGATATGTATTTCATGTCATATTCTGAATGCGAAGGAATTATGAATGCTGACTTTCTGATTGTTTAAGTTCCAAACATGTTCTGTCTTAATGTGAATTATGCTATGCATATTTTTAGTCTGTTTCTTCTTTAAGACTAATTTGCTATGCTTAAGTTTATGCTGTAATTTTTCCCCGACTATGATGATGCATCCTTGGTCTTTAGCATAATATGATTCAGCATGTGTTCCTGTTATGCTTTAGAAAGATGAATAGTGCTGATGTTATCAATTGAGTTACTGCATGCTCCAGTATTTGACTTGTATGAAGTATGATTGGCATCCTGCTATGCCAGACTTATTTGAATATTATGGCTGATGTCGGAATATCATTGTTATGCTTTAGCCTAGGAGCTCATTGTGTTATGTTAAATGCAATTTGGACTATGCATGGTTTATGCTTAGTGTCTTCACCTAATGCATGATTAGGATTTTGTATTGATAATCATTGGCATGGTAGTGCTTCTTAATCTGATTCTTGGCATGCTTTAGAACATTGTTTAATGTTAAAAGGTATGGACTGTAATATGTTTTGCAATGCGAATTGTATGATTTGTGACTAACTTTATGAGAATATTTAAATGTCTTCCGTTCTCTGTTTATGCATGCTGATTATATATGCATTGTGCGATTCGAAATGTAAATTGGGTTACGCATAACCTGCTAGAGTCAAGTAAGTGGATAGTTAGGCATGCCTAATAGAGTCTTCTGTAGCTGCAGCGCCCTTTGAATGATTAGGACCCTGATCAGGTCCCTGTTTGGTTCCTCGCGAACCCTTTTCTGTATTGGATCTTGTTTAAGATCCCTTGTGAAAATATCTGTGAAAGTTAAAGTATAATGGTTTAATCGGTTCGTACCCGTAACGTACTGTCTGTAATCGGCTCGTACCCGGAAAGTACTGTCTGTACACTCGTTATCCACTACCTAGAGTCAGCAGGTATTCTTTGAATGTTATTTGAACTGCTCTGATCTGATTTGGCTATAAAAGGATTATCTGAATGAGTATATCGATGTAATGTATATCGGATTACCTCTGAATGAATATGATTATGAAAGACTGATTGTATGACTTTATTATATGAGCATGTTTATATAGATTATGTTTCAGCCTTCGAATGTGATATCCGTTTGAGCTTGATAAGGATTTCAGGAATCAGTTTATATGCATATGAATGTGACTATGGGCTTCAGAATGTATGTCTGTTTTAAGTAAGCATGACTTTACATTTAACATGATTATCCGTACTTGTCATGTGATTTGTTATAAGTTTCTGATTGCTTTGAAATGATTCGATTGATGTATTTAAGTATATGATTTCAGCATAGTTTTGTTATATATATTAGCATGTGAACCGAAGCAGCTGTGATGGTAAGTATGTGATGATTATTGTACTTTCTACATGATGATGATATGAATGTAATACTAAGGGGTTACGTCTTCAGTCTCCGCTATCAGAGTGTTTTTGCATGATGCTTTATATATATTAGAGTTGCGCAGCGGTATTGTGAAGCTCTAAATGTTATCCGTTGGATATTTGACTAGTGCATGTGTTTTGCATGTCTAAGTATGTTAAATGGTTAGCATTCTTAACATGATGGTTTGGTTGTCAGTTCATGCATGGGTATTTAGTTATGTCAATTGCATGAGTAAAGCTCTTGTGACTCTGCACAGTAAGATGTTGATATTTGCTACCCATGTAGGTTTATGCATGAGATATAGTATGTGGTTTAGCATGATGATGCTTGTAATGTGTATTGTATTATGTCTGTTTTAGTTTATCCTGAACATGAAGTTATGGTTCGGTTGTGAGTATTGAAATGAATGCCTTTAATATGCAAGTCTGATTATTTATATGTTATGAATATCCGCTTTTGCCATTTGAATGTGTATGCCTTGGCGACCATTGTGAATGGTCGTCCATATTCTGGTGTGTTCTCCCCACTAAGCGTTTATCGCTTAGCACGGATTTCCTTTCCGTGCAGGTGGCAGGTTTGGTTCTGTTCGAGTCGCGCTTCTGCAAGGTCGGCCACATAGGAATTAGAAGTTCTGTATTTTTGTTCAGCTTCTGTATATCAGCTTTTCATTTCTGTAATATTGTATATGTAATTAATTATGTTCCGTTCTTGAGTTTTCTTTTGGGAATGTAATAGTTAGTATGTTTTTATGTTTAGTTATTCTTTTGTTTTATTATTTCGATTATGCTTCCGTTGAATGGTCATATGTATGCTTCTGTGTATGCTGCTGCTTAGTGGCTGTGTGTACGTGAGTTATTGCATGATCGGCCCGTGCCTGCAGGTAAAGTAAGTTTTTAATTAATCCGTATTTTCGTATGCATGTTATGTATGAATGTATGCTTCCGCATTGTGCATGTGTATATCTGTATATGTGAGCGTCGTGTAGCGCGTCCGTCGACGTCCTTCCAACGGGGAGGGCGATGGGGGTGTTACAGTTAGTGGTATCAGAGCCCAGGTTTGATGGTTCTGGGTATGTTGTTTGTTTTGTATTGAGTCTTTGCATGAGAGTCGGTTTTGTGTCGTGGCCTACTGCAGATGCGTCTTGTTTTGTGTCATGTCTAGATGGAGTCTGATCCTAGTGAGAATATGGGCGAGACAACGGAAAGTGTGAATCGAATTAGTGCTGATCTGGATGTTTCCGAGCGTCTTCCAGTTGAAGATTCTGGTTGTGTTTCTGATGATAGGACGATAGTACAAGGATTGATTCGGATTTTGGATAGATTGACTGCTCCTCGTGCTTCTCAAGAAGTTGTGCGGCATGTTCTTCAGAAGAGAAAAGGATCGGTTAGTGAAGTGTCAGCAGGGAAGAGGGTTCGAGAACCTTCAGTGTATCAACAATGTCAGAAGCAACATGGGATCAAGTGTAGAAAGTGGGTATCACTTTTATCTCAGCACTGTCAGAAGCGACATCGGGGCCCATGTCGGAAGCTTTCAGGTGCTTGTTTCAGGTGTGGCAGTATGGAACATCGGATTGCCGGTTGTCCTAAGAAGATGAGTGAGAGTCTAGCTGGGCAAGCTAGAAAGGATGTGGAGGATTTGCTCAAATCTTCTCGAGTGTTTTCAGAGTATGTAGCATCTAGCAAAGATTCGAAGGAGACTGTAGGTTCATCTGGTAAGTTGCATTGCAAGCTTTTGTTTAAGTAAGTTTTGTTTGTTTGGGTTGTGTGGAAGTAAGTGTTTTACTGTGAATTTCGAGGACGAAATTCTTTTAGGAGGGAAGAGTTGTCACACCCCAAAATAGCCCTGGTCAGATTGTGCATGCTAAGTCGGGATCGAAAAGGGTATTTCAGTAATTTGTGTATGGGAATTTGGATAATAAGGATTTAATGGTAATTAATTAATTAAGTGTGTTAAGAAGAGAAGTGCTAGTGTGTGCTAGTGGTGTATGGAAGTAGGATATAAGTGGGTTATTGGAAATAATTGTGTATGACTCAACTATGGTGCTTTGATTTGGAAAGTTTGAGTGGATATTTTGGTCCAATTAGATGTTGCCAAGTGGCTTGTTAGGTGGGCATTGAAAGAAGAAAAAGAAGTAAGAGGAAGAGAGAAGAGGGAACACAGCCCGTTCGTCCCCTCCTCTCACGCCTTCCCTTCTTCTTCTTCTCCTCTTCTTTCTCTGCTTTTCCCTTCTTTCTCTTTAGTTTTGGCTTGGAGTGTGTTTGGGTTGGAAGTGTGCTTTGTTTGCTTGAAGAGGTAAGTTGGAATTTCGTTTCCTGCATGTTCTGCTCTTCTCCTTCTCTTCCTGGTTTTGTCTTCAATTAGGGTTTAAACTAAGGATTTGTGGATTTCTTGTTTGTGCAAGCATTGGATTGTAAAGAAAAAGCAAGTAAAGGCAAGGAAAGGATTGAGGATTGATTTTGAAGCTTGATTTTTGGATCTTCATTCCAGGTTTGGGAGTATTTTGATTGCATGCAAGGTTTAAAGAGTTTCTGTATTCCTATCTCTGCCCTATTTCTCACTAGGCTTGTAAATGTGTTTACACTATCTAATTTCTGGAATTTGTTATTTTTGAAATGTGTATATGCATGAGTATGTGAGTAAATGTGTTAGTAATGCATTAATAGGATTAAATTGGAAGTACTGTGTTTGGGTTTTGAAGTTACTGTTATTTGTTAGGGTTTATGTTCTTGAAGGAATTAAATGTGTCTATGCATGATTTTGGTTGAGGTAATGGTTGAATTAAGTTGCAATGATCTTGTTTATGCTGTTTGGGACATCGATTGAAAGGTAATATGAGTTTTGTTGGTGTTGTGAATTAGATTGGAAATGATTTCTATTGAATTTCTGGAAAACGAAGGAAATCTGCAGTTTGCGATTGAGGGGAAGAAGAAGGAAGCGGCTCACGCGACGTGAGCTATGCTCACGTGACGTGAGCCATGCTCACGCTAGGTGAGCAAAGCTCACGCTACGTGAGCTATGCTCACGACGTGAGCAGTTGCTCACTAGGCGTGAGCAATGCTCACTAGGCGTGAGCTATGCTCACGCGACGTGAGCAATGCTCACGACGTGAGAAATTGCCCACAAGGCGTGAGCTATGCTCACGCAACGTGAGCAATTGCTCACTGCTCACGACGTGAGCAACCTTCACGTGACGTGAAGGTTGCTCAGGTCTCCCGATTTCTCTGTTTTGCTTCTGTTTTTCTTTCCCCAAGCGACCAGTTTTTATAAAATGGTTTTCAAAAGCTTTTCAGGGTATTTTCCTTACTGTGTTTTATATTATCTTGATGATATGACTGATTATTCCAATTTATTTGGTATTAATAATATGTTATCTAAGATAAGTTATATGTAGTATTTTGGAATCAGTTTTGGATTATAGTAATCCTGTTGAATGATTGTGGGATTTTAACAGTATGGTTTGGACTTTAATATGCTTATTATTGTGATATGTATTTCATGTCATATTCTGAATTCGAAGGAATTATGAATGCTGACTTTCTGATTGTTTAAGTTCCAAACATGTTCTGTCTTAATGTGAATTATGCTATGCATATTTTTAGTCTGTTTCTTCTTTAAGACTAATTTGCTATGCTTAAGTTTATGCTGTAATTTTTCCCCGACTATGATGATGCATCCTTGGTCTTTAGCATAATATGATTCAGCATGTGTTCCTGTTATGCTTTAGAAAGATGAATAGTGCTGATGTTATCAATTGAGTTACTGCATGCTCCAGTATTTGACTTGTATGAAGTATGATTGGCATCCTGCTATGCCAGACTTATTTGAATATTATGGCTGATGTCGGAATATCATTGTTATGCTTTAGCCTAGGAGCTCATTGTGTTATGTTAAATGCAATTTGGACTATGCATGGTTTATGCTTAGTGTCTTCACCTAATGCATGATTAGGATTTTGTATTGATAATCATTGGCATGGTAGTGCTTCTTAATCTGATTCTTGGCATGCTTTAGAACATTGTTTAATGTTAAAAGGTATGGACTGTAATATGTTTTGCAATGCGAATTGTATGATTTGTGACTAACTTTATGAGAATATTTAAATGTCTTCCGTTCTCTGTTTATGCATGCTGATTATATATGCATTGTGCGATTCGAAATGTAAATTGGGTTACGCATAACCTGCTAGAGTCAAGTAAGTGGATAGTTAGGCATGCCTAATAGAGTCTTCTGTAGCTGCAGCGCCCTTTGAATGATTAGGACCCTGATCAGGTCCCCGTTTGGTTCCTCGCGAACCCTTTTCTGTATTGGATCTTGTTTAAGATCCCTTGTGAAAATATCTGTGAAAGTTAAAGTATAATGGTTTAATCGGTTCGTACCCGTAACGTACTGTCTGTAATCGGCTCGTACCCGGAAAGTATTGTCTGTACACTCGTTATCCACTACCTAGAGTCAGCAGGTATTCTTTGAATGTTATTTGAACTGCTCTGATCTGATTTGGCTATAAAAGGATTATCTGAATGAGTATATCGATGTAATGTATATCGGATTACCTCTGAATGAATATGATTATGAAAGACTGATTGTATGACTTTATTATATGAGCATGTTTATATAGATTATGTTTCAGCCTTCGAATGTGATATCCGTTTGAGCTTGATAAGGATTTCAGGAATCAGTTTATATGCATATGAATGTGACTATGGGCTTCAGAATGTATGTCTGTTTTAAGTAAGCATGACTTTACATTTAACATGATTATCCGTACTTGTCATGTGATTTGTTATAAGTTTCTGATTGCTTTGAAATGATTCGATTGATGTATTTAAGTATATGATTTCAGCATAGTTTTGTTATATATATTAGCATGTGAACCGAAGCAGCTGTGATGGTAAGTATGTGATGATTATTGTACTTTCTACATGATGATGATATGAATGTAATACTAAGGGGTTACGTCTTCAGTCTCCGCTATCAGAGTGTTTTTGCATGATGCTTTATATATATTAGAGTTGCGCAGCGGTATTGTGAAGCTCTAAATGTTATCCGTTGGATATTTGACTAGTGCATGTGTTTTGCATGTCTAAGTATGTTAAATGGCTAGCATTCTTAACATGATGGTTTGGTTGTCAGTTCATGCATGGGTATTTAGTTATGTCAATTGCATGAGTAAAGCTCTTGTGACTTTGCACAGTAAGATGTTGATATTTGCTACCCATGTAGGTTTATGCATGAGATATAGTATGTGGTTTAGCATGATGATGCTTGTAATGTGTATTGTATTATGTCTGTTTTAGTTTATCCTGAACATGAAGTTATGGTTCGGTTGTGAGTATTGAAATGAATGCCTTTAATATGCAAGTCTGATTATTTATATGTTATGAATATCCGCTTTTGCCATTTGAATGTGTATGCCTTGGCGACCATTGTGAATGGTCGTCCATATTCTGGTGTGTTCTCCCCACTAAGCGTTTATCGCTTAGCACGGATTTCCTTTCCGTGCAGGTGGCAGGTTTGGTTCTGTTCGAGTCGCGCTTCTGCAAGGTCGGCCACATAGGAATTAGAAGTTCTGTATTTTTGTTCAGCTTCTGTATATCAGCTTTTCATTTCTGTAATATTGTATATGTAATTAATTATGTTCCGTTCTTGAGTTTTCTTTTGGGAATGTAATAGTTAGTATGTTTTTATGTTTAATTATTCTTTTGTTTTATTATTTCGATTATGCTTCCGTTGAATGGTCATATGTATGCTTCTGTGTATGCTGCTACTTAGTGGCTGTGTGTACGTGAGTTATTGCATGATCGGCCCCGTGCCTGCAGGTAAAGTAAGTTTTTAATTAATCCGTATTTTCGTATGCATGTTATGTATGAATGTATGCTTCCGCATTGTGCATGTGTATATCTGTATATGTGAGCGTCGTGTAGCGCGTCCGTCGACGTCCTTCCAACGGGGAGGGCGATGGGGGTGTTACAATCATGGCAATCCTACACGAGCCAAATTGTGGAAATTATGGAAAGTCAAGAGAGATTGGGGCCAAATGCCATCAATGCAAATCTAATGGGGCCGAATGAACATGAGAAGAATCAAATGGACTTGATCAACTATTTTAAGCTAGTAAAGTAGCTTTAGGTAGCCCAAGGGGCTTATTTTATTATGTTGGACTTGTTTTCTTTTAATTTGTTTAGTTGGATCCTCATATAGCTTAATAGGCTTATTTTAAGTGAGTTGGGCTTATTTTAGCTTGGGCTCATTTAATTTAATTATTTTAGGCTTATGGGCTGTATTTTAGAGTTAATAAGTTTAGGCTTTACTTATTTGGTGGGAGGCCCATATTTAGGAGGCCTTTTCACTTATTTAGGGTTACCTACCTTTTGGGGGCTATAAATACCTCATTATAAGTTGTAAAAGGGAGATTTTGAACACTTTTGAATATCATCATTTGGCTTGGCCGAATTTTCTTTAAGGGAGAGGATTTGCTTGTCTTCTTCTTTTGCATCAAGAACTAATTTCTTATGAAGGTATTTTCTTGTGGCGAAATCTGTTCTTATGCTTTAAATCAACCATATTATATGTGTTTCCTTTCATAAATTGATTGGGGGTTCATTAGGGTTGGAGATTTATACATGTTCTTGTTCTTGCCATATTGTGTGTTCTTAGGGGTTTCGGGTTCTTTAGCCTTGGGGTTTCCACATCACAGGGTTATATGAAAATCCCCAAAAGGACACATTTCTCGTATAGAAAAGCTAGTGTGAAAATCCATAAGAGATGTTCTACCTTTAAAGAAATGACTTCTGATGCCTGGAGCGATAAGGCGACATTATTTCGGATAACCTTCCGTCAGGCAGATAATGTATAATTCAAGACACGAGTTAAAAGCCTTGGAGGCAAAACGTTATACAATTTTTGGCAATATGCTCGTTGACTGGGGGGCAAAGATACACATGGGACAATCCTCTATGAAAGGATTATGGGTCAAAATTCCTAAGCCAATATGACAATCTTATAGATCTTTGGGGGCATCACACAGTATGAGCAGTACCCTCAACGAATCCCTTAATCGCTTAGGATGTGGTCTATCCATTTTTGCATCTCACGTGCATCCCGCATGTACAATCTTTTGTATATCTCTTTGTATAACTTTACACGTGTATAGCCTTTCACGATGCCCGACATGCATTCATGCATGCATAAGCTCTGTACATATCTTGCATATGCAATTCTTCGCGCACATTTCGTGTACATAATTTCTGCATACATGTAACACATAATTCTTTGCACGTGTTTAGCATACATATCACGAGCACATATCGTATGCATTTAATCCTTTACACGCACATATACACACAATTTTTGTACATAATTCTTTGCATGTGTTTCATATATATAACTTTGTGTATATATTTCACACACATAATTTCATGCGCACACACAATCTTTTGTATACATTGTTGTGTACATAACTCAGAGGGAAAGGTCTGAATAGACCTCATGCGCAAAGATGATCTAAGAGATGGATCCAGATCAACATTGTCAGCCACTATATCTGGCATAAAATCATATAAGTCTGTACAGAGGAGGAACACCTAGAAGAACAAGCCTATTCAGGCACACCATGCAGAGGGCAATAAAGAATCACGCAAAGCTATAGAAAAAAAAAAGACCCTTGAAGGAGCTAGACTGCCCACATATACCTTAGTTGGTGGCAATTAGGTAAGTCTCTCTATCATATGATGTATCCTCACACACACCACACAATAAGTGTACAAAAATCCAAATTCAAATGTACAAAGAACACAAATTTTTAATAAAAAAAAGGGAAGAAGGTATTTTGAAGGCCTTGAAAATCCAACATACTGTAAAAATTCAAATACATTCAAAATGTGAAAATCCCAAAAATTTACAAAAAAATAAAGAAATAATTTTAAGAGACACCAAAGACATTGAAACCCATTCGCCTACGGGCTAACATCGAATCTAATTCCTTCTGAGGAGGCTCAAATATAATTTTTCTCTGAGGAGGCTCAGATCCAATTTTCCTCTATGGAGGCTCAAATATAATTTTCTCTGAGGAGGTTCAAATATAATTTCCTCTAAGGAGACTCAACTCTAATTTCCTCTCTGGAGGCTCAAGTCTAATTTTCTCTCAGGAGGCTCAAACCTAATTTCCTCTCTAGAGGCTCAAAATCAAAGTCTCTCAGTGAGTAATCAAAGTCTCTCAGTGAGTATCAAAGTCTCTCAGTGAGCAATCAAAGTCTCTCATTGAGCAATCAAAGTCTCTCAGTGAGCAATCAAAGCCTGTCAGTGAGCAATCTAAGTCACTAGGTGAGTTTCAAGGATGTTCGCACTTTGTAAGTCTGGAACAGACTTGGTGCAGTTCAGGAGAATGATTCTCGCATTTTGTAAGTCTGGAGCAGACTCGGCGCATCACCATTTGAGGATGGCACTTGTACTTTGTAAGTCTGGAGCAGACTTGGTGCAGTTCAGGAGAACAACCTCGCATTTTGTAAGTCCGGAGCGGACTTGGTGCATCGCCATTTGAGGATGGCACCCGCACTTTGTAAGTCTGGAGTAGACTCAGTGCAGTTCAAGATAATAACCCTATGTTTTGTAAGTTCGGAGCGGACTCAGAGCATCGCCATTTGAAGATGGCACCCACACTTTGCAAGTCTGGAGCAGACTCGGTACAGTTTAGGAGAACAACCCCGGCGCTTTGTAAGTCTGGAGTAAACTCGGTGCCTTGCCATTTGAGGATAGTACCTGTGCTTCGGAAGTCTTGAGAAGACTCGGTGCAACCCAGAAGGACAACAATCACTCTGCAGTCTAGATGGTGACTTAAAGAGATGATTTCCTTCTCATAGCAGCAGGAAGGTAGCCGCCTCAAGTACGCACTTCTATCCTTTCTCTGAATTTTGGCTCACCTAGGCACCCATACACAACCTTTCCCAAAATTGGGGGCAACTGTAGACACTGGGTCCTGAGGTAGCCTAGATCAGGGTTACCCAATGATAAAAGTAATGCCTGTTCACAGGCAAAAAATGTTGGAAGTGATGATTTTTTTGTCAATATTGCTTTTTAGAACCAAAAAATAAAAAATAATAATAAATAAAAATAAGAATAAAAAAAGGAGTTTGGAATTATAGTATTTTAGTTAAATTTCTCTTAATTTTCATTTTTAAAAAAAAAATTCGGCCGTCGGCGGCGCAGAGCAGGCACGTGCGGGCGTCGTCCATCTGTGCATAGCGTGGGCCTAGCGGGCGCTCTACACGCCCATCGGCGGGCATCGCGCACCCACCGACGCCTGTTGGTCGCCCTTATCCGCCCAGATCTGCCGATTTTGGCCAAAATTGGTTTTTTTCCGGAATTTTTGCCCCAAATTTGATTTTTTATCCCATTTTTTGGGGATTTTCATGGTTTTTTCAGTTTTTAAAACTAAGATAACAAATAATCTGATTTAAATTCAATTTATTTCCTAATCAACTAAGGTTTTTTTATTAAAGCATATAAATAGAAAATTATATAAAGAGAATAAAAAGGAGGCAACAAAAAAAAAATCAGATTTATTATTTTTCTGCTTCGAAAAAAATTCTCTTCTCCTTCAATTATTCTTCTTCTTTTTGTTTCAATAAAATTTCTTCTAAAGATTTTTAGATAGAAATTTATTGATGAAAAATTGATTTTGAGACAAATAAAATAATTGTTTGCTCTTAAAATTTAATTTTCTTACCTTGTTATTATTTTTTCAATTAAACGTCTTCAAAGATTTTACATTGAATATTTTTTGATGAAAAATTGATTTTGGAATAAAGAAAATAATTCTTTGTTCTTGAAATCCAATTTTTTCATTTTGATTTTCTAAAAAACAAGATTTTTACAACAAGATTTTTCTAAAGAGAATGGCTTTAGATTTTTTTATTCTTGCGACAAAGAAAATAATTTTTTATTCTTAAGAATTTTCATTTTTCTTCTTTTTTATTCTTGAGAATTTTAAATTTCTTCCATTATTTCTCTAAGCAAATTTTCTTTCTTGGAATAAAATTCCAACTTTTCTTATTTTTTATTTCTAATTTGTGGATCAAAAACAAGGAAATCAATCATCATTTTTCTCTCCATCGAATTCGAATTCTGAGGGTAAACATTCTGGGCCCAATCTCATAGTTCTATTTGTTTATTTTTTATTGTATTATTTTTATCTCTTGTTTACAATTAATTGATTAACATGTAGATTTTTATTATTTTCAATTATTTATTTATTTAATTGTTTATATATTTATTTTATTTATTATTATTATTATTATTATTATTATTATTATTATTATTATTATTATTATTATTTCATGTTTTTATATATTAATCTATTAATATGTTGATTTATTTATTTCAATCATGTCATTTAATTTATTTGTCATTCATAATGCATTTTTTTATTTATTTTAATTTATTAACATTTTAATTGATTTGTCATTTTTTATGTCATCTTATTTTATTTTATTATTTATTATCTTATGTGTTTAATTGATTTTCTTGATTTAATCACTAACATTAATTTTATTTGTGTTTGTTTTTTATTCCAATACTTGTTTTCTTTGTTTGGGCATTCTCGTAAGCAAATGGGAAGATCCAGAGGACTCGTTTGCTTTGACCTTTTATTTTTATCATTTGTATTATTTTCTTTATTGCGCTTTTTATTTATTTTGCCATGTAATTCCTAATAAAATTATTTATTTTATGCACGTTAAAAAGAAAATCACAAAAATATTTATACTAAGTAATTTGGAATTTTTCTTATAAAAATGGGACCAATGTCCTAGTTTTTCCATCCAAATAAACTGTCACCTCTAACCCTTTTTCCCTTAAATATACATGCGAGGACCAATGTCCTCATCCTTAATAAATATCCCGTTTTATGCATGATTCACATTTACTTTATATTGGGGGTTGTATTCCGCCCCTAGTTTTGTTGTAATTTATTATATTTTTATTTACCTTATTTTAATCTTGCTTTTATTTATAGCTTTTATTACGTGATCGATATACGCTCTAATTACTGCATTTAATCGAATGAGAAAAGGAATGAAAGTTTAAATTCAAAACTCAATTATAATTTAATCAAGGTATGAATAAATGGAAACTCTCGAACCATCTCTGGTCTTAGGCTCAATGAGGTTAGATAAACCTTTCCAATGTTCTATTGGAAAGAAAATTCTGAACATTGGAAAGGGAATTTCAAAATATCTCTTGCTGCCCAAAATAGGCCCAAGTTGCATTGTTTTAGGTTCCATGAGCTTAGACGAACCATCCCAATGCTCTGTTGGGGTGGGGACTCCAAAATATCTCTAGCTTGCCCAAAATAGACGTATATGCATCGTCTTAGGCTTCACAAGATTAGATGAATCTTTTTAATGTTTTATTGGAAGGAGGATTCTAAAATATCTTTAATTGCCCAAAATAAACACGCATGCATTGTCTTAGACTCAGTGAGGCTAGACGACCTGTCCCAATATTTTATTGGGTGGCGACTCCAAAATACCTCCTTATTGCCCAAAATAGATGCCCTTGCAATCTTTTGCAAGTCTTATAAACCTCTCTTGAATACCCTAAAAGCGGGTAATTCGGGGCGTCCAGGGTTCGGCGCACGTCACAGTAGTACTAAGTTATATAGGTTTTATGTCAGTTTCTTATTTCCTTGATTGATATGGAAAGGAAACCTAAAATTGATAGAAAAAGCCTTAAAATAACAATGCAATTTTTTTCTCTCTCATTCTTAACAACACTTGTAATGGAAATACAGCCCATTCTGTGATTATAATCAATTTGGAAGTGCAAATAAAGAAGCAAAATAAAATATTAAATTGAAGTGAAATAAAATAATAGGCACTAACCACAGAAAACAAGATGCTAAAGTCTCTTTCTATACTAACTAAATGATTAAGCATCAAAGGAAAATCAAGTTTCCAAGATACAAGTAATTGCTCTATGCATTTAATCTAACCAAAGGAAATAAACAGCTCATGGCTTCTTCCCTAGTTATTATTCTCCAACAGACCAAATTCAGGATGAGATTAGGCAAAAGTGAGGATTAGAGAAGAATGAGTTAACTCACACCACCATATAATCGGATAGATTTTAATAATGGAAAATCATGCAAAAAGGAATCAATCACAATAAAAACATATAACAAATTCATCGGGATAAGGGATAAAACACATTATGAATATAAAATAAATTAAGAAAGAGAGAGTTTACTTTTGCATAAAAGGATGCTGCTCTTATAAAATTCCTTGAGGAAAATGCAGCAACTGCCTGTATTAGAAACCATTCACTATTCACTGAGGCCACATACAAGAAAAATTCCCTAAGGTGTATATCCGATTGAAGGTGAAATGATTTAAAATTCTTTTAAGAGATTGAAAAAGGCTAAAGTCAATTTTGAGAAAGAAAACAACCATAAGTTTACTTGTGGTGATACTTCTTACAAAATTACCTGCAACAAATATACTTAGTCTCTTTGGAGTGGGTTGCGACAATTTGTTAAAGCTACAACATACTCTTTTATAACTAGATACACCTTCCATATGTCCCGTCCTTTGTCATTAACAGATACCTATATTATTCTCAGTCCAAAAGCTTGAGCCAAAAAGTTTAATCTCTTGTTCCCAAAAGGAAAATGAAAATAAGAGATAAAGAAACTATTAGGTACTAACCTGAAAAATTAAATTTTGGCCATATGCACAAAACAAGGCAGTAGTTGCATCACTGCATAATCCAATAATATCCTTGGAAACTGATTTTGAAGTTTGATCAAATGGAACTTCCTGTATAATTTGCTTACTGATCCTGCTCACCACTTGAAAAGAAAATTAAATGACATAGAAAAGAAGGTTAGGGAAAATTCACAAAATGGGAAGAACAGGCCGGAGTTGCTGGCTAGCAAGAGACGAGGGTTAGCAGCGATGGTGGCGAGAGGTGAGCTGTGATGGGTGACGGCGGTGAATTGACAGCTCGCGAGTGAGATGGCACTAGAGGCAACGGCGAGACCGGATCTCTAGTGGCGGGGTGGGGGCGAGCGCCGGTGAGGGAGCAAACAGCGGCAGGGTGGGGTGCGATGCAGGATCTGGCGCCAGGAGGCTCACAAGGGAGGGGACTAGTGATGGATGGGCAACGCGAGAGAGAGAGCGGGGAGAGTTGAAGAATTTAGCAGATGGGAAAATGGATTTTGTGATTTTAGGTTATATTTGGAGGTAAGTGGTTTGGAATTAAGTCCTGCCATTTTGTTTTAACCCTTTAACCATCGGATTTTGAGCCTTTTAACAATCAAAATTAAACCACTCGTTAAAATTTGAGTTCCAACGATCGATTTAAATTCCCTTCGTTGTTTGTATCTTTTTACGACTTGATTTTTATCCTTACGCTAAATTTTGGTCATTAAAACTCAATTTTTTTTTTGTAGTGGTTACTGTAAATAACAAGTATCCTTTACCAAGGATATAAGATTTATTTGACCACTTAAAGGGTGCCAATGTATTTTCTAAGATTGATATGAGATAAAGTTATTACCAGCTTCGGGTTAAGGAAGCAGATGTTCCTAAGACAGCATTCAAGACCCGATATGGTCATTATGAATTCCTAGTGATGCCATTTGGGTTAACTAATGCACCTGCAACATTTATGGATTTGATGAATAGGATGTTTCACCCCTATCTGGATCAATTTTTCTTGTGTTTATTGATGAAAATTTGGTTTATTCCAAGAATGAATAGGAACATGCATAGCATATGAAAATGGTAATGCAAATTCTGAGAGACAAGCAGTTATATGCTAAGTTGAGCACATGTGACTTCTAGCTCAAAGAAGTGTCCTTTTTAGGGCATATTATTCTTCAAAAGGAATCTGGGTGGATCCTACTAAAATAGAAGCCATTGTTAACTGGACATCGCCTAGAAATGTGACTGAAGTGAGAAGTTTTCTAGGCTTAGCTGGTTATTACTGGTGATTTGTTAAAGGATTCTCTGTGATAGTTGTTCCATTAACAAAATTACTTTGGAAGAGTAGCAAGTTTGAATGGACTAACTGATGTCAAGCTAGTTTTGAATAGTTGAAAAAGATGCTTACTAAAGCTCCAGTGTTGACTCAACCTACTTCAAGCAAAGAGTATGTTATGTACAGTAATGCTTCCAAAATTAGATTGGGTTGTGTCTTAATATAAGATGGGAAAGTTGTGGCTTATGTTTCACAATAGTTAAAGCCATATGAGAAGAATTATCATACACTTATGAGTAGAATTATCATACACATGATTTGGAATTAATAGATGTGGTGTTTGCATTGAAAATATGGCGGCATTACCGATATGGTGAGAAATGTAGGATTTTTACTGATCACAAGAGTCTTAAATATCTGCTCACCCAGAAAGAACTTAATTTGAGATAGCAAAAATGGTTGGAATTGTTCAAAGATTATGATTGCATAGTTGATTATCATCCGGGAAAAGCCAATGTGGTAGCTGATGTATTAAGGAGGAAGACAGTCGCTGCTTTAACACTACAACACAGTAAATAGAGATTTGCATCAGATGGAGCTTTGATAGTTTAGTTAAAAGTAAGACTTGATTTGAGACAAATAATAGTAGATTCCTAGAAAGATGATTATAAGTTGCAACAAATTATGCAAGCAAGTAAAGATGGAAAATAGATTGACTATTCAGTAAAAGAAGATGGAAGTCTGTGTTTTAAGAACAGATTGTGCGTACCAGCAGTTGGTGAGTTAAGGAAGAAATTATTACATGAAGCTCATAATACTATGTTTACCATGCATTTTGGAACTAACAAGATGTACCAAGATTTGAAACAATTCTATTGGTGGCCTAGAATGAAGAGAGATGTGGTAGATTATGTATCTAAATGTTTGACATGTCAGCAGGTAAACGTTGAACATCAAGTTCCATCTGGTCTGTTGAATCCCATTCCTATTCCCCAGTGGAAATGGGATTTTGTTACTAATTTGCCACTTACACAGAAAAAGCAAGATGCAGTATGGTTAATAGTTGACCAACTTACCAACTCTACTCATTTTACACCTGTCCAACCATTTTATCCTATGGATAGACTTGCTGAATTGTATGTGTTTGAGATTGTTTGATTGCATGGGGGTGCCATTATCCATTGTATCTGATCGAGATCCCCAATTTACTTTAAGATTTTGGAAAAGCTTGCAAGCAGCCCTGGTTACTCAACTTAGTTTCAGTACAGCTATTCACCCATAACTGATGGGCAATTTGAAAGGGTGATTTAGATTTTGGAGGACATGCTACGTGGTTGTGTCATAGATTTTCCTGAAAGTTAGGATAGGTATCTTCCATTAATGGAATTTGCCTATAACAACAGTTATCAGACTAGTATTGGTTTGGCACCATATGAGTCTCCGTATGGTAGGAAGTGTAGAACACCTGTGTGCTGGACTAAACTGAATAAGAATAAAGTAATTGAGCCTGACTTAGTAAAATATACAGAAGAGAAAGTTTAGATTATTTGACAGAGATTGAAAGCTACTATTGACAGGCAAAAGTCTTATGTTGTTCTAAAAAGAAAAAATATAGAATATTAAGTCAGTGATAAGGTATTTTTGAAAGTTTCGCCTTTGTGATGTTTCCAGCAATGGGGACACTCAGGTACATCACTTCTGTTACCAGATGTACCTCTATCAGTACCAGATGCAAAAAAAGATCCTTGCTTTCTGCCTCTGGTAGCTGGGTTACTAACTAATTCAGCTTAAGATGCCACTTGATAATCTCTCGATCTTTTTCCCAAATAAGCACCACCTCTGAAAGAATTCCTCCTCTGTACTCTTTCCCTCTGAATCTCTTGTGACCTTTCGACCCTCATGGCTGCCTGAACTATCTGATAATAGCTCACATTCTGAGAAGTAGTCATGGAAATCAACAATGCCTTTATCGACTCATTCATACCTTCTTTCAGCTATTGGCATCAGAATTCTTCTATAAGCACGCCTTTAGGTGCATACTTACTAAGCGTACAAAACTCCTTTTCATATTTTACCACTGATAAGGTTCTCTACCTCAAATTCAGAAATTGCTTCCAATTTGCTTCCCGATATGCCTTGATAATATACTTGTTGTGGAATTCTTGAACAAAGAACTCCCAAGTGATCGAAGTAGGAAGTAATGGATGCCTTATGACCAACTTCCACCAGTCATAGGCAGGTCCTTGCAGAAGAGACACTACACACTTTACTTTATGCTCAGTAGGGCATCTGATTTCATTAAGTACCCTCTGTACTTTCTCTATCCATAATTCAGCTTTAAAGGACTCGTCCAAACTGGTACCATAGAATTCCTCAGCCCCATGTTTTCTCAACAAATCCACTGGACCTTTCAGTCCTATCATATGATCTAACACCCTTGCCATATCTTGAGACATCTTAAGTAGAGCCTCCATCGGTTACATCTGAATATCTCATTCAACACTCAATGGTACAGATGGACCAGACACAGACATCTCTAGTTCTCTCGGATTAATGCTTTCTATGGTCTCTTCTCTAGCATCCTGAGAAGGATCCATCAATCTGATACATTTACAAGGACGTCCACACACAACTATATGCATTCCTATTCTACACTTTATCCATAAATGACTAAACCTTTGCTCAGATACCATAACTTGTAATGCCCCTCCCCAACCGCACAATAGCTTCGCTACGGCAATCGAAGAGGGTCACCACAACACGCATCACATAGTATAAGCACATACAATTGAGTTAAATACAAAATCCTAAATTAACAAATTTCTTTCAAATGCAGCAGAATACATTTCCAAAACTCATACTTTATACATACAGTCAACTTATATTACATACAACATTCAGTTATTACATCATTTCTCTTACATGCCAAAACTGTTAATTACATTATACATTACAAATGACCTACACAAAAATATAACGAACCCTAGTGTTGACCAGAGATAATGTGATGCCGTCCTTCAATTGCGCTTCACTTCAGAACCTACACAGATTAACACCCGTGCTAAGCGATAATGCTTAGTGGGGAAATAATACACAATATTTATTCATAACAGTCATTGTATAATAACAAATACATGCCTTATATTGAAACTACAACATATACATGCTTCCTTAACATATCAATGAACATACCTCGGTATACATATAACACCGTCCATAAATTATATTCATATATTTCGGCATCACATGACAATTTTACAATGCATGACATTCATATTCTTATAACGCATAATATTCACATTGCTTATTATTGATTCATCATTCATTAATTACCTTGCTTGCAACTCATAGATGCGGATAACGGATACTGGATTAGTACTCATAGGTACCACATATCACGTTAGTATCTATAGATACAACACTTTCGTATTAGTACCCACGTACCAATATATTCATTCATATATATACACTTATGTGAATCCAAACAGGATTTTATACGCATTGGGGATTCCAAACAGGAATCAAACGCATCGACTGCTGCACTTAACCCTATAGGCATGCGTATCTATCTACTACTCGACTTGCAGGCTAAACTTTTAATCCATTTAATGTTCATGTTATCACATTGTTTAATAACCATATAACCATACTAAGAAATATTAAATCATTCGACATTTGGTATACACATATAGCTTATTAAACAAGCCCACATTTCATTATATAAATTCATATGAAATATCACATTTATAATTTCCATATACATAATCATTCATATCCAAATACAGTAGTTAACCCCAAAATAAGACAACCAAAAAGCATTCATAACGCAAAGGTCTATCACGCTTATAACCCATGTCGCGCCCACGACGAACTTCAGCATAACCCTCTATCACGGTATAAGTTGTGCATGCAACAGGACACAAAGACTTTTGTCTCACTCGCACTCCATCTCGCGTTCATGACAGAACATATTGGGCAAATTTTGTCTTACGAAGTCCTCTATCGCACTCGCGATAGAGTCTGAACTATGAGTTCAAACTTCCATTCACTCACTTATTTTCAAGTAGTTACCTACTTCCAAACATATGACTTTTAAGACCAACCAAAACACCATTTTTAGCTAACATGGCCTTCTAACCAAAATTTCATATACATGTCAACTTCCTAATTACACAACCCTCATTACATTTGGGCTTAAATTCAAGGAGTTATGTCCAAGGGAACACAACTTCCTCCAAAGGCCCTCCTACAGAATTTTTAATTACACTTATGTGTAATTTTGAAGACTTCAAAGTCGTTAAACCAAAAGGATAATTTCTATAACAATTACAGGCATAAACCTTAGAATTCTAATCCAGTTGACCTCTCACAAATTAGAGTTGTAAAACTCATTTTATAACACAAACCACCTAAGTAGGTCAGGATGAACCTTAAAACCAAAATTTCACTATCAAGCTCACGAAGCTTGAAACCAACTAAATTGACATAGACAATTCTCCAAACTCAATTAGACTACCAATGTACATGCATGAATATTTTTGCACATTCAATCACACAATAGATATTCACTAATTCGAGAATTACACAGCAGTTCTCAATTCTACGAAAACAGAGTTTCATGCTTATTATTTAATAAACTCATAGAAATCGAGTCAATATAACAAATTCATGTTTTTAATTCAGTTCAACACTCAACCTAATCACACATTTTAGATGTAACAACTAGCAATTTAGCACATAGCTCATAGTTTGCCAAACCTCTATCTCTTTTGCTCCAAAAGGGCTCACTTAGCACTTGGCTCTCCAATCTTCCCCTTTCCGTTATCTTTTCTTATTTTTTCCACTACATACACATCCAATTTCCAAAATTGGGAATAAGAAATCATTATCCAATCAACACAAAAAAAGAAAAAGGAGAAGAAGAACAATCTAACATAATCACTTACCTAGTTTGCCAAGAATATACAATGCAACTCACAACTCAACCCAACAATAATTGATGAACTGATGCGAGCACACTCGGGTCAACATTGCAAGTTTAGATTCATAGAGATCAAATTTGGGAAAGTTAAAGAAGGCTTCAAGGAAGTCCATGGGCCGAATCTATGAAGAAGCCACATCAAAGATGGACATGTGCAAGTCATGTGACGTTGACATGAGCCAAACATGTGACCTTAACATGTGCCTTGACATGTACTAGACATGTGCCATGTCATGAGCTATGCATGTGCCATATGTATGTGCACATCATGTGAGCTAAGGCATGTGCATTGCATGTGTTAATTAATGGACTAAAGGTGCTAATTTGTTTGGGCTTTTAGTTTAGGCTTTTATTTATTATTTTTATTTGATTATTTGTAATATGTTAGGCCTTACCTTATTCTTTTGGGCTTACTTAAGTGAGATGGGCTTTAATTAGCTTGGGGTCATTTAATTAGTTATTTTTAGGCTTTTTGGGCTGTATTTTAAGTTAATTAGTGTGGCCTTTATTTATCTTGGTGTAAGGCCCATGTTTAAAGGCCTATTTGATTAGTTAGGGTTTTTATTAGCTTAAAGGAGTATATATACTCCCTAAAAATGAACTTGTATCAGAGATTATGATATTGTGAGACTTTTATTTGGCTTGGCCAAATTCTTCATTGGAGATGATTGTTTGTCTTCTTCTTTTGCATCAGGAACTTTAATTCTTATCAAGGTATTTACTTTGTGGCAAATTCTATTCTTGTGTTTATAAATCAATCTATTATAAGCGTTTCCATTCATTCTTGTTTGGGGGTTCTTTAGATTGGGGGTTTGTTCTTATTCATGTTCATGCCAAAGTGTGGATTTTAGGGGTTTCGGGTTCTTTAGCTTGCATCATGAACCAACAACTGAAGATGATAAAAAAGAAAAGGAAGAACAATTGAAGAACAAAGAAGTACAGAAGAGAGAAGAAATGGCCGGACAAAGGAATGCACAAATGGGTCAAATCTGCCTCTCAAATCCTCTTTATATTGCATGCAATTTGATGTGTTGGCAAGGCCAACACAAGACACATGGAATCCACTAATTCTCACTTAAGTTAATCTAATCTTGATTAACCTTAATTAATCCACTCCTAACTTAATCATGCATAACTACACTGTAGTCACTTAATTAATTTATTTCATGCAATTAAGTCCTCTTTTCCAATCATACTTAGGTCCAAAATTAGAAATCCTAAATCAAACTCGTCCAATTACCCTAATTAAGCCAAAATGCTACTAGGCTAGATTTCAGGTCATTACATTTAAAGGACTAAAAGGGAAGTTTACTAAGCTATATATATGTGTGTGACATGCATGCTATGGTGTGAACACCTAGCAATAATGTCATCACTTTGAGAAGCAATTCTCAGCTGGGTTTGGAATACAAAATCATTTTTCCTTTCGATTCACATAGCTCACAAGTTAAAGAAATCAATGGAAAAATCATGCATGTTAAGTAAATTGTGAAATTCAAAGTTCATTTGGTAAGTTTAATTTTTCCCTTTGTCATCCTTTTTCATTTTTTTGTTTCTTTGGGTGAGTTACTAAAAATGGAGGATGTTATATCCTAGTAAAGGATTTTGCATGTGTATATTAGTGGAAGAAATTACAAGATAAAAAAAAAGGGAGAAGAGAAAACACCATTGGAGTAAGCTTGGAGAAAGTGGAATCACAATTTAAGTTTGGTATTTGTTCACGTGTTTTGGTGTGTGTGCATGTTGGTTTTATCTGGAATTGTATCTTGTATTGAACATGGAATGATTGGGGGACACTAGTTTGAGGGTGAATTGGTCAGATTATGGGTTTAGTTTAGTTTGGAAATTTGATTTGAATGGAACTCTATTTTTTTTAAGTATCTAAGAGAAGTTTCTGGTATTTTGGTTGAACTTGGTCTATGTTCAAAAAGGGGAACTCTAATTGTTATGGATTCACAAGACAGACACCTTTAAATGCCTAAAGGGAAGGATATCTAATTATGCTTTTAGGACAAGGAAAATGCAATAGAATGATTGAAATGAATTCTATTTTTGCATAAGAGCAGATTTTGTTCTATTGAGCATAACTTTTAAATTAAGAGTCCAATTGACATGATTGTTGAACTATGATGAATTTAAGAGTTATATAAAAACTTAATATGAAGGGCGGTTAGACCAAAAATGTTGTTTGATGTGTGAATTTATTTAAGCAAGTTGGACTTGTGAATTTGCAGATTTCTGCTCGAAGTGTAACTCCCCTACCTGCCATGTAATCCGGTTTTGGATGGTCAAAAATTGTCTAAAATCTATTTTACATAGTAGTTGAGAATTTTCTACCAGCTATGTAGTTCATTCTGCCCGTCGTGTAGTATAGTTTGCTCGCCATGCAAAAATGCTACCTATTGTGTAAGTAGCTATTGGATTGTAGATTCATTTTTATGCTCTTTTACACGGTGGTCAGGAAATCTTGACCGTCATGTAACCTTCAATTTTAGCATTATAAATTATGATTTTTGCCCACTTTTTCATATCCGATCTTTATTGAAAACACGTGTTTAATGATTAATGTCTAAGTAACATGATTATATGATATATTATATGTGTTATGCATGAATATTATGTTAGATACAATTAAATAATATAGCTATAAAATGGTGATCAAGGTATTAAGCTCAATTTATTATGTAAGTTAATGCAATGAACCAGAAGCATGAATTTCTGATTTACTTATTTCAGAAACTACTTCTTGATTACACATAAAATATGTGTATACACAAACATTTGAATTTTCTATTATGAGAATTAATTGTTGAATATATAAATAAATATGAGGTGCATGAATATGAAATAACTAAAATTATTTGTTAGCTAGCCTAGGTTGTGATAGATAAGCATGCCTATAGGCTGCACGAGCAGCTACTATTTGTTTCTTCCCTTTGGGATGCCTGTTATCCATTTCAAAGACCATAGGGTCCCCGAACCAACATGGTTATTTCTAACACATTTATTGGCACATCTCTTAGGAACCTAATCCCTTTCATCTCATTCAAGTTAGATTTATTCAATTGAAGTTATGGCTCATACAAACCCATTAGGACAGTTATCCTACAATTTCAATTTTATCCTCTCAAGCTAGTCAAGATTGATTTAACTCAGTTGGTAAATTCCCTAACTCCAAACTCACACAACACTTCCCAACGTGCATCCCCAAAACTTAGCATGCTCAATATCACATTAAGAAACAATCATACATTTTGCACAATAGTACCACAAGTCATTTAAAAACAATGCATCATGCTTTAATTCACATCTTATGGCCATTTACCACCGTATCAACGCATCTTTTCAATCCAATTAAAAAAAAACACATAAATACACATTTTTTTATTCAATTCTAGCACATAATTTAATCATGCATTATAAAGTTCATGCTAGTAAAAAACACGCACAAAGTAGTGTTTCCCAAACCTCACTATCCTTTGCTCCTATTGCTCACTTTGCACTAGGTTCACCAACCTTTTCTTTTCCTTTAACTTTTCTTGGATCCACAACTACTTGCATAGTCCAATTTCTAGAATTGGAACCACAAATCATTACCAGCTCAACCAAAAGAAAAAGAAGAAGATGATGAAGAACAATCAATAAACACTTACCTTGATGATACGATAACTCAATACAACTAACCAATCACTTGATCCCCAACAGAAAATATAGAGTCCAAGATTGAAGAGGAGACATGAGAGAAAGAAGAAAAGAAGAGCAGAAATTTGAAGAAAAAGACCAGCCGAAGACAACACATGCAAAGTGACACATTTTCTCTTTCAACCAAAGTTTATATTGCATGGAAGGGGCTGAGGTGGCAGCCCTAAAGAGTGACACTCGGATTCCACTATAATACGCACACTAATCTGATTTTGCTTAATTAAACACCACTAACAATTAACTAATCCAACTTAAGCTTAATCATACACATTCACCAATTAACCACATAAACTTATTTATTAGTTCAATTAAGTCCTCAATTCAATGACACTTAAGTCCAGAATTTGACAACTCCAAATTAAACTTACCCAATTAGACCAATTTGCTACTAGGGTATAAATTGGGCCATTACATTTAGCCAACATGACCTTCTAACCAAATGACAATCTACATATTAACTTTCAAATGATACAACTCTCATTACATTTGAACTTAAAATCAAGTAGTTATGGCCAAGGGAACACAACCTGATCCAAAGGCCCTCCTTCAGAATTTTAGCTACACTTATAGACACTTTTGAAGACCTTAGAGTCCTCAAAACAACAGAGCTATTTCTACAACAATTTAAGATATAGACAATATGGTTTCAATCCAATTAGCCTCATTTATTTTAGATTTGTGAAACTCATTTTATGACCTAAACAATCCAAATAGGTCAAAATGGAACTCAACCAGTTCTACACTTATAACTCATCAAGCTTCAAACTAACTAATTTGACATAACTTTATCATCGAACTCAAGCTAAACTTCCCTAACACAAGAATGAATACCACGGCACTTGTAATTCCCCATTAGGAACTCACTCATTCACAAATACACAGCAAATTCTCAAATCTTCAGAAATTAGGGTTACATGCTTAGGTCAATAAACTCATAGCAATTAATTTAGCTTAGTAAGCTCATCTCATCAATTCAATTCATCACACAACATAAATACACATTTTCAATTCAATTGAACACACAATACAATCATGCATTTTAGATTTTATCCACTATCAATTTAACACAAATAAGTCATAGTTTCCCAAGCCTCTTCTCCTATGCTCCAATGTGCTCACTTGGCACTTGGCTCACCAACCTTCTCCTTTTCCTTATCTTTTCTCGATTCCACCACTGTATACACAATCCAATTTCTAGAATTAGTATAAGGGAATCAATCTCAAACTCATCACAGAAAGAAGATGGAAAAGAAGGAGAAGAAATAACCACAATTACTTACCTTGACCAGTTGAAAATCACAACACAACCCAATTAAGGATTCAACACATCAATCAACCAAACTTAATAGACCAGAGATTGAAGATGGATGAAAGAAGAGGAAGAAGAAGACTAAAAGAAATACAGAAAATGAAGAACAATGGCTGGACCAAAGGAATGCACAAAAGACAAATTTGCCACCTCCCTCTCTTATATTGCACGCAAGAAATGTGTTGGCAAAAGCAACACAAGACATCTGAAATCCACTTACTCTTGATTAAGTTACTCCAACCTTAATTAATCTTAATTAATCCACTCTTAACTTAATCATGCACAACTACACTTTAGTCACTTAATTAACTTATTTCATGCAATTAAGTCCTCATTTCCAATTATACTTAAGTTAAAAATTAGAAATCCCAAATCAAACTTGTCTAATTACCCTAATTAAGCCAAAATGCTACTATGGTAGATTTTGGATCATTACAGACTCCCTGATATCTTAAGCATAAATGTACTTATTAACTTTATGGAACCTATACCCCTTACTCAATTTCGAAATCATTCTATAATATTCGTACATGTTAATGTCAACTTACAACAATTGACTTATTATCAAGTCAGAGTACCCAACTTGATTCTTAAACCTATTTTTAACATATTAGAGATACAATAATTAAATGTATAGCTTATTCTTGAGTCAATCTTAACATTTTGAAAGCAAAAAGCAACTATCTTTCGTTACCTATTACCATAATTAAAATCTCAGGCTCATCTAGCACATTATAAAATTATACATTTATAATAATTGATTGTTATCAGGTCATACATACGGAGTGCATAATTTCATATTAACTTTCTAAACATAAATAATACAGTCATCAAAGAGTCATTCTTAATTAGCAAGTCATATAAGCATTTATTATCGTATACCTTTAGAGTTCATTCACATATATACACATTCATTTACTAATTACATAAACAATTATCATAATATGTATTTAAAGTTAATACATAAAAGTACATTCATTTATCAACATTCTCCATGTTTTTCACTTATTATTCTTTTGCTCAATTATTACCTGCATTTCTAAGGAAGTGGATAACCGGTTGAAATGCAAAAGTACCCAAGGGTACAATCATATTTATATCTCATACACATAGGGATCTAAACGAGATCCAAAAATGCATAGGAACACAAACGGGATCCAAAACACATAGGCTGCAGCTACAGAGAACCCTATAGGCACCCCTATCTATCCACGACTCAACTAACGCAGGCTTATTCTCATATCAATGTCATACTCATCAAATTTACATCCGTTCATTATGATCATACATCAATCATAAACACTTACAACTCATTGTACATGGTTAACATGTAGCATTTCCAATATTTTATAATAACCACATTCTTATAATATAAAGTGTAAATTTATGAAATATCGTTTGATACCGACAGTAGTATTTAAAGTCATTGCAATCATATACATACATGATGTTAACATCAAAAGGTTCACTTAGGAGTTACATATTCATCTATTATCCAAATTCATATCTTTATAATATGCACAAAGATTCATACTATTATTTTATACGCCACTATATATCCATGTACAATTTATACATATGCATTTACGTGTTACATACACAATTATATGTATATGCAATATATAATGTATCTTTATACTCTTAGGTACAATTTATTCATGTTCACCTATACATAACTCTAAACTCTGCTCTCATTTTCTATTCCTCAAGTATTTTCTTATCATGTCAACTTGTATATCTAACATTGATATAACATAATATCATGACCTTAGTTTATACACATACATTTTATCTCATCGATAAATTAGTCACATTTAATAATTTACATGCGTATTTACTATTCCCAAGTCATTGTTAATAATATATTGCTAACTTGTCAATAAGTAATTCCAACGCAATTATATTGTCCATAATTAATTAATATAATATACTAAATTATTTTTAACCTCATTCGGTAATTTCTAGCTAGTTATGCCTTTTGCTACCTCATTAAGTATTCATTGACATATCTTTAGTCACTTTTGTTTCCAAGTGGTAACAATTCATATACTCATTTTATAGGCCTAGACATGTGTTAGATAAGTTTCATAAAGTTCTGGTAAAGTTTAGGTTCGATTTGGGAAGAAAAATATACAATATAAGCTGAAAATTAAGGTCACACGGCAATCATACATTCTTGCTCGCCATGTGGGGTGATAAAAATAGGTTTTTAAGTGGCAAAATGCTTTTACACAGCGGTCAGAAATCCCTTACTGCCGTGTAGACCCATTCTGCCCCACTCTGCATAGGGCAGATTCCAAGTCTGGTATTGCACAAGCTTTTTCACCTAGAAGACATAATTTGTAGGAAAAATGGTCTCTAGACGTTTTCTCCCCTATATCTTATCTTTCCAATGGTACTAATGACACATCATTTGGACTTCCACAACTCCAAATATGACTAAATAATACAAACTGCTCCTATGACACGGACAAAACAGACACCCTTCGATTTTGCTCAATTTCGAAGCCCTTAGAGCCAAAATTGGCTCATGATCATTTCTAGGACATTGGTAGGCACAGATCGTAGGTTTCACCTCCAATTTGAATCATCTAATTAGAAGTTCTATAACTTAATGTATTGCCAAAACAATCACATAAGGTCAGATGACACTTTGACAGAGTTTCACCTAATTACACCACATACCATAAATCACCCTCTCAACCAATTCACCCACTAAAACACAAGTTCAATTCAGCTTTTAATATCATTATATATTCAAATAAATAGAATTTCATTATCAAACATATGCATATAAGGCAAAGTTCCCAAACCTCAAATTGTCCCTTCTTGCTTCAAGCTTGCTTCTCTTTTTCCTCTTTTCTTCTCTTGACAAAACCCTCAATCAATAATATCAAAAATCCTCATTAATCACCCACATAACACGTATCCAGTCATAATTTTATGTCCAAAGAATTATAGAAGAGAAAAAGGGAGAATATCAATTACTTAAGCATCTTTAAAACTTGCAAAAACACTAGAACTATTGGACCTTTCCTTGAAATTCTTGGAGCATGGAGAAAGAGGCAGATTTTTGGGTGAGTTTGGGGAAGAAAATGGCTGCCTCTTCTTCCCTCTATTTGCCGGCCACTTTGGCCTTAAATATGGCCAACCTCTAATGTTTATCTTACAATTCTAAATGTCAAATGCCCATTGGTTCCTTCTTGATTTTTATGCTCAATTCCAATTTGATCCCTCATCTATTTTATCTTCTTACATTAGACATACAACTATTTCCAATATAGACATTGACATACAATATTTGTTAATTTATTCATTTAGATCCTCAAATATCAATCTACCAAATTACCCTTGACTTTTTATTTAATATCGATTACGTCCTCAGCTTCACTTAACCATTTCAATTACTCATTTACACATTTTTGGTCATCATTATGCCCTAGACATGTACAAATCTGTCTAGGGTACATTTTAGGCCATTACAATTCTCTTCTCCTTAAAGAATTTCATACTCGAAATTCACTCATATCAGATGTCTGTACAGTACACTTCTTGCCATTACCATTTATATGTGATAACTTCACATGGTCATATAATGTATACATTTCACATACTTCACTTATTTTTCACATAACATACTGCACTGCTTATCATTTCATAACACATTGACGTACTACTTCACTATTTCTTTATGCACACTTCATTCTCAATGTACTTTAAATCTTTAATGTCAAACTGAATAATCCACATTCCACATCTAAAATTAAATTCAACCTATAAAAAGATAATCCTATCAAATCAAGTATAGCCATTTTCATCAATTCACTAACAAATTATTCATAACAATTGTTGTCATATCACTATTCAGGAACTAAACTTATACATTTCTAACACACATTTTACTTTTTCTTGTAATAGTTCAAATTCTTATCCTTTTCCTTCTCATATCCATTTTGTTTCCAAAGCACTCAATGCACATCTTATCAGCTCCCTCTCAAAACAAAACCATGCACAGATGTTTATCATATATGAGCAAGAGATGTGAATGAAATGAATGTGCAATGATTTATGTATGCAGAATGATACCAATGTTATTTATGTAATGACATTGCATATTTCCCAACATCGTGTCACAATATGCTCATGTTCAAATATTTTCCATTTGAGGTAGTTGACAGATGTACAAAGTGCCACCATATATTCTTATATTTCATATCATTCTCAATTCAAAACCATTTATATCCTTGCCCTACATGCCATCAGGGTAGATAATCTATTCCATACTTATGCCACATTAAAGGGAAATCCTTAGCAAAATCTCTTATAACAAAATTGGTGCAAACACTACATACCTTTCAAACACAAAGGAGTTCAAAACAAACATATCATAACCTATCAGTTTGAAACTTCTTAATTATCCACCTAACTTTTTCGGAACACTTCGATTTCTACCATCTATTCAAAGAACAAGACATCCGCTTTGGCCAAAACAAATCTATACAGACACATTTCTAAACTCCTAGTCGTCCAGAACCGACTAAACCTATACGCTGCTACCACAAAATGTAACACCCCTCAGCCGTACATAGCAAACCGTATGATATCATAGCTGATATGCGACGCCGAGTGACATAATAGGAACAGTAACAAATAATGAAAAACCAAATTATAAAATTTCTTTTCATTTCAATACATTGATCAAATTACACAAATAACAAATTCCAATTGATCAAATTACACAAATAGCAAATTCCATAATTAACTTTCACATAGCAAATTTATTACGTGTCTTTACATGTTACACTTCATATTACAGTGAAATATTACATTACCATATTAAATATAATACAAAGTCTACTTAAAGAATTCCTATAGACTTATTGGCCTTGACAAATGTGGGATGTCCTCAGCGACACATCTAACTCCGATACCTGCACAGATGAAACACCCGTGCTAAGTACAAAGGTTTAGTGGGGAAAATATAATATGGATAGCCACTCACAGCGGTTGTCAATCGTTCACACATAAATGATTACATATAATTATTTACATTCATAACAATTAAGCACATTAGAAACATACGTTACACATATATTTAAATGGGTTAATAATCTCACATGTTTATTCAATAAAATAGGCCTTTATAATAACACATAGTAGATACATACTTAGACACAAATACCTTTACATAATGTTAAAAGCCTAGCCATTCAATTATCATGAATCTTTTAGAATTATTAACTACCTTGCATATATATATATATATATCTTTATAAAGCATGTACAATACTCCAACATGTCCTTAAATGTTTAGGAACCTTATTATCTCTTTCCTATTTTATATAGCTCACTAAGAGTTAGCTTTCTTTATTTACCTTATGTTATATTTCCAATTATTATATAAATAAACATCCGCATTAACACACATGGATTTTTCTTCAAGACATAATCATATGAAGTAAAACTCATTAACTTAATGAGACTCCCTGTAATCTTAAGCATTTATGTACTTATTAAATTTATGGAACCTATAACCCTTACTCAATTACAAAATCATTCTATAATATTCGTACATGTTAATGTCAACTTACAACAATTGTCTTATTATCAAGTCAGAGTACCCAACTTGATTCTTAAACCAATTTTTAACATATTAGAGATACAATAATTAAATATATAGCATATTCTTGAGTCAATCTTAACATTTTGAAACACAACTATCTTTCTTTACATATTACCATAATTAAAATCTCAGGCTCATATAGCACATTATAAAATAATACATTTATAACAATTGATTGTTATCAAGTCATACATATGGAGTGCAAAATTTCATATTAAATTTCCAAACATAAATAATACAGTCATTAAAGAGTCATTCTTAATTAGTGTGATGCACATCGAACCCGATCATTTCCTGGAGGCCCGCTTTTAGGACCCGAGAGGTCTTTTGATCTTTGGCAACGTGAGATATTTTGGAATCCCTACCCAATAGAATATTGGGAAAGTTCATCTAATCTAATGAATTTAGGCACCTTTGAGGTATTTTAGAGTCGCCATCCAATTTACAACAAATTGGAAAAGTTCGTCTAATCTCAGGGTCTAGACCAGAGAAAGATTTGGAACTTCACTCTTATTAATGCCTTGGTTAATTATAAAAGAGTTTTTAATATTAAAATTTTATCTCTCATCTCACACGATCGTGTATTTAAATTTAAGCGCAAATCAAGCACTAAAAGAAAGCGTTAAAATAAAGCAAATTATAATAAATTAAAAGATAAAATTGGGACAAAATGCAATCCCCCGAAATGCAAAATTAAAGTAACATAAATAAAACTCATACATAAAGCGGGGAATGATTTGAAATAGGAACATTGTTTCATTCATGCACATTAAAAAAATTGAAGAGTTATTTTTAATAAAATTGGGATGAGTGATCCCATTTTGAGGAAAAAATAACTCTTTTTTCTAAAAGTGATATTTTATTGGTTAAAAATTAGGATATTGGTCCCATTTTATTAGAAAAAATCATAATTTGTCAATAAAAATATTTTTTGCGATTTTCTTTTTAACGTGCATAAAATAAACTAAATTTATTATAAAATTACATAATAAAAATGAATAAATGAAAAATAATAAAAAATATTAAAAATGAAAAATCCAACCAAAAGGGCGCCTTCGAATCTCCATGGATCCCCATTTGCCATTAAAAATGCTCAAATAAAAAAATTGTATACACAATAAAAAAACAAAATAAAACTGATGGTGAATATAGGAAAGTCTGGGCCTTCGCTAACAGTCATGGCTTTTAGTTGAAATGGTATCAGAGCCTACCTAACTCATTCATCCAACACGAGGTCACAAGTTCGAATCCCAAAAAAAGCAGGCAGCCGCGAAAGAGTACGCAAAGGGCAGAAGAGCGTGGGCCCCTGTTGTGAGGGAAGAGTGCGAGCGAAGCGTGGTGGATGGTGAATATAGGAAAGTCTGGGCCTTCGCTAACAGTCATGGCTTTTAGTTGAAATAATGTTAGTGAAATAATCTAAAAATCAATTAAATCAAATAAAATAATAAAAAATAAATGTTATCACATAAAATAATGAAATATTAAATAAACATAATAAAATAAAATTGAAATCACACAAAAAACATTCTAAGCGAAATATGGAACGAAAAACAAGAAAAATAGAATAAAATAAATTAAAAAGGGAGAAGAACATAAAAAAAAAAAAAGTGAGGGGCAGCCTGGCCAAGAGGAGTAGGCTGGCCTCCCCTAACCTTCTTCCTGCCCCTCGTGGGCAGGAAGAATGGTGAAAAAAAATGAAGAAAAAATGACAAAAAAAATGCAATTAAACCCATAAATTTACCCTTAGAATTATTAATATGTCAGAGGTAGATCGTGAATTGTTTTTCTTGTTAACAATCTTCAAAGATTTGTGGAAGAAAAAAATTAAGAAGAAAAAAAATCGTTTTATTTTTTCTTTAAAAAAAACACCGCCAAAAAATCCTTTCTCAAATAAAATCCTAAGAAAATCCTTTAAATCTCCAGATTATAAATTCAATTAATTTCCCTTTAATTTTGAAATGTAAAAAACAGGAAATACCTTTAAAATCCCTTACAAACGGACTAAAAATAAAAATAATAACTTAAAAAACGCATTTTCGACCAAAAAACAGCGCCCGGGGCACTAGGCAGGAGCTCAGCGCCCGCGTTGCATGCGCTAGGCCTGCCTACGCGTGAGGGGTGCCTGACCTCATGCGCCAGCGGCCGTAAGCCGCCTAATTTTTTTTTTAAATCAAAACTTTTTTGACAAAAAATATCACATCCAACCTTCTTTTTTTATTTTTAAAATATATATTTTTATTTATTTTTAAAAAGCAATTTTGACAAGGAAATTGTCACTTTCAACTTTTCCTTTTTGCCTGTGAACAGGCACTTAGTTTCATCATTGGGTAACCCTGATCTAGGCTACCTCGGGACCCGGTGTCTGCAATTGCCCCTAATTTTGGGGAGGCTCGTACATGGGTGCCTATGTGAGCCAAAATTTAGAAAAAGAAAGAGACGCATACCTGAGGATACCTCTTTCCAGCTGTGTCGATAAAACCATACCGAGTTTGACTAACGCCAGTTTGTTGACGTGTTAAGCTACGCTCTTGGTGGCTAATTGACGTTGCCTTGTTACATTCCCATTGGGCTGATGCCGGATAGATGCCCCCTAGAGAGCTAGTTGCTCCCTAGAGGACAGTGTTGTGATTTGAATTGTGAATATTATCCTTTCGGATCACACCGAGTCGCTGATAAGACTGCGAAATGTGGTCATTCTTGAATTTCACTAAGTCGTTATCCCGATGGATTATTCTGAATCATCTCAAACTTACAGAATGCAGACATCATCCTCTTGGATTGCCCCGAGTCACCTCAGACTTACAAAATGCAGACATCATCCTCTTGGATTGCACCGAGTCATCGCAAACTTACAAAATGCAGACATCATCCTCTTGGATTGATTTGATGAAGAGCCATCCGGCGTCATTTTCTTGCTGAAAAAAGACATGTATGCCTCTTAAGAGGGCTTTGGATGATTTGCCTCTCAAGCGGACTTGGAAATTCACCTCTTCAGAGGACTCTAAAGGATTCGAACCTGTGTAGACTTCTTCTTGACCTAGTTGTCCAACACGGGTGAGTGCTAATGTTGAGTTGAAACTGTCCTTGACCAGCTTTTGTATGTGTGGCCTTTACTTGGACTTTTCCTGCAAAGTTGTGTGCACAGGAATATATATAAGAGATTGTGTGTGTATGTGTAAAAAGTTATATGCAGATTGTAACACCCTATACCCGCAAATGGTATGAATATCGAATGTCACCACACTACACTGTAATGCACTTATCAGTTTTGGCAAAATTTATTTTTTCAACAATCACAGACATACATATACAATAACATAATAATTACACTAACATACCATTCGTATACTTATCCTGTACAATCTCTTGTTCATCCATCGCAGTCATATACATGCCATGCTTAATTCTCCTTACCTTTGCTTTCAATTCCCATCTTGATTGTCATCAAACCTTGGCCACTATAACTTCCTATCTTTTTATAACCTGCACGCAGTAATCACACTACGCGCTGAGCATTGAAATGGCCAGTGGTGGTTACATATCCTAAATTTTCCATACTATTACTGCATGCACGCACGCACAAGCATATATCTTTATTTTTATTATATGAACATTAATTCTTAAGACTTTTAAGTAATTTATGCCTTACTTTAATGTCCTAATAGAACTCTTGCTTCAGTCATTATCTTATTTCTTTTTCATTATTTTAGTAACCATACTTTAACATTACTATTACTGTTATCAGAATCATCATTATCTATACTGTTAACTTTCACATTAATACTATTATATTTAGTCCATTAATTCAATGACCAAACAAGTTATATTAACAATATTTGTAATTATCTTATTAACTTATTCATTTGTTTTGCATTATTTGTTTATAACTTATACATCAGTTACAGTCTACACTTGGGCACAGTATCAGTTACTGACATATCTATTGAACAGTCATCATCGTTGTTATTTACGGTACTGATTAACCGTTATCATCTTCTTTATATCTTTGATATTTCTTTTACAGTACCATTTTAAAACTATAAGCATAATACATTTACTCTATTCTCCTACTTAATTTTATTCAGTTAAATTTCATATTATATACTTGAATTGTCAATGCTATTACTTAATCCACTAGCTTATTTGTAGGCTTAACATCATTATTCTCTTAACTTTACATATAACTTCTATTAACATTACTTTATTAAATATCTATCGATACTATTTTACATTTAATTTTCTTATTATCGTGACTAATAGTACTACTAGTATACTAACACCTGAATTACTCATATTATTTATTTATCATTATTTCAATAATCATTATTTCACTATTAACCCTTAACATTTAATGATAGCTCTACTCTCTTTCATGTCGTTAGTTTTATTACTAACCTTCTTAGGTGGCCCCATTACTTAATTCTACATGTACAATATTATATTAAAAAAATATTAATTATCATATTTTACACTTTATATAATTGGCCCAACTTATAATACTTACAATAATTCTGTAATAATGTCTTTTACATATTCTATTACCATTTCCATGATATTAGCATTAACAGTAATATTTCTATTAATATTAACATAAATATCATTGTTTTCTCTATTGTTAATTAGCTATACAATTAACATTCAAATTACCTATCAATTATCTTAAAATCCCTCATTTAACTCGTTATTAACAAATTTACATTTAAGTTCCTAGACTTTCATCAATTTACAGTTTTACCCTTTACTTTTCACTTATTTACAATAATGCCATTAATTAACTTATTATTATCCTTATTTCATTATCTAACATGCAATAATATTTTTAATGTCAATTAAATCACTCATTTAAGGACATATACATATACAATATACATAAAATTATATATTTGCATTTAGGTCCCTTAACTATGGTATAATTACAATTAGGTCCTCATATTATATCATATTTACATCTAGGTCATTTAACTATGCCATATTTACACTTAGGTCCTTTAACTATCGCCAAATTACGATTTTATCCTTAACTTTCTCTTATTTACAATTATACCACCAAATTAACTTATCAATCTATTTAATTCATTATTTAAAAAGCAAATTACCATTAAATCACTTATTTAAAGGCATATTCCCATTAAGCACATATAAAAGTCCATAGCTATAATTCAGTCCCTATACATGGAAAAATTATAATTTAATCCTTAAACTTTACCAAAATTACAAAAATGCCATCAATTCATTCTTTTTACCTTTTTAATCATTATTCAACATCCAAATTACATTTTGGTCCTTAAACTACCATTTTCATGCCAAATTACATTTTAGTCCTTAAATAATAACTAATTCACCTAATGAGCCATTAAATTACATTTTTCCTTTTATTAAGCCTTGTTTAACTATTTTAGCTTAAATTACCATTTTACCCTTAAACTTTTCATTTTTTTCAATTAAGTCCTTTTTCACTTTAATTTCTATCTAAACTTCAAATTTGTCATTTTAATTTCATTTTTATCGTATTGTCTCCATCTTTTACCTAATTACCATTTAGTCCCTCAAGTACTATTTCAATTCAAATTTCATTTTAATCCTTATCTTTATTTTATCTTATCTTATCTTTTATCCTTATCCTTATCTTTATCCTTATCCTTATCTTTATCTTATTACTCAATTACATGTATATCCACTTAGTTATTCATTTTTCCATTATTACTCTTATTAACCTTTTTACGGTCAAAATTACCATTATGCCCTCAAAACTTTTATTAATTCCAATTAAGTCTTTTTTTCACCCAAATATCATTTTAATCACAAATTAACCATTTTAAGCTCATTTTTGCCAATTTGCCCCTGTATAAAACTGGCAGAAATCTATGACGGGAGAAACAAGACACGAACCCTATAGGTTCAATACAGAATAGAGGGACCCCATGGGACCTCCCCTATGATACAAACAACAGAAATACAGATCAATACTGTATTGAGATAGAACAATACAAATTAGGACCGTCATTGACCTACAGTAAGTGAGACGCCATGCTCACACCCGCATTTATGTGTTCCTATGGCTAGCTATTATATCCTGAACTAGATTTGACTACCAGATTACTACACAAGGCATCAAAATTCTACTTTTCACATTTTCAAGTTACCATTCATACATTTCATGGGATTTCATCATACTATTCCATTATTTTCCATCCAAATCATGGATTATACATTTAATTTCCATTAATATTCCATTTCATGCCATAAAACTAATTAAACCATCAAAGTACACATGGATACATACATGTATCTCATTCGGCCATCATATCAATTTTTCACCATTAAATCTTTTCATCACCTTTACCATTTATTTAGGTGATTTACATGTCACATAACATAGCCATGCTATTATTTCACATCAAAACACATCAAAATCACATTTTTATATACTTATACCATTTAGCCTTTGTGTTTAACATCCATCATGCTAATTTTTCACGCGCTAATCCATTCTATTAATTTGATCACATGCCAAACATCATGTTACACAATTTATATGTCATAAACATCATCATATATTATTGAAAACCCATATAATACCATTCGTCTTACATAGTAAATCATCACCCAAATTTTGTTTTCTCATTTTAATCATTCATAATCTCATTTTTTTACCTTTCTAAGCATGACTATATGGTTTGATTCAATTAAACATGCATATTTCACATACTTTATGTTTAAATATAACTAAGAATCATACTTTTAACATGGAAAAAGGAGGATATTGTTTCCACTAACCTTATGTTCATGCTCTCCACACTTAGATCTTCCTTTCATAGCTATAGCTCCTTAAAACAGCATGACTTTCCTTATCTCTAATAGTGGCCGAATATAAACACCAAAGTAAACACCATAAACTTACTTCCTTTGTGTAATATAACTACATAAACATACTCTAGACATCCTAAAGTACCTATTTGAACCTTTAAACCAATTTAGAAATATCAACTTTACATACCTCAATTTGACACATAAACTTTTTCACTTCATTTCTCCTACTTTTCCACTTCAAATGAACTTTTGAGACAACCATTAGATTACAGAGGAGCTAAAATATGTTTGGGAGGCTTGGATTTGGGGGTGAGATGGAGAGAAATTGGAATAAAAATGGAGAAGAAGTGAGAAGTTACAATTTGGCCAAGGGAGGTGGAGGTGAGGCGGCTACCAAATGGAAAAACCTAGAGAAATCTAGCCCAAGTGATTTATTTATATGGGTAAAATTGAATTGAACCAAGTCCAACCGAAGTGGTCGAACCCGTTTGGGTCAATTTTTCACTGTTTTAAGGTAAATATGTGTCCCATAACACATCTTCACTCCCAATCAATTCCATCATTCTTAGAATACCAAATATAGCCTCCATGCAAAAGTTTAGCTCAATCGGAGTCCATTTGGGGCTCGGTTCACCTAAATCGGTCTGGTTCAATACTGTTCGGTTCTGCCGTAAAATACAAATCTAATGCTGTCAAAAATTCCTAAAAATTATTCTGAGCCTTTACACTTCCTATAGTATACCTTTTTAACCTCATTTACTATTTTTAAAATTTTGGTCAAAGTTTGGTCAAACCCTGATTCAATTGAATCGAACTAGAGGCAAACTTCAACTTGACTTTCGAGGACCTATTTGACCTTTTTTTGTGCACCAAATTTTACCACTAGACTCCTGACAGTCCACAAATAATTATTACCAATTAGAAATTTTTCCATAACTGCTGTCAATTTTGACTTGTTAGCTATCCCGAGATCACCTATCCTGGGATTGCTATACCTCGAGCACACTTAACTTTTTAATTCTACTGTAATAAAAGATACTCAAGCCATCACTCTATATTGGAATCACATTTCAGACTCTATAAAACTCACTGAATACTACTAAGGTAGTATTTAGGCCATTACACAGATGCTTGCAAAAGAATTGTATAACATGAAATGCATGCAAAAATGGATAGACCATGTCTTGAGTGGTTAAGGGTCCTTTTAGGATACGACTTGGCTGCTCACATTGTTTGATGCCCCCAAGGATCTAGAAGAGTGTCGCCTTCACTTAAGAACTCTGACCCATAATATTTTCAGAGAGAATCGTCCGGTGTGCATCTTTGCCCCCCGGTCAACGTGTAATAGCCCAAATACTAGCCTAGTATTTATCAGTAAATTCTGTAGAGTCGGTAGTATAGTTTTGGTGTAAAAGTACCAGCTTTAGTACCTTTACTGCAATAGAGTTAAAAAGGTTAAACGTGCTCAGGCCAGGGAAACCCCCTGATGGGTGACCTCCCGAGAAACCTATAGAGAAAAATATGTTATTGGATCATCAGAATATATGAGTTAAAAGGGGACTAATGGTATAATTTGGTGCAAAAATGAGGTCATATAGGCCTCTGAAAGTCAAATTGAAGTTAATCTCTAGTTCAATTCAAATAGTAACCAAGTTTGACTAAGATTTGACTTAATTTTTAAAAATAGTAAATGAGGTCTGAAAGAATTTTTGCGAGGAATGAAATTATTTAAAATAACTTTTAGGAATTTTTGATAGTGAAAGATTAGTAAATTACGTCAGAACCGAAAATGTTGAATTGAACCGGTTTAAGTGAACCGGACCCCAAACAAATTCCGATTGAGCTGAAATTTTGTAGGGAGACTATTTTTCATATTCTAAGAATGATGGAATTAGTTGGGAGTGAAAATAAATTGAGAAACTTATAGCTACCACTGAAAAGTGAAAAATGGCTTTAAAACTGAATATTGACCCAAATCGGTTCGACCACTTTGGTTGGACCTAGTTCGATTCAATTTTCTCATATATAAACATCTCTTCATCTGGAAATCTTCATTTACAGCAGCCTCTCTTCTTCCTCCCTAGGCTGAATTGATATTTCTTCATTTTCCTCTATTTTCTTCAATTTTCTCTCCATCTCTCCGTAGATCTTAGCTTCCCAAGTAAATTCTAGCTCCTCTATAATCTATTGGTGGTCTTAGAAGTTCATTTGAAGGATTAAAAGTGGGTGAAACCAAGAGTTGAAAGTTTGGGTGTAAAATTGAGGTATGTGATTTAGGTGTTTTTAAATTAGTTTAAGGATTCCTATAGGTACTTTAAGGTATGTAGATCATGTTTATGTGGTTATATTTCATAAAAGAAGCAAGATTTTGGATAGATCTTGATTTTAAGTTTCGGCCTCCATTAGGTGTTCATGGTGAGGAAGGTTCCTCTAAAGCTAAAGGCAAGGAAAAGGAGTATTAAGGAGTGATAAGCAAGGATCTAAGGTTTGTGATTGCAAATTCCATCTATTTCATGTTAAAATTATGGATTTAGGTTATGTTTAAGAATAAAGTATGCGATTAATGCATGTTTAATTGAATCTAACCACATAATCATGCTTAAGAAGGCTAAAAATTATGATTTAGATGATTAAAATGAAAAGATAAAATATGAGTGATGATGATATGATGTGGTCGAATGGTATATGCATGTGTTCCCCTGGTATGTTATGATGGTTATGTCATTTTAATGATGTATACATGATGTTTGACATGATATCTGAGTAATTGAATTTGTAAAAGAAAGAAAAATAGTCACAATGCATGTTAAACACATAGGCCGAATGGTTTGCGTATGTGAAAAATATGATTTTGATGTGAATTAATGGTATGCCTATGTTAATCAACATGTAATCTTGCTAAATGGATGATAAATGAGATAAAAAGAAATAATGGTGGATGTATGGTATGTTGGCTGAATGTCATACATGTGCATATCATTGTATACTCTGATGACATGATGACTTTAATGACATACAATGGCATAAAAATGAAAATTTAATGTATCATGATTGATTTGGATGGGTAATGAATGGAATGGCATGATGAGATTCCATGGATTGTATATAATAAAAATTGAATAATTATAATGGTATAACTATTGCCCTATGTTATAGTCTGGTAGTCAAGTCTAACTCAGGATATAGTGGCTAGCCATAAGGACATCAACCACGAGTGTAAGCATGACGTCTCACTTTTTGTAGGCCAATAACGGTCCTACTGAAATGATTGAAATGTAGAGGTGGTCCTCCGGTGTCCCTCTAAAATATTTTGAAATGTCAAATGAAATGAATTGGAATGTAGGGGTGGTCCCACGGGGTCCCTCTAAACTATAGTGAACCAATTGGGTTCACGTCTCGATTATCCAGTTCATAGATTTCTTTTAGCTTTATACAAGGGGCAAAATGGTAAAAATGAGATTAAAATGGTTAAATTGGAGTTAAAATGGAGTTTATGATGAAAAAGGACTTAAATTAATAAATAAAAATTTTAAGGGTATAATGGTAATTTGACCATAAAATAGTAAATAATGAATAGTAAGGGTAAAAATGTAATTAAATAAATTTTTGTGGAAATAATTGATTTTACAAGGACTAAAATGTAATTTGGTATGAAATTAGTAGTTCAGGGACTAAATGGTAATTTATATGCTAAATAATGGTTAAAATGGTAAATAAAATGAATTGATGACATTTTTGTAATTATGGAAAAGTTTGAGGATCAAATTGTAATTTTGCCATGATAAAGGACTAAAGCGAAAATATGAATTTTTAAAGTACACTATTTGCATATTTACCATTAATTGAGGGATTTAATTGAGATTGTGAATATTATTGCATGTATAGAAACGAAATGGAAATTTAATTGGTTTAAGGGCAAAATAGTAGTTTTGTGGATAAATATTGAATTAATGGTGTTAATTAAAAGAGTAATGGGAGTAGAGTAAATAAATCAGAAGTTAAGGATATAACCGTAAATTAATGCATTTTTGAAGGTATGAATGGAATTTTCCACTAAAGAATAATTTATAAAATATTCATTTATTTTAATTAAGTATATTTTATATTATTATTATTTTATGCATGCGTACTTAATCTAGTGGAAATCCCTGGAATTGCAATCACCACTAGGCATATTTAATATTCAGCACGTAGTTTTATTTGACTGCGTGTAGGTACGCCTTAGGACGCGGAGCATAAAGCATACATCAAACTTGGAGCTGAATCGAAGAATATTGAGAATATTAAGTATGTTAAGTATATGGCATGTATATGGACTTAAGTATTATGATTTTGGGTATTGGCATGTATTAGACTTATTTAAATAGACAATGGTCTGGATGCATAGTATTTATATTTTAGACTTGTCATGATGGGATTATACTATTATAAATGTTGCTTGTGTGATTAATATGCCACTAAGAAACTAACCAAATGAATAGTAACTAAGGACAGTTCTAGGTCAATCGGAAAAGTTAATATTAAGATAAATTTGTAAGTAAAAAAAATACCTGACTTTGCACTGTTAAAAATAGTAAAGTGGTGACATCCGATATCCATACCATATACGGGTATAGGGTGTTACAGTTTTATTGGTATCAAAGCGCGGTTTAGGTGATTCTAAGATCGGAATGGGTTATTCGAATTAGGTTAAGTACATATATATGCCAATTAACGATTGGACAATATTGTGAGATTAATGTATGCTTGCTCCTGTGGTTAGATAATACGAAATGGCTTCTGAAGAAGGTCTTCGTGAGGGTGATGTAAAGAGTGCAGCTTCGGTCAGTGTTAGTAATGGTGAAGCACCGCAATAACAAGCTACACCGTCAGTTGCACTTATTCCTCCACCTCTGCCTGATTTCCTGACTATGATGGTGGATTTCTTTCTGAAGTGTATGCAAGCTCAGCCATTACAGCCTCAGGTTCCTGAACACCCATTAGCTCCACCTAGAAGGAGGCCGATTTTAGAATAGATAAAAAGATTGCCAACTAATATGAGCACAACCAAGCATAATGGCAACAAGAGAGATGAACTAGTACTTCCTCAAGGACCAATCACAAGAGCAAGGTCAAAGAAACTTAAAGAAGTCCTACAAGCATTCATAAAACCTTACATAAAGAAGATGCAATTTCAAGAAGAGAAAGAAGCTAAATTGGACTATGAAGACAAGTTTAGGCCAAATGGTGCAATGGGCCTCCAAGCTTCTTTATATAGTTTCTATTCTTTATGTAACATGTAATTAAGTATATTTGGGCAGCCTAGAACCTAGGAAAACGAATTGGGCTTTATTATAATAGGTTTGTTTTATTTTGGGCTTATTTGATTATTTTGGGTAGTTTAAGTGGGTAGGCTAAATTGGGCTTATCTCTTCTAAAGAGTTGGGCTTAAATAACTATTTGAGGCTTAGAGAACTTGAGGGGGTCGAATTTTACATGGGAGAGCTGAATTTTAATGGGCTTGGGTCAGATTTAGGTTTAGGCCTACATTAGTGAACTTAGGGTCCTAAATTTTAGGAATGGGTTTTCCTTGATAAATACTTATTATTTTGGGATATTATTAAGTAGAGTTTGAGGGAGAAATAATAGCTTGACCTTATCCTTTAGGGGCTGGCTGAAATTCACTTTTAGCCAAGTTTAAGTCTATATTCATTTCTTCTTTTCTTAGGATAATTATGCCTATTTATCACTAGCTTTTAGGATTATTTTCAGATTGTATTTATCTTTATTTATTCATGTACTTCGTCCATATTATGGCCAAATACATGTAGATAAATGTTAGGAATTATATTTGTTATTTATTTTATTAATTATCTCTTATAGTTAGTATTTGATTATAACTCCTCTAGGGAGGGGTGGCTGCCTAGCCTATTTAAAGGGCTGAATTCTTCACTTGTGAGATTTGATTTTTTGATTAATGAGAATTTTCTTGGCTTGGCTAAAATTGTGTGAGAGTTAATTTTTATTGATTCTTGCTATTGCATGAAGAATTAGACTTAGGCAATTTGCATGATTAATGTATGCTTGATTCTTGTTCTTCTTACTTTCGAAATCAATCTATTATAAGCGTTTCCATTCAATCTTGTTTGGGAGTTCTTTAGATTGGGGGTTTATTCATGATCAATATTCATGTTATGTTGGCATTCTAGTTTGCATATAGGCTGGGGTTTCGCATCAATTTGTATCAGAGCTTAGGCTAAGTGATAAATTCTTAACTATCCTTTAATTTTGTCTTCTTAAAATTCTTTCTTTGTTTTGGCCGAATAGGACTTTGCATCTAGTTCCTTATGTGGTTCTTGCTCAATTGTGTTAAATTATCTATCTCAAGTATTTGATCATTAGTTGTGTGATTTACGTTTGAAAAAAAAAAAAGAAAACTTATATACATATCAAAACAAAAATCTAGAAATTATCTTGTGTTCAATTCGGGTCCTATTATCTTATTAAGTTAAAATTTAATCAATTAAGCTAGAACTTCCATAATTGGTTTGATTTCTTCAAAGATCAAGTTAAGTACTCGTTGTTTTTGGATTTTGGGTGATATTATTGCATGCTTTCTTTGATTTTCTTTTTGTTAACCCTATATAAAATCTATTTAAACTAATCATTAGGTTTAGTAAAACATACCATTTAAGTGCATCCGTCTTGTCTATTCTTTTCATTCTAAGTTATCAATTTGTGTGTCTAAACTGTTTTTGGTTCCAACTATACTAGTTTAACAAATTGCACATTGTTAAACATCTTTATACACTAAAGCGCACGAAATTTATCTCTTGTGTGCTAATTTCTAAGTTTGTTCAATTTGGTCAATTTGCCTCTAGAATTGGTACTTTTTGTTGTTCTTGTTAAGTACTCATTGTTTCCAAATCAAACTACTTAATTGTGCATATTTGTTTGAGTTTGTTTCTGAAGTGCAATTATGAGATATCAATTTGTGAGTTGAGAGACAAACACGTGAGGTTGAGTGAATTCTTTTCTTTACTTGTTTACTTAAGCTTAAAAAAATGTTTGGAAATAATAACAATGATGAAATCGAGATGGTCCCTGATACTAAAATTATGTTTAAAGCTTTTATGGATAGCTTGCAAAAGTGAAATCTCAAGATGGACAGCATAGAAAGTGACCTTAAAGCTTCCAAAGGCAAGTATACAAGGGAGGAAGAAGTAAACCAATTATACAATGATGATGGAGAAGAGGAGGTTCATTCCTTCCCAATGAGAGCAAGGAGGTATGAGAATCGAATGGAAAGTAAAGACAATAATTTGAGTGCTATCAAGATGAAGATTCCACCATTAAAAGGCAAAAATGATGTGGATGCCTATCTCGATTGGGAAAGAAAGGTAGAGATGATCTTTTCATGCCACCACTATTCACATGAGAAAAAGGTAAAACTTGCAGCCATTGAATTTTCTGATTATGCACTAATTTTGTGGGATGTTATTGAAAAGTAGGAGGAGAAATGGGGAACTCTCTATCACTTCTTGGGAGGAAATGAAAAGAATCATGAGAAAGAAGTATGTGCCTAGTTACTATCATAAGGAACTCTACAATCAGTTACAAAGACTTACACAAGGATCTAGTTCAGTGGAGGATTACTACAAGGAGATAGAGATGCTCATGATTAAAGCAAGCATTGTGGAGGATGAATATCAAACGATTTATCGCTTTTTGGGAGGTATGAATAGAGAACTTGCTGATATTGTTGAATTACAGCATTATGTGGGTATGGATGATTTGGTGAACATTGCAATTAAACTGGAGAGACAAAAAAGTAGACGTGGGACAACCAAGTCCTATTCAAATTCCAATAACAATAAATGGAATTCAAAGTGGAACAAGGGTGACTCAAAGAAAGAATCCATTTCCAAGTACCAGTCAAATTCCAAAGAGAAAACGGCTACTGCACAAAAAGGTACTTTTGAAACAACCCCTAAAACTAATCGACATAGGGACATTCAATGTTTTAAATGTAAGGGTCGTGGTCATTATGCTAATGAATGTGGGAATAAAAAGACCATGATAATAAGGGGGGATGAAATTATTTCTGATTTCAAATCTGATGGTGACTATGATAATATGTCACCTTTAGAGGATTGTTCTGATGTAGATGAAAATGTAGAGTATCCTACTCAAGGAGAGTCCTTGGTGGTGTTGCGTACATTGAATTTAAATGTAAAAGAAGAAGGACTAGAACAGAGGGAAAACATATTTCATACTAGCTGCCTAATAGGTGGGAAAGTCTGTAGCATGATAATTGATGGGGGTAGTTGTGTTAATGTTGCTAGTACAGTCTTAATTGATAAATTAGGACTTAAAACTAAGAAACACCCTAACCCATGCTTGATTCTTATTCTTCTTACTTTCTAAATCAATCTATTATAAGCGTTTCCATTCAATCTTGTTTGGGGGTTCTTTAGATTGGGGGTTTATTCACTTGTTTATGATCAATATTCATGGTATGTTGGCGTTCTAGTTTGCATATAGGCTGGGGTTCCGCATCAATTGGTATCAGAGCTTAGGCTAAGTGATAAATTCTTAACTATCCTTTAATTTTGTCTTTTTGAAATTCTTTCTTTGTTTAGGCCGAATAGGACTTTGCATCTAGCTCCTTATTTGGTTCTTGCTCAATTGTGTTAAATTACCTATCTCAAGTATTTGATCATTAGTTGTGTGATTTACGTTTTGAAAAAAAAAAAAGAAGAAAAGAAAGCTTATATACATATAAAAAAAAAATCTGAAAATTACCTTGTGTTCAATTCAGGTCCTATTATCTTGTTAAGTTCAAATTTGATCAATTAAGCTAGAACTTCCATAACTGGTTTGATTTCTTCAAAGAGCAGGTTAAGTACTCTTTGTTTTTTTGGATTTTGGGTTATATTATTACATGCTTTCTTTGATTTTCTTTTTTTGAGTCTATATAAAATCTGTTTAAACTAATCATTAGGTTTAGTTAAACATCGAATTTAAGTGCATCCGTCTTGTTTATTCTTTTCATTCTAAGTTATCAATTTGTGTGTCTAAACTGTTTTTGGTTCCAACTACACTAGTTTAACATATTGCACATTGTTGAACATCTTTATACACTAAAGCGCACGAAATTTATCTCTTGTATGCTAATTTCTAAGTTTGTTCAATTTGGTCAATTTGCCTCTAGAATTGGTACTTTTTTTGCTGTTCTTGTTAAGTACTCATTGTTTCCAAATCAAACTGCTTAATTGTGCATATTTGTTTGAGTTTGTTTCTGAAGTACAATTGTGAGAAATCAATTTGTGAGTTAGAGACAAACACATGAGGTTGAGTGAATTCTTTTCTTTACTTGTTTACTTAAGTTTAAAGATGTCTGGAAACAATAGTAAAGATGAGACTAAGATTACCCCTGATACTAAACTTATGATTAAAGCTTTTATGGATAGTTTGCAAAAGCTAAATCTCAGGATGGATAGCATGGAAAGTGACCTTAAATCTTCCAAGGGCAAATATACAAGGGAGGAAGAAGTAGACCAATTATACAATGATGATGGAGAAGAGGAGGCTCATTCCTTCCCAATTAGAGCAAGGAGGTATGATAATCGAATGGAAAGTAAAGACAATAATTTGAGTGCTATCAAGATGAAGATTCCACGATTCAAAGGCAAAAATGATGTGGATGCCTATCTCGATTCGGAAAGAAAGGTAGAGATGATATTTTCATGCAAGCACTATTCAGATGAGAAAAAGGTAAAACTCGCAGAAATTGAATTTTCTGATTATGCACTAATTTGGTGGGATGAGTTATTGAAAAGTAGGAGGAGAAATGGGGAACTCCCTATCACTTCTTGGGAGGAAATTAAAAGAATCATGAGAAAGACGTATGTGCCTAGTTACTATCATAAGGAACTCCACAATCAGTTACAAAGACTTACACAAGGATCTAGTTCAGTGGAGGATTACTACAAGGAGATGGAGATGCTCATGATTAAAGGAAGCATTGTGGAGGATGAATATCAAACGATGTCTCGCTTAGAACTTGCTGATATTATTGAATTGCAGCATTATGTGGATATGGATGATTTGTTGAACATTGCAATTAAAGTGGAGAGACAAAGAAGTAGACATGGGACAACTAAGTCCTATGTAAATTCCAATAACAATAAATGGAATTCAAAGTGGAACAAGGGTGACTCAAAGAAAGAATCCACTTCCAAGTACCAGTCAAATTCCAAAGAGAAAACGGTTATCGAACAAAAAGGTACTTCTGAAACAACCCCTAAAACTAATCGACATAGGGACATTCAATGTTTTAAATGTAAGGGTCGTGGTCATTATGCTAATGAATGTGGAAATAAAAAGACCATGATAATAAGGGGGTATGAAATTATTTCTGATTCTAAATTTGATGATGACTATAATGATATGCCACCTTTAGAGGATTATTCTGATGTAGATGAAAATGTAGAGTATCCTGTTCAATGAGAGTCCTTAGTGGTGTTGCGTGCATTGAATTTAAATGTAAAAGAAGAAGGACTAGAACAGAGGGAAAACATATTTTATACTAGATGCCTAATAGGTGGGAAAGTCTGTAGCATGATAATTGATGGGGGTAGTTGTGTTAATGTTGCTAGTATAGTCTTAGTTGATAAATTAGGACTTAAAACTAAGAAACACCCTAACCCCAAGTTCACCAATGTGGGAATAAACCTAAATTTGACCCAAGCCCATTAAAATTCAGCTCTCCCATGTAAAATTCGGCCCCCATATGTTTTCTAAGCCTCATTTAGTTATTTTGGCCGAACTCTTTAGAAGAGATAAGCCCAGCTTTAGCCTACCCACTTAAACCACCCAAAATAATCAAATAAGCCCAAAAATAAAACAAACCTAACTAAATAAGCCCAAAACATTTTTTTAAGGTACTAGGCTGCCCAATTACATTTAATTATATGTCATTATAAGAATAGAAACTAAACAAAGTAGCTTGAAGGCCTAATATACCATTTAGCCACAACTTGTCTTCATAGCCCAATTTAGCTTCTTTCCCCTCCTGAACTTGCATCTTCTCCACATAAGGTCTCATGAATGCTTGTAGGACTTCTTTAAGCTTCTTGTTGGCATTATGCTTGGTTGTGCTCATATCATCCCCTCCCTCTTTAGAAAAGATTCGTCCTCGAATCTTCTTCTTGTTCAAGTTGGGAATGGAAAATTGTGGAATAAATTGATCTTCATAGATGATCTTGCGAACAGGTGGAAATAAAATGAATGCTTCTTCACAAAAGAACTCGTCATGTTCCTGCAAGTTAACACGAAAACTGGGAGAAACATTGGTAGTCAGTACAACCATTTCATTCTGATTATGATTCTCTTCTTGTTCCATGTTCAACTCAGCCTCCTTAAGCATTATAGGATCAATCATAACATGCTGATCTTCCATCTCTATTACACAATCTTCTTCCTTTTCACTCAAGAAAATAATTTCTCTTATTTCTTCCTCATTTACAACCCATTGTCATACAAATCTATGGTATCTCTTTCAGCTTCACAAATAATCTCTTCTACTACAACTTCCTCTTTCTTTCTTTTCTCTTGTCTCATATACGTACTTAATAGTGTAGAAAGTTATTTAAAATGTAATTCCATATCTTTAGAATCTTCATTTTTACTATGATTGTTAATTGATCTACGTTAGTTTTGAATTCTAGTAGACTTATCATTATCTCCTCCACCCGATCCATCCTAGAATTCAACTTCTTAACCTCACTCAGGAATGTTTTATACATTATTTTCACATCAGGCACACTTCCATCCTCCTCCTCATGCATTGTCTCTATTCTTTCCCTTTTTGACATGATTTATAAGCTGCAAATAAACATTAGAAGGAAAAAGAAACCTCACAATTCACTCCCTCACGTGTTTGTCTCTCAACTCATGACTTAATTTCTTACAATTGTACTTCAGAAATAAACTCAAACAAATGTGCACCATTAAGTAGTTTGATTTTGAAACAATGAATACTTAACAAGAACAACAACAAGTACTAATTCTAGAGGCAAATTGACTTGAACAAACTTGGAAATAGCACACAAGAGATAAGTTTCGTGCGCTTTAGTGTATAAAGATGTTCAATAATGTGCAATATGTTAAACTAGCGTAGTTGGAACCAAAAATAGTTTGGACACATAAATTGATAACTTAGAATGAAAAGAATAGACAAGACGGATGCACTTAAATGCAATGTTTAACTAAACCTAATGATTAGTTTAAACAGATTTTATATAGACTCAACAATAAGAAAATCAAAGAAAGCATGCAATAATATCACCCAAAATCCAAAAACAACGAGTACTTAACTTGATCTTTGAAGAAATTAAACCAATTATGGAAGTTCTAGCTTAATTGATCAAATTTGGACTTAACAAAATAATAGGACCCAAATTGAACACAAGATAATTTCTAGATTTTTTTTTTGATATGTATATAAGTCTGTTTTTTTTTTCAATCGTAAATCACACAACTAATGATTAGATACTTGAGATAGGTAATTTAACACAATTGAGCAAGAACCAAATAAGGAACTAGATGCAAAGTCCTATTTGGCAAAAACAAAGAAAGAATTTCAATAAGAGAAAATTAAAGGATAGTTAAGAATTTATCACTTCGCCTAGGCTCTGATACATATTGATGCGGAACCCCAGCCTATATGCAAACTAGGATGCCAACATACCATGAATATTGATCATAAACAAGTGAATAAACCCCCAATCTAAAGAACCCCCCAAACAAGATTGAATGGAAACGCTTATAATAGATTGATTTAGAAAGTAAGAAGAACAAGAATCAAGCATACATTAATCATGCAAATTGCCTAAGTCTAATTCTTCATGCAATAGCAAGAATCAATAAAAATTAACTCTCACACAATTTCGGCCAAGCCAAGAAAATTCTCATTAATCAAAAATCAAATCTCACAAGTGAAGAATTAAGCCCTTTAAAGAGGCTAGGCAGCCACCCCTCCCTAGAGGAGTTACAATCAAATACTAACTCTAAGAGATAATTAATAAAATAAATAACAAAGATAATTTCTAACCTTTATCTACATGTATTTGGCCATAATATGGACTAAGTACATGAATAAATACAATCTGAAAATAATCATAAAAGCTAGTGATAAATAGGCATAATTATCCTAAGAAAAGAAGAAATGAATATAGACTTAAACTTGGCTAAAAGTGAATTTCGGCTAGCCCCTAAAGGATAAGGTCAAGCTATTATTTCTCCCTCAAACTCTACTTAATAATATCCCAAAATAATAAGTATTTATCATGAAAAATATGTTCCTAAAATTTAGGACCCCAAGTTCACCAACGTAGGCATAAACCTAAATTTGACCCAAGCCCATTAAAATTCAGCTCTCCCATTTAAAATTCGGCCCCCTTATGTTTTCTAAGCCTCATTTCATTATTTTGGCCCAACTCTTTAGAAGAGATAAGCCCAGCTTTAGCCTACACACTTAAACTACCCAAAACAATCCAATAAGCCCAAAAATAAAACAAACCTAACTAAATAAGCCTACAACATTTTCTAAGGTACTAGGCTGCCCAATTACATTTAATTATATGTCATTACAAGAATAGAAACTAAACAAAATAGCTTGAAGGCCTAATACACCATTCAGCCACAACTTGTCTTCATAGCCCAATTTAGCTTCTTTCCCCTCCTGAACTTGCATCTTCTCCACATAAGGTCTCATGAATGCTTGTAGGACTTCTTTAAGCTTCTTGTTGCCATTATGATTGGTTGTGCTCATATCAACTTGGTACTAAACTTGTGTTTTCTACTACTTGTCATCCACAAACTGATGGCCAAACTGAGGCTGTTAATAGAACTTTAGGAACTATGTTGCGTGTTATAATTGGTAAGAATCTTAAAACTTGGGAAGAATGTTTGCCATTTGTTGAGTTTGCTTATAATCGTGCAATTCATACTTCCATAGGGTTTTCACCTTTTGAAATTGTGTATGGTTTTAATCCATTGACTGTGTTGGATTTGATGCCTTTACCTTTGAATGAACTTTCTAATTTAGATGGAAAGGCTAAGGCTGATTTGGTTAAGACAATACATAATAAAGCATGTGAGCACATTGAGAAGAAGAACAAGATGTATGCAAAGCAGGCTAACAAAGGCCATAGATAAGTGATATTTAAACCAGGAGATTGGGTTTGGATCCATATGCGTAAAGAGAGGTTTCCTAACCAAAGGAAGTCTAAACTTGATGCAAGAGGAGACGGACCATTTCAAGTGCTGGAACGAATCAATGACAATGCATACAAGATTGATTTACTAGGTGAGTATGGTGTAAGTGCAACTTTTAATATTTCTAGCTTATCTCCATTTGGTTGTGATTCAGATTCGAGGACGAATCCTTTCGAAGGGGGAGGGGATGATATGAGCACAACAAAGCATAATGGCAATAAGAGAGATGAACTAGCACTTCCTCAAGGACGAATCATAAAAGCAAGGTCAAAGAAACTTAAAAAAGTCCTACAAGCATTCATGAGACCTTATATAAAGAAGATGCAATTTCAAGAAGAGAAATAAGCTATATTGGACTATGAAGACAAGTTTAGGCCAAATGGTGCAATGGGCCTCCAAGCTTCTTTATTTAGTTTCTATTCTTTACGTAATATGTAATTAAGTATATTTGGACAGCCTAGAACCTAGGAAAATGAATTGGGATTGATTATAATAGGTTTGTTTTATTTTGGGCTTATTTGACTATTTTGGGTAGTTTAAGTGGGTAGACTAAAGTTGGTCTTATCTTTTCTAAAAGTTGGTCCAAAATAATTATTTGAGGCTTAGAGAACATGAGGGGGCCAAATTTTACATGGGAGAGCTGAATTTAATGGGCTTGGATCAGATTTATGTTTAGGCCTACATTAGTGAACTTAGGTCCTAAATTTTAGGAATGGGGTTTCCTTCATAAATACTTATTATTTTGGGATATTATTAAGTAGAGTTTGAGGGAGAAATAATAGCTCGACCTTATCCTTTAGGGGCTGGCCGAAATTCACTTTTAGCCAAGTTTAAGTCTATATTCATTTCTTCTTTTCTTAGAATAATTATGCCTATTTATCACTAGCTTTTAGGATTATTTTCAGATTGTATTTATTCATGTACTTAGTCCATATATGGCCAAATACATGTAGATAAAGGTTAGGAATTATCTTTGTTATTTATTTTATTAATTATCTCTTAGAGTTAGTATTTGATTGTAACTCCTCTAGGGAGGGGTGGCTGCCTAGCCTATTTAAATGGCTGAATTCTTCACTTGTGAGATTTGATTTTTGATTAATGAGAATTTTCTCGGCTTGGTCGAAAGTGTGTGAGAGTTAATTTTTATTGATTCTTGCTATTGTATGAAGCAATTTGCATGATTAATGTATGCTTGATTCTTGTTCTTCTTACTTTCTAAATCAATCTATTATAAGCATTTCCATTCAATCTTGTTTGTGGGTTCTTTAGATTTGGGGTTTATTCACTTGTTTATTATCAATATTCATGGTATGTTTGCGTTCTAGTTTGCATATAGGCTGGGGTTCCGCATCAACAACCAAAAGGAAAGAATGCCTAAAAAGGATGAGCAACTCATATGATGTGCATATGGTTATGGTACATGACTTGCACATGACCCTTTTATGGACTTTTCCCATTCGACTTCTTCTTTAATTCAACTTATGAATTCCTTTCATGACCATTGGAACCATCTTCAAACTTTATTGAGCATCTCCAATTTTGGTCTCCTATGAATCCAAATTTGCAATATTTATTGATCTTGCCATAATGACCCATGCACACATCAGCGTGCACATTGTCTATTGTCAAACGTGCACAATATGCATTCCCTTTAAGCCCCTTAGCGAATTTTTGGGTATATGATAGAGCATTTTGTGCGATTGAAAGAACATGTTTGTATTGCGTGCGCGCGTCTTTTTTGTATTTGTGCATTAGTTTTATTGCACAAACATGCATGTTTGCATTTTTAAATGCGTGGTTATGTCAAATTTTATGTATAACTTGAATTATTTGAGCGTGGGTGGTCTTTACTCTTTGCGCGTGCACATTGTCTATTGTCATGCGTGGGCATTATGCATTCCATCTAAGCCCCTTACTCATTTTTGAGTAAATGACTGTGCATTTTGTACTAGTGCTGGAATATGTTTGTATTGAGTGCGCGCATCTTTTTTGTATTTGTGCATTAGTTTTACTGCACGAACATGCATGTTTGCTTTTTTAAATGCGTGGTTATGTCAAATTTTGTGCATAACTTGAATTATTTTAGCGTGGGTGGCCTTTACTCTTTGCGCGTGCATATTGTTTATTGTCATGCGTATGCATTATGCATTACATCTAAGCCCTTTAGCGCATTTTGGGTATATGATTGTGCATTTTGTGCGAGTGCTGGAACATGCTTGTGTTGTGTGAGCGCCTTTTTTTGTATTTGAGCATTAATTTTATTGAACGAACATGCATGTTTGCATTTTAAATGTGTGTTTATGTCAAACTTTGAGCATGCCTTGAATTATTTTAGCATGGGTGGCATTTACTATTTGCGCGTGCACATTGTCTATTGTCATGTGTGAGCATTATGCATTTCATTTAAGCCCCTTAGCAAAATTTTGGGTATATGATAGTCCATTTTGTGTGAGTGCAGGAACATGTTTATGTTGCGTGCGCTCATTTTTTTGTATTGGTGCATTAGTTTTATTGAACGGACATGCATGTTTGCATTTTAAATGCTTGTTTATGTCAAACATTGTGCATGCCTTGAATTATTTTAGCGAGGGTGGCTGTTACTCTTTGCATGTGGACATTGTCTATCATCAAGCTTGCCCATTATGCATTCCATCTAAGCCACTTAGCGCATTTTTGGGTAAATGATTGTGCATTTTGTGCGAGTGCAGTAACATGTTTGGGTTACGTGCGTACGTCATTTTTGTATTTGTGCATTAAATTTATTTCACGAAAATGCATTTTTGCATTTTTGAATGCGTGCTTATATCAAAATTTGTGCATAACTTGAATTATTTGAGCGTAGGTTGTCTTTACTCTTTGCGCGTGCACATTGTCTATTGTTTTGCGTCTGCAAGAACATGTTTGTGTGCGTGAACGCGTCTTTTTTGTATTTCTGCATTAGTTTAATTGCACGAACATGCATGTTTGCATTTTTAAATGCGTGGTTATGTCAAACTTTGTGCATGCCTTGAATTATTTGAGCGTGGGTGGTCTTTACTCTTTGTGCGTGCATAATGCTATTGTCATGCATGTGCTTATCGCATTTTTGGGTCTATGATTGTACATTTTGTGCGAGTGCAAGAACATGTTTGTGTTGCATGCACGTGTCTTTTTTGTATTTGTGCAATAGTTTTATTGCACGAACATGCATGTTTGCATTTTTAAATGCGTGGTTATGTCAAATTTTGTGTATAACTTGAATTATTTGAGTGTGGATGATCTTTACTCTTTGCACGTGCAATTGCTATTGTCATGTGTGCGCATTATGTATTCCACTAAGACCCTTATAGAATTTTTGGGTATATGATAGTGCATTTTGGACGAGTGCAAGAACATGTTCGTGTTGCATGCGCTCATTTTTTTGTATTAGTACGAACATGGATGTTTGCATTTTAAAAGCGAGTTTTTGTCAAACTTTGTGCATATCTTGAATTATTTTAGCGTGGGTGGCCTTTACTCTTTGTACGTGCACATTGTCTATTGTCAAACGTGCACATTGTCTATTGTCAAACGTGCACATTATGCATTCCATCTAAGCCCCTTAGCGAATTTTTTAGTATATGATAGAGCATTTTGTGCGAGTGCAGGAACATGTTTGTGTTGCGTGCGCGTCATTTTTGTATTTATACAATAGTTTTATTGCACGAACATGCATGTTTGCATTTTGAAATGCGTGGTTATGTCAAATTTTATGCATAACTTGAATTATTTAAGCGTGGGTGGTCTTTACTTTTTCCGCATGCGCATTGTCTATTGTCATGCATGAGCATTATGCATTCCTTAACTTGACTTGGACATTTTTGGTTTCCTTATTGGTCAATTTCTTTCATTCTTAAGTTGCTATTTTTGGTGTCTAGTATTTTTTTTTGGCTTCCATTTACACTATAATTAACAAGTTGATTCTTGTGAATTTAAATTGCATAATTGGACAGCATACATACCTTCATATTGTATGCTTATTTCAACTTTTTTCATTTTGGTATCTTGCTTCTAGAAGTGAGCCTATCTTCTTTGTTAGGTTTTTTCATTGCATTCTCATTTAAATTTGCTGAATTGTGATTCATCTTGACTTGGAATTGAGTTATGAAGTGCAACTGAAGATAGCAAGCTTGAGTGGAAAAAGGCCTGAGTGTGTGAGCTTAAAAGAGGGTAAAAGCAAAAATAGAGTGAAACACGAGTGGAGTGCCATCTTTTGAGTGAAACGTGTGAGGGAGTGATTGTGAGGATGTACTATTCAAGATGACATTTAGATCAAGAAACAATGGATGAGTTAAAGAAGGATACTAAGTTGTTGAAGGAAGAACTTAAAAATGCAGAATTATGGTTTAAACAACTTCTTAGACTGCTAGATACGTGTTTGGAAAAGGAGAAAAGAAAGAAAGTTGCGGTAGAAGAGATTATTTGTGAAGCCGAAAGAGACGCTATAGATTTATATGATGAAGAGGTTATGAATGATGAAGAAATAAGTGGATGTGAAGAAGATGTTGTTTTGAGTAAAAAGGAAGAAATAATTGAAAGAGAAGATGTTGCTTTGAGTGAAAAAGAGGATATTTGTGTAGTTGAGATGGAAGATCAGCATGCTATGATTGCTCCTTTATTAGTTGAGGAGGCTGAATTGCTCATGGAAAATGAAGAGAATAATGATCAAAACGAAAAGATTGTATTAAAAACTAACTATGTTTTGCCTAGTTTTCATGTTAACTTGCTGGAATATGATGGGTTCTTTACTGAAGAAGCATTCATTTTATTTCCACCTGTTCAGAATATCTTATACGAAGATCAATTTATTTTACAAATGCCAATTTCCAACTTGAACAAGACAAAGATTCGAGGACGAATCTTTTCTAAAGAGGGAGGGAATGATGCGTGCACAGGGGGGTCAACATGTCAACGTTATAAGCATTACAAGTTCGGATTTATGGAGATTAAATTTATGGAAGTTCAAGAAGGCTTGAAGGTGGTTTACTGAATTATGAAGAAGCCGAATCAAAAAGAGACTTCGAAGAGAGGCATGTGCGAGTCATATGACACCTTGACATGTGCAAGTCATGTGACCTTAGCATGTTCCAACCATGTGCTAGACATGTGCTATGTCATGTGCCATTTGCATGTGCACATCATGTCACACATTACATGTCCATTGCAAGTGCCAATTAATGGACTTAAGGGGCTGATTTGTTTGGGCTTTTAGTTTAGTCTTTTATTTATGATTTTTATTTGATTATTTGTAATATGTTAAGCCTTAACTTATTCTTTTGGGTTTATTTAAGTGAGATGGGGTTTAATTAGCTTGGGCTCATTTAATTAGTTCTGTTTTGGCTTTTTGAGCTATATTTTAAGTTAATTAGTGTGGCCTTTAGTTATCTTGGTGTAAGGCCCATGTTTAAAGGCCTATTTGATTAATTAGGGTTTTTATTAGCTTAAGGGAGTATATATACTCCTCAAAACGAATTTGTAGGAGAGATTATGATATTTTGAGACTTTTATTTAGCTTGGTTGAATTCTTCATTGGAGAGGATTTTTTGTCTTCTTCTTTTTCATCAAGAACTTTAAATTCTTATCAAGGTATTTACTTTGTGGCACATTCTGTTCTTGTGTTTTAAATCAATCTATTATAAGCGTTTCCATTCATATAGTTATTTGGGGGTTATTTAGATTGGGGGTTTATTCTTATTCATGTTCATGCCATATTGTATGTTCAAGGGGTTTCGGGTTTTTCAGCCTTGGGGTTCCGTATCAGAATGCAAGAACATGTTTGTGTTGCTTCTGTGCGTCTTTTTTGTATTTGTGCATTAATTTTATTCCACGAACATACATGTTTGCATTTTTAAATGCATGGTTATGTCAAACTTTGTGCATTCCTTGAATTATTTGAGCGTGGGTGATATGCGTGCACATTATGCATTCCATCTAAGCCCCTTGGAGAATTTTTGGGGTATATGATAGTGCTTTTTGGGCAAGTGCAGGAGCAGTTTTGTGTCGCGTCAGCTTGTTTTTTTGTATTGGTGCATTAGTTTCATTACACGGACATGCATGTTTGCATTCTTTATGTCAAACTTTGTGCATGCCTTGAATCATTTTAGCATGAGTGGCCTTTACTCTTTGCGCGTGCACATTATCTATTGTCAAACGTGAGCATTATGAATTCCAACTAAGCCCCTTACCGAATTTTTGGGTATATAATAATGCATTTTGTACGAGTGCAGGAACGTGTTTGTGTTGCGTACGCACGTCTTTTTTGTATTTATGAATTAACTTTATTGCACGAACATGCATGTTTGCATTTTTAAATGCGTGATTATGTCAAATTTTGTGCATAACTTGAATTATTTGAGTGTGGGTGGTCTTTACTCTTTGCGCGTGCACATTGTCTATTGTCATGCATGGGCATTATGCATTCCATCTAAGCCCCTTACTCATTTTTGGGTAAATGATTATGCATTTTGTACGAGTGCTGGAAGATATTTGTGTTGCGTGCACGTGTCTTTTTTTTTTTATTTGTGCATTAGTTTTATTGCACGAACATACATGTTTGCTTTTTCAAATTACGTGGTTATGTCAAATTTTGTGCATAACTTGAATTATTTTAGCGTGGGTGGCCTTTACTCTTTGCGCGTGCACATTTTCTATTGTCATGCGTGTGCATTATGCATTCCATCTAAGCCCCTTAGGGCATTTTTGGGTATATGATTGTGCATTTTGTGCGAGTGCAAGAACATGTTTGTGTTGCGTGAGCACTTTTTCTTGTATTTGTGTATTAGTTTTATTGCACGAACATGCATGTTTGCATTTTAATTGGGTGTTTATGTCAAACTTTGAGCATGCCTTGAATTATTTTAGCGTAGATGCCATTTACTATTTGTGCGTGCAAATTGTATATTGTCATGCGTGCGCATTATGCATTCCATTTATGCCCCTTAATGAATTTTTGGGTATATGATAGTGCATTTTGTGCGAGTGCATTTTGTGTTGTTTGCGCTCGTTTTTTTGTATTGGTGCATTAGTTTTATTGCACGGATATGTATTTTAAATGCTTGTTTATGTCAAACTTTATGCATGCCTTGAATTATTTTAGAGAGGGTGGCTGTTACTCTTGGCGCGTGGACATTGTCTATTGTCAAGCTTGCCCATTATGCATTCCATCTAAGCCACTTAGCGCATTTTTGGTTAAATGTTTGTGCATTTTATGCAAGTGTGGGAACATGTTTGTGTTGCGTGCATGCATCTTTTTTGTATTTTTTCATTAGTTTTATTTCTCGAACATGCATTTTTACATTTTTAAATGCGTCGTTATGTCAAATTTTGTGCATAACTTGAATTATTTGAGCATGGGTTGTCTTTACTCTTTGTGCGTGCACATTGTTTATTGTCATGTGTGTGCATTATGCATTCCATCTAATCCCCTTAGTGCATTTTTTGGTATATGATTGTACATTTTGTGCGAGTGCAAGAACATGTTTGTGTGCGTGAACGCGTCTTTTTTGTATTTCTGCATTAGCTTAATTGGATGAACATGCATGTTTGCATTTTTAAATGCGTGGTTATGTCAAACTTTGTGCATTCCTTGAATTATTTGAGCGTGGGTGGTCTTTACTCTTTGCGCGTGCACATTGATATTGTCATCCGTGTGCATTATGCATTCTATCTAAACCCCTTAGCGCATTTTTGGGTTTATGATTGTGCATTTTGTACAAGTATAAGAACATGTTTGTATTTCATGCGCGTGTCTTTTTTGTATTTGTGCATTAGATTTATTGCACGAACATACATGTTTGCATTTTTAAATGCGTGGTTATGTCAAATTTTGTGCATGACTTGAATTATTTGAGCGTGAGTGATCTTTACTCTTTGAGCATGCAATTGTCTATTGTCATGCTGCCCATTATGCATTCCATCTAAGCCCCTTAGAGAATTTTTGGGTATATTATAGTGCATTTTGGGCGAGTGCAGGAACATGTTTGTGTTGCATGCGCTCATTTTTTTTTTGTATTTCTGCATTAGTTTTATTGCATGAACATGCAAGTTTGCATTTTAAATGCATGTTTATATGATGCGTGCACAGAGGGATTGAAGGAATGCATTTTGGGGAAGTTAAAGAAGGATTGAAGGAAGTCCACGGGTCGAATCTGTGAAGAAGCCAAATCGAAGATGGACATATGCCAGTCATGTGACGACTTGACATGTGCCGGTCATGTGACACCTGACATGTGCTGGACATGTGACCTTGACATGTGCCAAGCATGTGCCATGTCGTGTGCCATGCATGTGCCCTATGTCATGTGCTATGCATGTGAGCTAGAGCATGTGCAACGCATGTGCTAATTGGTGGATTAAGGGGCTGATTTGTTTGGGCTTTTAGTTTAGGCTTTTATTCATTATTTTTATTTAATTATTTGTAATATGTTAGGCATTAACTTATTCTTTTGGGCTTATTTAAGTGAGATGGGCTTTTATTAGCTTGGACTCATTTAATTAGTTCTTTTTAGGCTTTATTTTAAGTTAATTAGTGTGGGCTTTAATTATCTTGGTGTAAGGCACATGTTTAAAGGCCTACTTGATTAATTAGGGTTTTTATTAGCTTAAGGAGTATAAATACTCCTAAAAAACGAGATTGTAATTGAGACTTTTATTTGGCTTGGCCGAATTCTTCATTGGAGAGGATTGTTTGTCCTCTTCTTTTTCATCAAGAACTTTTAATTCTTATCAAGGTATTTACTTTGTGGTGAATTCTGTTCTTGTGTTTTAAAATCAATCTATTATAAGCGTTTCCATTCACATGGTTGTTTAGGGGTTCTTTAGATTGGGGGTTTATTCTTGTTCATGTTCATGCCATATTGTATGTTCAAGGGGTTTCGGGTTCTTTAGCCTTCGGGATCATTAAATGATGCGTGTACAGGGGGGTCAACATTGCAAGATTATAAACTTTGTAAGTTCGGATTCATGGAGATCAAATTTGGGGATGTTAAAGAAGGATTGAAGAAAGTCCATGGCCTGAATATATGAAGAAGCCAAATCGAAGATGGACATGTGCTAGTCATGTCACATGTGTTGGTCATGTGACACCTGACATGTGTCGGTCATGTGACACCTGACATGTGCCGGACATGTGACATTGACATGTGCTAAGCATGTGGCATGTCATGTGCCATGCATGTGCCCTATGTCATGTGCTATGCATGTGAGCTACAGCATGTGTAATGCATGTGCTAATTGGTGGATTAAGAGACTGATTTGTTTGGGCTTTTAGTTTAGGCTTTTATTTATTATTTTTATTTGATTATTTGTAATATGTTAGGCCTTAACTTATTCTTTTGGGCTTATTTAAGTGAGACGGGCTTTAATTAGCTTGGGCTCAGTTAATTAGTTCTTTTTAGGCTTTTTGGGCTGTATTTTAAGTTAATTAGTGTGGGCTTTAGTTATCTTGGTGTAAGGCCCATGTTTGAAGGCCTATCTGATTAATTAGGGTTTTTATTAGCTTAAGGGAGTATAAATACTCCTCAAAAATGAGATTGTAATAGAGACTTTAAAATTATGATATTTTGAGACTTTTATTCGGCTTGGCCGAATTCTTCATCGGGGAGGATTGTTTGTCTTCTTCTTTTGCATCAAGAACTTTAAATTCTTATCAAGGTATTTACTTTGTGGCAAATTCTGTTCTTGTATTTTTAAATCAATCTATTATAAGCATTTCCATTCACATAGTTGTTTGGGGATTCTTTAGATTGGGGGTTATTCTTTGTTCATGTTCATGCCATATTGTATGTTCAAGAGGTTTTGGGTTCTTTAGCCTTGGGGTTCCGCATTAGTTTGACATAACCACACATTTAAAAATGCAAACATACATGTTCGTGCAATAAAACTAATGCACAAATACAAAAAAGACGTCCGCACGCAACACAAAATGTTCTTACATTTGTAGAAAATGCACAATCATATACCAAAAAAATGCGCTAAAGGGTTTAGATTGAATGCATAATGCACACGCATAACAATAGACAATGTGCACGATTAAAGAGTAAAGACTGCCCATGTTCAAATAATTCAATTTATGCACAAAATTTGACATAACCATGCATTTAAAAATGCATACATGCTTTTTTTAAATGCACCCATAAAGAGTGGAGGCCACCCATGCTGAAATAATTCAAGGCATGTACAAAGTTTGACAGAATCTCGCATTTAAAAATGCAAACATGCATTTTCTTGCAATAAAACTAATGCACAAATAAAAAAGACGTGCTCACGCAACACAAACATGTTCTTGCGTCGTACAAAATGCACAATCATATACCGAAAAATGCGCTAAAGGGTTTAGATGGAATGCATAAAGAGATGCAGGACAATGGACAATGTGCAAGCGCAAAGAGTAAAGACCATCCACGCTCAAATAATTCAAGGCATGCATAAAGTTTGACATAACTATGCATTTAAAAATGTAAACATGCAATAAAACTAATGCACAAATATAAAAAAAAAGGTCGCGGGCAAGCATTACAAAAAAATTCTCGCACTTGCACAAAATGCACAATCATATACCCAAAAAAGCACTAAGGGGCTTAGATTGAATGCACATTGAGCACGCATGACAATAGACAATATCCACACACAAAGAGTAAAGATTACCCGCGTACAAATAATTCAAGTCATGCACAAACTTTGATAAAACCAAGCACTTAAAAATGCAAATATACATGTTCGTGCACTAAAACTAATATACAAATACAAAAAATATGCGAACACGCAACAAAAGCATGTTCTTGCACTCGCACAAAATGCACAATCATATACCCAAAAATGCACTAAGGGCCTTATATGGAATGAATAATACGCACACTTGACAATAGACAATGTGTACGTGCAAAGTGTAAAGACCACACACGCTCAAATAATTTAAGCCATGCACAAAGTTGGACTTCAACACGCAGTTAAATATGCAAACATGTGTGTTCGTGCAATAAAACTAGTGCACCAATACAAAAAAGACTCGCACACGCAAAAAAAATGTTCCTGCACTCAAACAAAATGCACAATCATATAACCAAAAATGCACTAAGGAGTTTAGATGGAATGCATAATGCACACTCATGATAATAGATAAAGTGTAGGCGCAAAGAGTAAAGATCACCCACGCTCAAATAATTTAAAGCATGCACAAAGTTTGACATAACCACGCATTTAAAAATACAAACATGCATGTTTGTGTAATAAAACTAATGCACAAATACAAAAAAGACGCGCGCATGCAAAAAAAAAAGTTCCTACACTCAAAGAAAATGCACTATCATATACCAAAAAATGCGCTAAGGGGTTTAGACGGAATGTATAATGCGCACGCATGACAATAGACAAAGTGCACGCTCAAAGAGTAAAGACCACCAACGCTCAAATAATTCAAAGCATGCACAAAGTTTGACATAACCATGCATTTAAAAATTCAAACATGCATGTTAGTACAATAAAACTAATGCACAAATTAAAAAAAAAAGACGTGGGCTTGCATACAAAAAATTCTTTCACTCGCACAAAATGCTCAATCATATACTAAAAAATGCGCCAAGAGGCTTAGATTGAATGCATATTGAGCATGCATGATGTGGAACCCCAAAGCTAAAGAACCCAAAACCCTTAAAACACACACTTTGGCATGAACATAAACATGAACAAGAACAAACCCCCAACCCTAATAAACCCCCAATCAACTATGTGAATGAAAATGCATATAATAAGTTTGATTCAAAAACAAGAATAGAATTCGTTATAAGAGTTTACCTTGATAAGAGTTTATTCTTGTTGCAATAGAAGAACACAACCATAAAGCTCACTACACAAGGAATTTTGGCCAAGCAAAAAGAAATATTCTCAATATATCAAAATCAGAATACAAATTCGTTTTTGTGGAGTATATATACTCCCTTAAGCTAATAAAAACCCTAACTCATCAAATAGGCCTTTAAACATGGGCCTTACACTAAGATAACTAAAGGCCACACTAATTAACTTAAAATACAGACCAAAAAGCCTAAAATGAACTAATTAAATGAGTCTAAGCTAATTAAATCCCATCTCACTTAAATAAGCCCAAAAGAATAAGGTAAGGCCTAACATATTACAAATAATCAAATCAAAATAATAAATAAAAGCCTAAACTAAAAGTCCAAACAAATCAACCCCATTAGTCCATTAATTAACACATGCAATGCACATGCCTTAGCTCACATGATGTACACATCCATATGGCACCTGCGTAACTCATGACATGGCACATGTCTAGCACATGTCAAGGTCACATGTTTGGCACATGTCAATGTCACATGATTTCCACATGTCCATCTCCGATTTGGCTTCTTCATAGATTCGGCCCATGGACTTCCTTCAAGCCATCTTTAACTTCCCTAAATTTGATCTCCATGAATCCGAACTTGCAATGTTTATAATCTTGCAATGTTGACCTTTTTATGCACGCATCTGATGCGGAACCCCAAGGCTAAAGAACCCGAAACCCCTTAAACATACAATATGGCATGAACATGAACAAGAAGAAAGTCCCAATCTAAAGAACCCCTAAACAACATGTGAATGGAAACGCTTATAATAGATTGATTTAAAAACACAAGAATAGAATTAAAGTAAATATCAACACGCCGACTTTTCGAAATGAACCACGCATTGCTGATAAGAATTAAAGTTCTTGATGCAAAAGAAGAAGACAAGCCTTCCTCTCCAATGAAAATTCATCCACACTTCAAAATCAATATCTAAAAACTGATTTTACAATGTTTTAGGAGGTATTTGTAGCCCCCTAAGCAACCTAAACCCTAATTACATAAAAAGGCCTTGTAAACATGGGTCTCTCACAAAAGTACTAAAGCCCACACTTAAAAATATAGCTCTTATATGAAATAAAGCTAACTAAAGCCCAATTAAGAAAAATAGGCCTAATAAACTAAAATTAGTGATGCGGAACCCCAAGGTTAAAGAACCCGAAACCCCTAAGAACACACAATATGGCAAGAACAAGAACTTGTATAAATCCCCATCCCTAATGAACCCCCAATCAATTTATGAAAGGAAACACATATAATAAGGTTTATTTAAAACATAAGAACAGATTTCGCCACAAGTAAATACCTTGATAAGAAATTAGTTCTTGATGCAAAAGAAGAAGACAAGCAAATCCTCTCCCTTGAAGAAAATTTGGCCAAGCCAAATGATGATATTCAAAAGGGTTTAAAATCTGCCTATAATGAGGTATTTATAGCCCCCAAAAGGTAGGTAACCCTAAATAAGTCAAAAGACCACCTAACACATGGGCCTCCCACCAAACCCTAAATAAGTCAAAAGGCCACCTAACACATGGGCCTCCCACCAAATAACTAAAGCCCAAACTTATTAACTCTAAAATACAGCCCACAAGCCTAAAATAATTAAATTAAATGAGTCCGAGCTAAAATAAGCCCAACTCACTTAAAATAAGCCTATTAAGCTATATGAGGGTCCAACTATATAATTAAAACAAAACAAGTTCAACATAATAAAATAAGCCCCTTGTGCCACATAAAGCTACTCTACTAGCTTAAAATAGTTAATCAAGCCCATTTAATTCTTCTCATGTCCATTTGGCTTCATTGGATTGGTCATAGTGTCATTCGGCTCCAATCTCTCTTGACTTTCCATAATTTCCACAATTTGGCCCGTGTAGGATTGCCATGATGGGTTGACCCCCCTGTACACGCATCATCCCCTCCCTCTTTAGAAAAGATTCATCCTCGAATTTTCGTCTTATTCAAGTTGGGAATCGAAGCTTATGGAATAAATTGATCTTCATAGACGATCTTGGGAATAGGTGGAAATAATATGAATGCTTTTTCGGAAAAGAACTCATCATGTTCCTGCAAGTTAACACGAAAACTAGGAAAATCATGGTTAGTCAATACAGGAATTTCATTTTGAACATGATTATCTTCTTTTTCCATGTTCAATTCAACCTCTTGAAGCACCACATGATCAATCATAACATGTTGATCATCCAACATAACTAAACAAGCATCTTCCATTTTACAATCTTCTTCCTTTTCCCTCAAATAATCAACGTCTACACTTCTACTTATGTCTTCCTCATTTACAACATCATCGTCATATAAATCTATAGCATCTCTTTCAGCTTCACAAATAATCTCTTCCACTACAACTTCCTCTTTCTTTATTTTCTCCTTTTGCAAACACTTACCTAGTTGTCTAAAAAGTTGTTTAACCCGCAATTCTGCATTTTTAAGGTCTTCCTTCAATAACTTAGTATCTTTTTTTAACTCATCCAATGTTTCTTAATCTAAATCTTGTCTTGACTTATAATAGGACATCCTCACAATCACTTCCTCATGTGTTTCACTCAAAATATGACACTCCACTCGTGTGTTACTCTATTTGGCTTTTACCCTCTTTTAAGCTCACTCACTCAAGGCTTTAAACATTCAAGCTTGTTGTCTTCAATTGCACTTCAGAACTCAATCCCAAGTCAAGATGATTCACGATCCAACAAAATTTAAATGAGAATGCAATGAAAACACTTAACAAAGAAAGTCAAGAATGACGCCTACCAACAAATTGCCACTTTGACTTCTCAAATTAATTTTCAAATTCAAATATTGGACAAATTTGAATTTTGGTATTTCCCTAATGGAAAAGTCAATTTTGATACAATGGATGTGAAGACAAGAAATCAAAGAAGGTCAAAAATGACACCTACCCATAGATTACCACTTTGACTTTTCAAATTAATTTCCAAATTCAAAGTATGACAAATCTGAATTTTGGTATTTCCCTAATGGAAAAGTCAATTTTGATACAATGGATGTGAAGACAATAAATCAAAGAAAGTCAAAAATGACAACTACCCATAAATATTCACTTTGACTTTTCAAATTAATTTCCAAATTCAAAGTATGACAAATCTGAATTTTTTTGTTTCTTTGTGATTTTTCTTTCCTATCTTTATCTCAATGCTGATTTTTCTTTTTTTTTTTAAATTCGGATGAACAGTGCTATGAATAGTACTATGAACAGTAACGTGAACATTACAAATGATTTTTTTTTTTTAGAACTTAAAACATCAAACACAAGATCTAATGTAGGAACAAAGAAGAACACAAAAGAACAAATTCAAAAAGAAAGAAGAACATGAAATTGATAAGAATAAGATTGTAAATTATACAATGCGGAATTATCTTGTTCTAATAGAAATACAACAATAGAATAGCAAACTAACACAAGATAAATAAGAATTTATCCTAATCCAAGCTCTGATACCAAATGATGCGGAACCCCAAGGCTAAAGAACCCGCAACCCCTAAGAACACACAATATAGCAAGAACAAGAACTTGTATAAATCCCCAACCCTAATGAACCCCCAATCAATTTATGAAAGGAAACACATATAATAAGGTTGATTTAAAACATAAGAACAGATTTTGCCACAAGTAAATACCTTGATAAGAAATTAGTTCTTGATGCAAAAGAAGAAGACAAGCAAATCCTCTCCCTTGAAGAAAATTCGGCCAAGCCAAATGATGATATTCAAAAGTGTTTAAAATCTGTCTTTTACAACTTATAATGAGGTATTTATAGCCCCCAAAAGGTAGGTAACCCTAAATAAGTCAAAAGGCCACCTAACACATGGGCCTCCCACCAAACCCTAAATAAGTCAAAAGGCCACCTAACACATGGGCCTCCCACCAAATAACTAAAGCCCAAACTTATTAACTCTAAAATACAGCCCACAAGCCTAAAATAATTAAATTAAATGAGTCAAAGCTAAAATAAGACCAACTCACTTAAAATAAGCCCATTAAGCTATATGAGGGTCCAACTATATAATTAAAACAAAACAAGTTCAACATAATAAAATAAGCCCCTTGGGCCATATAAAGCTACTCTACTAGCTTAAAATAGTTGATCAAGCCCATTTAATTCTTCCCATGTCCATTCGGCTTCATTGGATTGGTCATAGTGTCATTCGGCTCCAATCTCTCTTGACTTTCCATAATTTCCACAATTTGGTCCGTGTAGGATTGCCATGATGGGTTGACCCCCTGTGCACGCATCAATAAGTTCCAACATAACAAAAACATAATTAAACAAGCCCACATGCCTAGATTACATGTATATAGGCTGGCCAAAGCTACTCTTCTAGCTTGGAATAATTAATCAAGCATAATTGAAGTCCATCTTGTGCATTCGGCCCCATTGGATTGGCGTTGATGCCATTCGACCTCAATCTCTCTTGACTTTCCATAATTTCCACAATTTGGCTCGTGTAGGATTGCCATGATGGGTTGACCCCCCTGTGCATCAGCATCATTCCCTCCCTCTTTAGAAAAGATTCGTCCTTGAATCTTCGTCTTGTTCAAGTTGGGAATGGAAACTTGTAAAATGAATATATCTTCATATACGATCTTTTGAACAGGTGGAAATAAAATGAATGCTTTTTTAGAAAAGAACTCATCATGTTCCTGCAAGTTAATAAGAAAACTAGGCAAAACATGGTTAGTCTTTAATACAATCTTTTCATTTTGATCATTGTTCTCTTCATTGTCCGCGTGCAATTCAGCCTCCTCAATTAATAAAGGAGCAATCATAGCATGCTGATCTTCCAACTCGACTACACAAACATCCTCTTTTTCACTTAAGGCAACATCTTTACTTTCACTTACTTTTTTATCATTCACAACCTCATCTTCATGTAAATTTATAGTATCTCTTTCAGCTTCACAAATAATTTCTTCTACTATAACTTCCTCTTCCTTCTTTCTTTTCTCTTGTCTCATATACGTACTTAGTAGTCTAGAAAGTTGTTTAAACTGTAATTCCATATCTTTAGAGTCTTCCCTATTCCTTTGACGGTCAATTGATCTACTTCGATTTTGGATTCTAGTAAACTCATTTATTCTCTCCTCCATTCAATCCATCCTATTATTCAACTTCTTAAACTCGCTCATGAATGCCTTATACATCATTTTCACATTAGGCACGTTTTCATCCTCCTCATGCATTGTCTCCTTTATTTCCCTTCTTGACATGATTTATAAGCTGCAACTAAACATTAGAAAGAAAAAAAAAACCTCACAATTCACTCCCTCACGTGTTTCACTCAAAAGATGGCACTCCACTCGTGTTTCACTCTATTTGGCTTTTACTCTCTTTTAAGCTCACACACTCAAGACTTTTACCACTCAAGCTTGTTATCTTTAATTGCACTTCATAACTCAATCCCAAGTCAAGATGATTCACAATTCAGCAAATTTAAATGAGAATACAATGAAAACACTTAACAAAGAAGATAGGCTCAATTCTAGGAGCAAGATACCAAAATGAAGAAAGTTGAAATAAGCATACGAGATGAAGGTATGTATGCTGTCCAATTATGTAATTTAAATTAGCAAGAATCAAGTTATTAATTATAGTGCAAATGGAAGCAAAAAATACTAGACACCAAAAATAGCAACTTAAGAATGAAAGAAATTGACAAATAAGGAAACCAAAAATATCCAAGTCAAGTTAAGGAAACTAACGAAACTATTATGTCTAAGACAAAATAAGGAAACTAATATGTCTAGACTAAGACAAAATGAATAACCCAATTTGTCTTAATTAAATCAAAATAAGGAAACCCAAATGTCTAGATTAAGACAAGAATGAAACTTATCTAATTTAATGTCCTAATTTAAATTATGTCCTAATCCTATTTTTTTTCTTTTTGAATTATCTCTAACTAATTAGATAATAACAATTCTATCCTAAAGAAACATAATCCTAATTGTACACACTAACCAAAGTTAACCCAAATTGAAAGACTTTTTTTTTAATTTGGATGAATAGTACCAACAAATTTTTATTTATATGAATAGCTAGATAACAACCAGAACAACTAATAACCTAAAAATCAAGATCAAACAATAAGAAATAACACCTAAAATAAAGCTCCCGATAATTTTGGCCCCTATGATGAACAAAGGTACCTAAATTTTAGGAATCAAATAAATTGAAAAATAATGAACAAAAACAGCAAATAAATAAGAATAAATACGAATTTAATCCTAATCCAAGCTCTGATACCAAATGATGCGGAACCCCAAGGCTAAAGAACCCGAAACCCCTAAAACACACACTTTGGCATGAACATGAACAAGAAGAAATCCCCAACCCTAATGAACCCCCAATCAACTATGTGAATGGAAACGCATATAATAAGGTGATGCAGAACCCCAAGGCTAAAGAACCCAAAACCACTAAAACACACGCTTTAGCATGAACATGAATAAGATGAAATCCCCAACCTTGATGAACCCCCGATCAACTATGTGAATGGAAACGCATATAATAAAGTTGATTCAAAAACAAGAATAGAATTGGCCATAAGAGTTTACCATAATAAGAATTTATTCTTCATGCCATAAAAGAAGACAAGCATAAAGCTCACTGCTTACGAAATTTTGGCCAAGCCAAAAGAAATATTCTCAATATATCAAAATTTGAATACAAATTCGTTTTTGTGGAGTATATATACTCCCTTAAGCTAATAAAAACCCTAACTAATAAAATAGGCCTTTAAACATGGGCCTTACATCAAGATAACTAAAGGCCACACTAATTAACTTAAAATATAGCCCAAAAAGTCTAAAAAGAACTAATTAAATGAGATCAAGCTAATTAAAGCCCATCTCACTTACATAAGCCCAAAAGAATAAGGTAAGGCCTAACATATTACAAATAATCAAATAAAAGCCTAAACTAAAAGCCCAAACAAATCTGCCCCATTAGTCAATTAATTAACACATGCAATACACATGCCTTAGCTCACATGATGTGCACATGCATAAGGCACATGCATCGCTCATGACATGGTACATGTCTAGCACATGTCAAGGTCACATGTTTGACACATGTCAACGTCACATGACTTTCACATGTCCATCTTCGATTTGGCTTCTTCGTAGATTTGGCACATGGACTTCCTTCAAGCCTTCTTTAACTTTCCCAAATTTGATCTCCATGAATCCAAACTTACAATGTTGATCCCCCTGTGCACGCATTATTCCCTCCCTCTTTAGAAAAGATTCGTCCTCGACTCTTCGTCTTGTTCAAATTGGGAATGGAAACTTGTAGAATGAATTCATCTTCATATACAATCTTTTGAACAGGTGGAAATAAAATGAATGCTTCTTTAGAAAAAAACTCATCATGTTCCTGCAAGTTAATAAGAAAACTAGGCAAAACATAGTTAGTCTTTAATACAATCTTTTCATTCTGATCATTATTCTCTTCATTTTCCACATGCAATTAAGCCTCCTCAATTGATAAAGGAGCAACATAGCATGCTGATCTTCCATCTCAACCACACAAAGATCCTCCTTTTCACTCAAGGCAACATATTCACTTTCACTTACTTCTCTATCATTCACGACCCCATATTCATATAAATCTATAGTATCCCCTTCAGCTTCACAAATAATTTCTTCGACAATAGCTTCCTCTTCTTTCTTTCTTTTCTCTTGTCTCATATACATACTTAGTAGTCTAGAAAGTTGTTTAAACTGCAATTCCATATCTTTAAAATCTTCATTTTTGCTCCAGTTTGGACTCCATTTGTTGTTGAAATTTGAGAATGACTTTGCTACCCTCCTTTGTTTCTGTTGCCTCTCCACCTTCATGGCAATGTTCACTAAGTCCTCCATTTCTCCATATTGTTGCAATTCGACTACATCAACAATTTCTTTATTCAAACCTCCCATGAACCAAGCATTATTACCTCTTCTCCTCTTCTATGTTAGCTTTGATCAATAGCATCTCCATCTCCTTGTGATAATCTTCTACTGATCTAGCTCCTTGTAAGAGTCTATGTAATTGCTGGTGCAACTCCCTATAGTAATAGGATGTCACAAATCTCTTCTTCATCACTCTCTTCATTTCCTCCGAAGTAGAAATAGATGGATTCCTATTCCTCCCCTTTTCTTCTTGACTAACTCTGATGTGGAACCCAATAGCTAACGAGCTACAAACCCACACATACGATTCGAATAGAAAAGCAAAATTAGATAAATGCCCTCCCTATTGAACCCCCAAACAACTTGTGAATGGAAACACAAATAATCGAGAATTAAAGAACCTGAAAAATGCCACAATTAAACAATTGATAAGTTAATCAAATTTTTCATGCAATAGAAAAGAAAGCAACTCACTCTCTCAATCTAAGCAAATAAATTCTGCTATGCCAAGAAAATGTCATTCCAATTCTGAAATTCTCAACATAACATATTCTATTTATAGGGTGGCTAACCCTAGCTAGAAAATAACCTAAAGAAAACCCTAATGAGGCCTTCTACTAAGGTAGGCCGAATTTTCCATGGGCTTAAGCTATCAAATAAGCCCATTTACAAAGATTAAACATACCTTAAAATAAACTCATTAAGTTTTAAAAGAGTTGGCCGAATTTCTTAAGCCCAATATAAAAGACTAACTAAAACCCAATCTAAAAAGCCCAAAACGTGGAGCCCATCTTAACAACTTAAATGAGTCATGTGACATTTTAAATAAAACATATGACTTGTATAATTAAAGCCCAAGTTGTATAGAACACACAACTAACTAAGTTGGCCCAATCCCATCACAAGCTTCCAAAAGGCTAAGTACTTTGTGAATGCCTGTAACACCCCCATACCCCCGGTAAGGAATATCGGGGTGCTACGCGGACACTTACGTATACATGTACATGCATTAGCGGAAGCGATAGCATAAACACATTCGTATAAAAGTAATTAAATACTACACTAGGGCCCACTTGCATTTCATATTAACTACATATACATTTACATGTTCATATTACATCTGTTTCCATTTACCTTTACATATACATTTACATGTACCATTACTTGTGATTTTTCTACTTATATTACATAATGATGTTACTCAAAATGTAAAAAAACTCTATCTCTTTCTTATACACAAAGGTATAGCAAAACTCCTAGTGGCCTTGACCTGCAGATGTCCGCTCACTGATTCGAACCTGTATACCTACACGGAAATAAACATCCGTGCTAAGCGATAACGCTTAGTGGGGATAAAATAATGCAAAGGACTTCTTTTCGAAGTCACATATAAATCACACATTTCATATCACACAATCACTATCTCATGCATATAACTGGTATACATGTATAGGTAGCATGCTCAATTACCAAGTACTCTGAACTCCGGTGCATATAACACGTATTCATTTACTTGTTCATATATGCTACAACTTTTACATATCATGTATTCAAATGCACACTATCATGTATCCACATTCATGTCAATACACTCATGTAATCATGTACTTGTATACAGAACTGTAATGTACTTAAACATTACTTTCATGTACTATAGCTTTATTCGAAGCAACACTATAATCATCTCAAGTTCACTGCACAACATTTAACAAAACAAGCCTGAGTTCCTCTCATGGTGGATACGGGACGCTCTATAAAAAAACATTTTCGATGGACCGAAGTCACAAAACATTTTCATCTATCTCTATTAATGACCATTCTTGGAGGTCGACCCGCTTCACCCAAACGGGGCGGAACGTTGGCAGCTGCACTCTCTAATCCCTTTATAAGCATGCTTATCTATCCACTGTAACGGTAATCAGGCTCAATAACAACTCAATTATACGCTACTCTAATGCCAAAGCATAGATTATAACTCAAGTGCACTCATCAACTTGAGAGGCATTTAATTCATATACAATCTTTATTAGTCTTGTTCAACAACTAAAAGCATGTAACATTCAAATTTCATTACATATACATATACATCATGCAAAGCAAGACAAAAAGAAACACTCTTCAAAACAAGTACAACAAGACGAAAAGGGGTTCTCTGTCGCGATCGCGACAAGAGGTCGCGCTCGCGACAGAAGACAGATTGCATAAGGGTTCTATACTCTATACCAAATGCATTATGTAACAATTCATATCACATGGTATAACATGGTCAACACTAACTCTTATACCGTAGCATTGGTTACATAGATAACTAATCCTATAATCATTTAATAACCCTAAACATGTAGGGTATAAATCACGAAAACATTCCGGGATAATACGGGTTCATTCCGGGGAGTAAAACATCAACAAAATATACAATTTAGTCAAGGGGAAGGGTAAGGGGTTGACCCATGGCAACTAGGAGCTTAAAAAGACGAAGAAAAAGCTTTATATGCATTGTTCTGTCGCGAGGTCGCGACCTGTGTCGCGATCGCGACAGAAGCTCGCCCTGGTGCCTTACGAGACTGCTTTTTACCCTAAACTTGTATCGCAAAAATCAACATCTAGAACACATTTTTAGGCAAAGTGGTCTTCATAACAATTGTTCAATAGGATGGTAGCTTTCAAATGGGACAATTTTCAGGTCATTTAGACATCTAAAACTTAATATATGACCTAAATAACCTCTACTATTCCAGTGAACCCGCCAGAACAGGGTCACCTACGTTTTAACTACTTTTTGGGGTACGTAGAGTCCGAATTAGCTCAAGCACCCTCTTAGACAATTTTAGCTACGGATCTTATGTTTCAGATGCAATTTGAATCAACTCAATTGAAGTCTTGTAACTCTACTTATGTCAAACACAATACACAGAGGTCTATGAACAACTAAACAGAATTTTACCCATAACACACTTCACAACTATAAAACATGTACAACTCATTTAACACTCATATAACCACAACATATGCATATTCAAACATCATATATCACAACAAGCAATCAAAACGAGTAAAAGAAAAACCGCACACGATCCCTACCTCTAGGAGTTGAACCGCGCTCTCTACTTGGCTCCGACCCCTTCCTTTACTTTATCCCATTTCTTGTTCATAGCTTCCACACATCACATAGAAAATATTTTGAGTTAGACTTTTTCTCACTTTAAATTAAAAACAGAAAGAAAAAGGAGGTCAGATCGGAAAACAAATTCAACTTACCTTTAGAAGAGACCTAATCAAGTCCTACTATGCTCTCTTTAAGCCACTTCAAGTGGTTCTCCCTCAAGAACAAATCAAATGAAGAAGAAAATAACAAAGGGAAGAGCAAGAGAGGAGAACGGCTGAAGGCCAAAGAAAAAGAAAGAAAGAAAGAAGAGCAAAAGGGCCAAAGACAAAGCAACTAACGTAGGAAAAGAGAAAGAAAAGCAAATGAGCAGATGGTCAAACTCTATCCAAAGCCAAAGACCTCATAATTTCCCACTTACCTCATTAAAGGCCAACCACCTCACTTAATACATGTATATCTCTGTTCTTAACAAAATACATACATGTATTTTGACCAAACCAAATAATATCTTATGCCACATGTCACATCCCTACAAAGCCATGTGTCACTCCCCTAGGACGCCACTTGTCAAACTCCTATGCCGCCATGTGTCCAATATACATCAAATAATCCAACTCATGCCACATGTCACTCTCCCTTGTAGCCATGTGTCACTTCCCTACAATGACACTTGGCACACTCCTACAACGCCACTTGTCACCCTCATATGCCACCACTTGTCACTCCTCTACGATGCCACTTGTCACTCTTCTATGGTGACACTTGTCACTCTCCTATGATACCATGTGTCCACTCACTACAACTCCAAGTCTCTTAGTCCCACTTATGCACACATCTCGCGAGGGGGTTCTGTCGCGCTCGCGACAGAACGCTCACGCCCGCACCAACCAGCTGAAGTTCAAAAACCGCTGGAGGGCTCTATCGCGCCCGCGACACTGTTCGCGCTCGCGACAGAACTCTCGCACATAAAACTTACCTTTTTCGAATAAAAACTCTGTAATTCTTCTAGGGCCACTTTGGGGTGTGACAATGCCTCCTTCAAGCTCTCTTTGACACTTTTCAAAGGCATCTTGATGTGTGCACAGGGGGGTCAACATTGCAACGTTATAAACATTGCAAGTTCATATTCATGGAGATCAAATTTAAGAAGAGTTATAAAGAGCTTGAAGGAGGCTTTCACAAAGTACTTAGCCTTTTGGAAGCTTCTAGTGAAATTGGGCCAACTTAAGCCATTTTTGGGCCAATTTAAGTCATTTTTGGGTTTATACTACTTTGGGCTTTATTTGTACAAGTCATGTGCTTCATTTAAAAGTCACATGACTCATTTATTTAATGACTTAATGGGCTAAACGAATTGGGCTTTTAGATTTGGTTTAGTTTAGTTATTTTGCATTTTTAATTAGTCTTTCTTTTGGGCTTATTTTAAGTGTGTTTAATTCTTTAGTTTGGGCTTAATTTATCTTGTAAAGCCCATGGACAATTCGGCCACACCATGTTTAAGGCCTCATTAGGGTTTGTTTTAGGTTATTTGCTAGCTAGGGTTAGCCACCCTATAAATAGAACATGTTATGTTAAGAATTTCAGATTTGAATGACATTTTCTTGGCATAGCCGAATTTTCTTTGCTTAGAATGAGAGTGAATTGCTTTCTTTTCTATTGCATGAAGAATTTGATTAACTTATCAATTGTTTGATTGTGGCGTTTTTCAGTTCTTTGTTTCCCGATTATTTGCGTTTTCAGTCACAGGTTGATTTGGGGCTCAATAGGGAGGGTGTTTATATAATTTTGTTTGCTATTCGAATTGTATGTGTGGGTTTATAGCTCGCTAGCTATTGGGTTCCGCATCATGTGGTATCAGAGCCAAGTTAAGGTAAATTCCTATTTATCTTAGTGTTAGGTTTGCATTTTCTTTTCTTTGAATTCTAGTTATTTATGTCGAATTAGGTTGTATTAAGTTTCTTAGTTAATTGTGTTTATTTGTGTGTTTAAATTAGCCTTTTCTTTTCTTATCTTTTACCTTGAATTCGTGAAATAGCCTTGAACCGAAATCTTGAACATCCTTAGCTTGATTTCGAATCCTAGTAGAAGAAGATTAGAGATTAGTTTGCTGTTTTGAAGAAAAAAAAAATTCAGAAAACTTCGAAAGGCCATAACTTTTGATATAGGAGTCCGATTTGTTATTATAATATCATTCCAGAAAGGGAATTTCGTGCTCTACAATCGTTACTTGGGCAAAGCCCTATGTAACTGACTTTTTCGGACCTTAAAAATGACGTTTAAGCCTCCGTTTTCCACCTTGAAGTTTTGCGTTTTGAAAAAAAAAAAAAAAAACAAAGGGTAGAAAACCGAATTTGAGTTCTGATCTTGTGGGCTTGAGAAGTTTGGTGGTTTGTAGTCTAGTTGTTCTCTATTTCATTTTAAAAAAAAGTGAAAGAAGAGAAATAAAGAAGAACTTTGTGTGTGGAGAAAAGGGTAGGGAGTAAATTCGGACAAGGGGTATTTATATAGCAATAAGCACTACAAGAAAATTAAGAAATAGCAACGGAAAATAGCAACAGAATTTGATAAATTTTCGTTGCTAATCAAAATTAGCAACGGAACATTTCGTTGCTATTTCGGCCGATGCTAAATTTAGCAATGGAATTCGTTTTCCGTTGCTAAAAATAGCAAGGGAATTCGTTTTCCGTTGCTAAAAATAGCAAGGGAATTCATTTTCCGTTGCTAAAAATAGCAACGGAATTAGTTTTCCCTTGCTATTTCAGCAACGGAATTTCAATTCCGTTGCTATTTTTAGCAACGGAAACCGATTTCCCTTGCTGTGTTTTCCGTATTTTATAATAAATATAATTTCTGTAGTAAGGGAATAGTTTTTCGTTGCTATTTACAAATAGTATAGGAATTATATTTGTAAATAAATATAGTGCAATTAGCAACGGAAATGTATTCCGTTGCTAAAAATAGCAAGGGAAATGTCTTTCCGTTGCTATTTTTAGCAACGGAAAACAAATTCCGTTGCTAAAAATAGCAACGGAAAAACATTTCCCTTGCTATTTTTAGCAACGAAAAACAAATTCCGTTGCTATTTACGAGTGAAAAAAATTATTTGTGAAATTTATATAATTGAAATCCTGTATATATTAATAATGTATGCTTATAATCTCATATAAAAATTATAATACACAATAATTAAAATCCTAAAAATATATTATAATATTATAAAATAAAAATCCAAAAAAATATCACAAAATTAAATTTAGTATAATATCATTGTAAAGTAAAAAGAACTAGTAAAAATGTTACAAACAAATATAAATTCAATACAAATGACATTAAAAATACTACATAGGTGGAGGTGGAGGTGGAGGTGGAGGTGGAGGAGACCGATCTGACTGCGGAGCACGATCTGTTTCCAAATCTTCAACCCGATTCTTTAATGCAGTTAAAGAATCCATCAACATAGCGACTGTGGTCTCTAACTGAACAACTCTTTGAGAAGACTCACACCGCTTACTACATGCAGGAATGGATGATGTAGAGGGCTTTGAATGGCAAGTGTTTGCAATTGACCCTTAACCAAAAATCCTCTCACGATTATTCTTACCACCAACTGCATCAAGAAATATACGACTCTCATCAACAGTTTCAGAGTTCTGCCGCTGTTGAGTGAGAGTATCTTGTAGTTGATCCTGCCATTACAATAATTACAATTAATTAGCTCTAATTTTTTAAAATAATTAATACTGATGTATAAAATTTACATACATTGAGTTGTCTGTAACGGGTATTGACGAATGTCTGCCCATCGTGCTTCTTTGTGTGAGTATGCATAAATAATTCAGGATATGTAGGCTGCCTACCCAAAGACTTTGCCTGCATAAGAAGCAATTTAAGAAACATGTTGGCTGAGCATGTTAAAAACAATTATTGAAATATATTCCGCATAATTAATACTGCCACAACATTATATAACTAAATTCACATAATATTCCAATTAAGTGTATGGCTGAAACTAAACTACTTATTAATCAGTATTTGAACAAATAGACCAAACTAGTACAAATGAAAAATGTAATCCTTGTATAAATTAAGTGTTCCAAATACTGATTAATTAACAGTATTTTGAAAATTTACAAACCTAACAACCGAGGAGGAGGAGGAGAAGAACTAGAGATATTCCTGCTTCATGATATATGGAATTAAGCTTATAGAGAGATCTAGCCTTTCACTCTCACCCAATCTAAAACTCATACATGGTTATTTAATATCATTTTGGAGGATCTAAGAAAAAGCCATGGAAGAGAGGCAAGTCATTGTCAATTTTGTTAGAGGTTATATAATTTAATTGAAGTGGCATTACTATCCTGCAAGTGGCATATGCTTATTTCATTATAAAAGTGGCATATGCTTATTTCATTATAAAAACTTATCACGAAGGCACCCAATCATGATTCTTGATTGCTATGTTGTTTCATTTATTAAATTATGATAAATGTAAGTTTTGTACAAAAACTCATCTGCCACCTACACAAAATAAGATACATTATATTGGCCCATGTAAATGGTAGCATCATCTCATATTCTTTCTTAGAGGTCAAACTGTTATGTATAAATTTTGGCATTACGACGGCTTGTAAAATGTACTACCCAAACCTGCAAATAGAAATTTCCAAAGCCCCGGCAAGGGCACAGCAATATATTCATCCTATATCCATACATTTCCCAAACGCCGATCATCATACAGCCACAAAATATACAATACTTATTTTACTTGTAAATTGTGATTAAAATGTGAAGACAAAATGCATGACATCAACTAACGTGTGTACCTTCTTGATAAATAATACAACTAATGAGAGCTAAACAAAAAATTTATCTTCATAACAAACCCATCCATTTAACAAACATATATTAAAGCTATCATTATGCATAAAAATTATACATTTGATGAATAAATTTGAAATACTTACTAAATTTTCTGCATGCTCGTGATGGCTCAAAGTGCCTCCAGTGTGCACAGCTAAACTCTCACCATCTGAGCCTCCCCGTCTGTTTGAAGAATTTCTCTCTGAAGCTGCAATTGCATCAGGAGTTGCCCAATACTCCCGCCAACGATTCCAAATTTCTTCAGAAATATAAGTAGGTCGTTGACTCTGAGAACGTAAATTAGACAAAAATTGTCCATATCGTTGGCGGGCCCGCTTTTCCCAAACTCCATAGATAATAGCATCAAATTTTGAATTCCAGAAAAATTCTTTCTGAAAAAAACATAATATTATTGTTGTGAAGTAAAAAAAAATGTTTTCTATAATGTATGAACTAAGTTATTTTGAAAGAAATAATGCAATTTATTTTGTATACCTCAAACTCTTGATAATAAAAATCTTTTGTCTGCAGAGAGATCTTCTTCTATGCATAACCCTCAACTTCGATCTTCTCTTTGAATTTGGATGTAATTTTTCTTGAACAAACACCTGATGGAATAAACCTGTTAACATGAACAATTTAAAATCAATTTTGATATTACATTACCATACGATCAATATGTACTCGTGTTATTATCTTATAATACAAAAATTTTAATAATTTAACTTACATGTTATTGATGATCTTAATGTAAATTCTTCCATCAACTCCCTTCGCCCCAGGCTGAAGACCTCCTTCATCATCCTCGACATCAGAACCGGGTAAATGCGTGGGCGGTCTGATGCTGGAGTATATGCATTTTCCTGTGAGATGGAAACATTTGGATTGTTGGATGCTGAACTGCTAGGTAGATTTTGAGTGTCATCAGGGATGGATGTTGGTGAAGGTGATGCTACACACTGCTGGGGAGAATGTGAATGTGACCCTACAACATGAGATGGGTGCACTTGTACATTTTCGCTATCAGTCAATGATAATCTGAGCCTAGGTGGCAGCAATGGCTTCTTTCTTTTATGTGGCATTTTCTCAACCTGAAAATCAAAGAATTGTTATCATATTTGTTAAAATGGAACAATACAATTAAAGCATATATGAAAATACTACATAAATGCAATAACACATTTTGAAAATGAGATTATAACACGTACACAAATTAAATGCTATCATCACTTAATTGCACATCAAAATCATCCTCTGTTTCTGAGAATTCCGAATTAAAGTCAGTCTCATCTTCAGAATTCTGCCCATCTACAGATTCTTCCTCCTCTCCAGATAAAATTTCCACAAATTCATTATTTGGATAATTTAAAACTTTATTCTCCAAACATGCATTTATTTCATGTACATCCACTTCTTGTTCCTTAAATGCTTCACTTTCATTTGTTTTGCTATCGCCCTTTGCCTGTCTGTGAAAAACACCTCTTTGTTTTACTTTGACGACTGCTAACCAATCTGACTTATCCCTTCTTAAGCTGGGATAAGGGACATAATACACCTGAGTCGCTTGCATTGCCAACACAAATGGTTCAAATTGTTTAAATCTTCTCCGCTGGTTGATTTCGGTAAGATTATATCGGCTATGTACTTTTGTTCCGACGCTAGGAGTAGGATCAAACCACTCACACTTAAAAAGCACACACCGTTTTATCGGCAATGCGGGATATTCAATTTCAAGGATCTCAATAATTTTGCCAAAATAATCCATCAATTCCCCCTGTATGCAAACCCCACTATTTACTGTTGCCATGCTATGCCCATGATTTTCTGTATGAAATTTGTATCCATTCACGAAGTAGACAGGATATGATTTAATAGTTCGCAAAGGCCCCTTCGTAAGATCACACATGAGTCTGTTTTGTATTCTATTTTCAGAAGCCTATATCATAAAACGAAAAATTTAATCAATATATATAACATGTCCTTTTCATATTAATTTCTTAAAGCATTCTATTTATTTCACTTTGCTAGCTTACGTAGTTTGCAAACCAACGTGGAAAGTTTTTATCCACTTCTTTGTTGATGTCATCCTGTGATTTTCCTGGCATTAGCTCCCTTAACAAATCCTCGTATTCACTATAAAAATTGCAGATTATCTTAGCATAATACTATTTCATGACAAAAAGAACTTTGACAATTTCAAATATAACTTAAACTTACTGTAAAAAAGATTGAATTTCTTGGCAATTCAATAAAATATAACCATGGGCAGCCTCTATTTCTTTCTCTGTTAACATTCTTCTTGTTGAGTGTCCATGTGGTCGGCCAGGATATTTGAAAATAGATAAGTTATCATCATCAATCCTCACACCCCCATCGTCATTACGAGGAACTTTCCTTTCTCGAGTTATCACATGCGGCTCAAAATAGTGGGAACAAAATGTACTTGCTTCCTCTACTAAATACGCATTGCATATGGAGCCTTCAACCCTGGCCTTATTTTTGACATTTTGCTTCAAGTGATGCAAATTCCTACATTACATCCAGGATAATTATATTTGAGAAGTTGGTATAAATCTATAAAAAGTCTAGTTAAATTTGAACTAAAATTACCTCTCAAATGGATACATCCATCGATATTGAACTGGGCCAGCAAGTCTAGCCTCGTGTACTAAATGTATAGGTAGATGCTCCATGCAATCAAAAAAGCTAGGTGGAAAAATAGCCTCTAATTTGCACAAGATAACTGGAATGTCCCTTTCTAGCCTTTCCATATCAGACAAGTGTATTTCAAATGCTGTTAAACTTTTGAAAAATAAACTTAATTCTGTGATAGCTTCCCAAACATTATTCGGTAAGAGCTCACGGAATGCAATTGGGATTAACCTCTACATAAACACATGACAATTATGACTTTTCATTCCAAATAATTTGTACTTCCTCATGTCAACACACCTTGCCAGGTTCGAAACATATCCATCTGGAAACTTTAGACTTTTCAACCATTCACACAAAACTTGCTTCTGCTTTTTGTCCAGAGTGTAACATGCTTTCGGATATTTCCCCGTATTTGGATCTTGATCTAACTCACTTCTTCTACAAAAAAATTTCAAATCAGCTCTTGATTTTGCATTGTCTTTTGTCCTCCCTTCAATGTTCATAATTGTGTTGAAAAGATTGTCAAAAATATTTTTTTCAATATGCATCACATCTAGATTGTGACATATCAACAGTGTCTTCCAGTATGGCAAATCCCAAAATATACTCCGTTTTCGCCAACCAAAATTTTGACTTATGCTACTATTAACCTCTTCACTTTCAAGTTCTGTAACTTTTAGAAGCCCTAACTGATCAATCTCCCGTAATATATCTTCACCAGATTTATTAGGAGGAGGAGGTGTTTGAACCACCCTATTCTTAATGAATTTTTGTTTATTGCGCCTGAATGGGTGGTCTAGAGGAAGAAATTTTCTATGATTATCAAACCAAGATGTCTTGCCCCCGTTGGGAAGATAAAATGCATCAGAATCATTGCCACAATAAGGACAAGCCAATTTCCCAGCTGTGCTCCATCCAGACAACATAGCATATGCAGGATAATCACTGACAGTCCACATCAAAGCTGCCTTCATATGAAAATTTTGTTTAAAGGACACATCATATGTTTGAACACCAAATTCCCAAAGATGATTCAATTCAGATATCAATGGTTGCAAGAATACATCAATTTTATGCTTTGGATTTGTAGGCCCTGGCACAATCACTGTTAAGAACATGTATGCCTCATCCATACACATCCACGGAGGTAAATTATATGGAGTAATTATGATTGGCCATGATGAATATTGTTGGCCGGATTGACCAAAAGGTTGGAACCCATCTGTGGATAATCCCAGCCTGACATTTCGACTTTTCGATGCAAACTCAGTATGGATGTCATTGAAATGTTTCCATGCTATCGCATCTGATGGATGGCTCATGCTTCCATCATACTGTTCATGTTCATTATGCCATCTCATGTGAGATGCAGTAACATCAGAGGCATACAGTCTTTGGAGTCTCGGAGTTAGTGGAAAATAATACATCCGCTTCCAAGGAACTAATTTCTGCGTTCTAGTTCGTTTTCTCGGTTTGAACCTAGGTTGACCACAGTATTTGCACTCTTGTAATCCCATATCCTCTCCCCAAAATAGCATACATCCCAATCTGCAACAATCTATTCGTTCAACGGGCAAACCAAGACCTCGAATAAGCTTCTTCATTTCATAAAAATTCTCAACGATCTTATGATCAGGAGGCAATGAATCATTGTACCATGTGAGAATTTTATCCAAACTTCGTTCGGAAATATGACCTTCAGACTTTATATTCAATATTCGAGCAATGGCAGACAGTTGAGTCATTTTCTCACAATTAGGCCATAATTCTCGGTCGGCTGATTCTAATAGGTCAAAAAATCTTTTTGCATTTGGGTTTGGTTCCTCTTCAATATTCTGCATATTTTCTTGAAAGGAATGACCAGCTGCATCATGAACCATTTGTGCATAAAGATTTTCGTTCACATCCAAACTATTTTGTCCAATTCCAGATCCCCCTTCAGACCCATCTATATTTACTGATGAATATACTTGATTACCCCTCGACATACTGCAAATTATTGGCTCCCCGTGTCGTGTCCATTCAAAGTAGTTCGGAACAAACCCTTTTTTCAACAAATGTAGATGGACTTCATCAGTCGGGAGAAAACGGATGTGTTTGCACTTTTTACATGGACATCTAATTTTTTGACCATCCATATATGCAGGCTGCGAACTTGCATATTCAATAAATGATTGAACTCCCTCAGCAAACTCGAGATTAATGAATCCATCTAGCATTAAACGCCTATACATCCAAGATCTATCAACATTACTCATGCTTGCGAAACTGTTATTCGAACAAATTATTTTCATAATTAGATTTATGGATTAAATAAACGCAAATTGTCTATCAACGTAAACATGTATACAAATACATGTATATTAGAAATGAAATATTTGGCTATTTTAATCATCTAATATACAGTGCCAACTAATTATCACATATAAAAATAGTGTACTTGGCAATAACGCAAAAAAATATTAAATTAAAAAGACATCTCAAACAAATTACCTTCAGAATGCAAAAAAGGAATTGGTCCAATATAAGGAGAAATTTAACTACAAAATAATAAACTCAACACAGCACCCTCCTCCTCTTTGTTGCTACTGCAGTGAATTGAATTTACCAAAAGAAGTCAGATTTTTCAGCATGATATACTTTAGATAAAATCAAGCTAAAGCATGGCATAAAATTATGTTGTATCATGGTACGTGGCACTCAACCATAATAACCGAGTTATCCTTTGGAAACCAGTAGCTCGCAGTTCGAATCGTTTCAGCCTATATACCTTGATACAACAGGGGCACAAACAAAATGCAAGCTACAGTGATAAAAGCAACAAAAATAAATATGGAAGTTATCAATGTGTATATAGTAATCAAGAATTGTGCTAAAATATCCTTATCGAATAAGATACGAAAATAAGAGGCAAAAAACAAAAAAACAGCCAAGTTATCAATGTGTACAAGCTAAGTTACATCAGAGTAGGCAGATATAAGATACAATAGTAGAATTAAATGGATAAAGATACATGACCTTGGCGAGTGAAATCCAATGACAAAAGCCAGCTTCCACCAAACCCCCTCCACGTAGAGATAGAATCAAAAACAGCTTCCACCAAAATTATAACTAGAAATATTTAGCTATTCACGCATGCAATAGGCATCTTACATCATAATCTATCTCATAATTGCTTTTGCACTGGTTTCTAATACCAATTATCTCATTTATTAATATAAGATATAACCAAGCGAGAGGTAATCACAACATAGCATTAATAAATAAATGGTGCCTACTCATAATTAATGATGAGTTTATATATACAGAAAATATTCATAATATACATGGATTTCAAGGCATACTCCTAACATAAATACCTAAGATGACGAATTAGTTTGATTAGCTATAAATTTGAGATCAGCATTGAGTTGAAGAAAATAAATTTAGACTTAAATTAGGTCTAAAAGTTGTTTCATGGGTGAGTATTGTACAAATTATTAGATATATATATATATATATATAAACTCAGTTCTTTTATACCCAATTGACATGAAAAAAAAAATAATTTCTGAAAATATATTTTTTCTCCTGCCATTATTCACTCTCCCTGCAGAAGACCATTATTGCATTCTTTATCTTATGTTCACATATCAAATTATTCAGTTTGTATCAGCTAAAAATTTTAAAACCAAGGAATCAAGAATTTGTTGCTATTAATTATATATGCTAGTGTACTTATGACTATAATACTTTGAAGTCATTTCAATACCCAAGTATAAAAGTGGCTTATTTATATCTGAAAAATCAACTTGTACAAAATCCCTTTTGACAAGACAAAAAGATTATACAAGACAAATTGGAACTAAAACAGTCGAACAGAACTTACATTTGCTCTAGCTTGATACAATTCCCTAGTTCAGCTGAAAAAGGACCAGAGAAGTTGTTAGATCCAAATGTGCTGCAACATTAAAAGGTATAACCACAAATGAATTCAATTGAGATATAAGTAAGCCACTGTATAAGAAGATTGATGCCCTTATACTACTGATATATATTTGAAGAATGACTAAATTGCAATTGTGCAGAACCAGAAGCCAACATTATCATCACTAAACACTTAAAAAAATGTGTAGAAAACAATGCAGTAGATTTCTGTCATCATCTATTAAATTAACAGACTCATCAGGCTTACATTAATCTTAAATCAGTGAGCAATAAAAGAAAAAAAAATTATTGTTAAATTCCAAAAACAGCAGGGAAGATTACATCCAAAATCAAAACCATTGAATTAAACTCAAAAGACATATAAATTAAGAAAAGCATAAAAACATATATATCAAGAATTTAATCTGTTGAATTAATTGAATCCATCCTAGGTTTGAGGGGTCAGTTAATTGAATCTTTATGACTTTATTACTTCTCTTTGAATTATTATTTCTTTTTTTGTATACTACACCACTTAGTACAAAAAATTTGATAAATAAAAAAGAATTCTCTTCCTATTTCATTTCCGTCTTGCAAGATTTATTAAAAATGATACTGCCCTATAATTAACATTAATTGTCTCCTATCCTATTAATTTAATTAAAGAATGAAGTGTGTTTGTGCTGAAAAGGGTACAAGAATCAAAGCAAGTTTTCTTATATATAATTCCAGGCATGGATATTGCAAACCAGTGAAGAACATTAATTTATTTATTAAGCTTAATAGCAGAACTGATAAAAATAGTGGTAGAATTTTTACCTAAAACTCTCACCTGTGCTGTTCGTAGGGCTTCCTGGCATTAGACTGGATTTCTTATTCAGAAGCACCCGAAATCTCAAGATTTCCTCAAACACATGGCTGTAGAAATCAGCTGAAAATGGCATAAAACCAACAAAATGAGATTGGGGTCAAGAAATTATATGTAATAACACATAGATCTGAAATTACCTCAAATAAATACCTAATTGATGACAAAAAACCGAGTGAGGGCCTCGGGAGAGGGAGAGGGAGAGCGAGAGCGAGATCGATATACAGAGAGCGAAAGCGAGATTGACACAGATCGAGAGCAAGACAGGGAGGGTGAGATTGGGGTAAAGACGAGGGAGATCGGGGTAAAGATGAGGGAGATCGAGTCAAGCTAGGGAGACGGAGATTGAGTCAAGCTAGGGAGACAGAGATCGAGACAGAAAACCAGTGCACAAGCTAGGGAGACAGAGATCGAGACGGAGAAAGAAGAAAATGGTCTTTCGGATAACCCAACCCGACTGAAAAATAACCCAACTCCCAAGACCCATAACGACGGCGAATCGGAACGGAAGGTGATGGCTGTGAGGATGAGCTGCAGTTGTGGTGGAAGACGATGTCGGTGAGAGGTCAAAGATATTAGCAAATGAGGCAGAAAGTGAATTGATTTCGGATGTTATGAAAAATATAGCAAGGGAAATATATTTCCCTTGCCAAATTCCCTTGCTAAATAGCAACGGAATAGTCTATCCCTTGCTATTTTCAGTCCCAATAAAAATAAAATTCAAATGAATATCATAATAAATATTTAGAAAACTAGCAACGGAATATTTTTTCCATTGCTAAATAGCAACGGAATTTGTATTCCGTTGCTATTTAGCAACGGAAAAATTATTCCGTTGCTAAATAACAACGGAAATTATATTCCGTTGCTAGTTTAGGATCTATTTGTCCCTCTTTCACATTTATAGCAACGGAATTTAATTCCGTTGCTAAGCAACGGAAAATAATTCCGTTGCTATTGGAGGTCCAAATTAAAATGAAAATAATAAAAAAATTTAGTAAAATAGCAACGGAAACTTGATTCCGTTGCTATTTAGCAACGGAATAGATTTCCCTTGCTATTTCATGACCCAATTTTTTTATCCCATATATTTAGCAACGGAATTTACATTCCGTTGCTAAGTTAGCAACGGAATACTATTTCCGTTGCTAAATTAGCAACGGAAAATTAATTCCGTTGCTATTTTCTGTTCCCGCATTTTTTTCGCACCATTTTTTGCAACGGGTTTCAATTCCGTTGCTAAATTTACGCGCCAAACTTTCCCTCGTCTTTTAGCGACCGAAAATATCGAAAATAATTTCCGTTGCTATAGCTGAGAAACATGACAGAAAATAGCAAGGGAAAAAAAATTTCCGTTGCTGAAATGAAATTCCGTTGCTATTTTTCCGTTGCTATTTTACAAAATTCTTGTAGTGAAGGGAAAATCCAAATCCTTTAATAGGTAGGAAAACTTAATCCTAAGTGCTTGAGGATTAGGGGCAGCAATTAATCCTTTTTATAATAGAGATAGGAAAAATTAATCCTATCTGTTTTGGGAATAGGAAAACTTAATCCTAAACCACCTTTGATTATTATTGTTATCCAATTCGGATAAGGAATTATTTGTGCTACATTTTGGTAACATTTTTTTCCTATCATTTGCTATCCATTTTTGGTAACATTTTGGTACCATTTTTGCTGTCATTTTTGCACCATTTTGGTATCATTTTTGCCATCATTTGCCTATCATTTTGCACCATTTTACCATCATTTGCCTACCATTTTGCACCATTTTGCCATCATTTACCTACCATTTTGCCATCATTTTTACACCATTTTGCCATCATTTTGCACACAACTTGACACATTAATTAGAGCTTAATACACCATTTGGCCTAATCATCATTTTAGCTTTAAATTGAATTGTCTTGAGTGCATTCTATCTTATTTAGTATAATTAGGATTCTTTGTTATTTTCTTGCTTTGTTGGGTAGAATAACTAGGTTCTATATCTGATTTACTTTGTAGTGAGTCAGATTCATACATTTTGTCCAGAATTGTCATTTTTTTAATTCTTTTTGCGTAGTTCTTTGTTTGAGCTTGCTTTTGTTCCATTACACTGTTAGAGTATCTTTGCTTATTCTAATACTATAATTTTGATATAATCAAGTGGTATAACAGTCTTGTCCGTGTACCACCTCCATTTTGTTTAGTGTCTTCTTTTCTAGCATTGAGCTTTCTGTTATTGTTAGTCGCTTATTTAGTATAATTAGGATTCTTTGTTATTTTCTTGCTTTGTTGGGTAGAATAACTAGGTTCTATATCTGATTTACTTTGTAGTGAGTCAGATTCATACATTTTGTCCAGAATTGTCATTTTTTTTTAATTCTTGTTGTGTAGTTCTTTGTTTGAGCTTGCTTTTGTTCCATTACACTGTTAGAGTATCTTTGCTTGTTCTAATACTCTAATTTTAATATAATCAAGTGGTATACCAGTCTTGTCCGTGTACCACCTCCATTTTGTTTAGTGTCTTCTTTTCTAGCATTGAGCTTTCTGTTATTGTTAGTCGCTTATTTAGTATAATTAGGATTCTTTGTTATTTTCTTGCTTTGTTGGGTAGAATAAGTAGGTTCTATATCTGATTTACTTTGTAGTGAGTCAGATTCATACATTTTGTCCAGAATTGTCATTTTTTTTTAATTCTTGTTGCGTAGTTCTTTGTTTGAGCTTGCTTTTGTTCCATTACACTGTTAGAGTATCTTTGCTTGTTCTAATACTCTAATTTTGATATAATCAAGTGGTATACCAGTCTTGTCCGTGTACCACCTCCATTTTGTTTAGTGTCTTCTTTTCTAGCATTGAGCTTTCTGTTATTGTTAGTCGCTTATTTCCTTGCTTTCTAAAACGTACTCAAATTCTTGGTTTGTGTATTGAATTCTGAAGTGCAATTTAAGAGTTGCAATTAGAGTGGTAAAAGGCAAGAGCGTGTGAGTACATTAAGAGGGTAAAAGCCTTGTTTGAGTGAAACACGAGGGGAGTGACATCCTTTGAGTGTAAACACGTGAGGGAGTGTGTGAGGTTATTATCTAACATCTTTATGCAGATTTTTCAATCATGACTGAAGAATCGGGTAAAAAGGGAGCAACTCTCGACGAGGTAGTGTTCTCCATTCAAGCTATGCATGGTACGTTTGAAAAATTCATTAGAGATATGGGAAATATGAATGATAGAATAGAGAGGCTAGAATTGGGTTCAAATAGTACATCTAGGAGAACAGCAAGGAGAGGAAGATGGACTGATGAGAATGTAAGGGCTGACTTAGAAGATTTAGATGAAGAGGAGACTAGTGATTGGATGGGAATTTAGGTAACATTAAGCTTAAGATTCCTCCATTTAAGGGTAGAAATAGTGCTGAAGAGTACCTAGAATGGGAAAGGAAGGTTGAAATGATCTTTGATTGTAATAGGTATTCTGAGGAGAAGAAAGTGAAGATAGCAGCTGTGGAGTTCACAGATTATGCATTATTTTGGTGGGATCAATTGAACTTGAGCAGAAAGAAGATGAGGAGACGTCCTATTAGTAGTTGGGAGGATATGAAGGAGGCCATGAGGAAAAGATTTATGCCTTCAAACTACTTTAGGGAGCTACATCAGAGGTTGCATAGGCTAGTGCAAGGAGCTAGATCAGTAGAAGATTATCACAAGGAGATGGAGATGCTATTGATCAAAGCTAACGTAGAAGAGGAGGAAGAGGTAATAATGGCTTGGTTTCTAGGAGGTTTGAATAAAGAAATTGCGGATGTAGTTGAATTGCAACATTATGGAAAAATGGAGGACTTAGTGAACATTGCCATTAAGGTGGAGAGGCAACAGAAACAAAGGAGGATAGCAAGGTCACTCTCAAATTCCAATAACAAAATTTGGCCAAACTGGAGCAACAATAAAGATTCTGAAGATATGGAATTGAGGTTTAAACAACTCTTTAGACAGCTAGATAAGTGTTTGAAAAAGGAGAAAAGAAAGAAAGAGGAAGTTGCAATGGAAGAGATTGTGTGTGAAGCTGAAAGAGATGCTATAGATTTGTATGACAATGAGGTTGTGAGTGAAGAAGAAATCAGTGGAAGTGAACTAGTTGTTGTTTTGAGTGAGAAAGAAGATGTTTGTTTAGTTGAGATGGAAGATCAGCATGTTATGATTGATCCTGTAGTGCTTAAGGAGGCTAAATTGAATATGGAGGAAGAAAAGAACGATGATCAGAACAAAAATGATGAATTGAATATCCATGTTTTTCCTAATGTTTATGTTAATTTGCAGGAACAGGATGAGTTCTTTGCTGAAGAAGCATTCATTTTATTTCCACCTGTTCAGAAGATCTTATATGAAGATGAATTTATTCTACAAGTGCCAATTCCCAACTTGAACAAGACGAAGATTCGAGGACGAATCTTTTCTAAAGAGGGAGGGAATGATGTGTGCACAGGGGGGTCAACATTGCAACGTTATAAACATTGAAAGTTCATATTCATGGAGATCAAATTTAAGAAGAGTTATAAAGAGCTTGAAGGAGGCTTTCACAAAGTACTTAGCCTTTTGGAAGCTTCTAGTGAAATTGGGCCAACTTAAGCCATTTTTGGGCCAATTTAAGTCATTTTTGGGTTTATACTACTTTGGGCTTTATTTGTACAAGTCATGTGCTTCATTTAAAAGTCACATGACTCATTTATTTAATGACTTAATGGGCTAAACGAATTGGGCTTTTAGATTGGGTTTAGTTTAGTTTATTTGGGTTTTTAATTAGTCTTTCTTTTGGGCTTATTTTAAGTGTGTTTAATTCTTTAGTTTGGGCTTAATTTATCTTGTAAAGCCCATGGACAATTCGGCCACACCATGTTTAAGGCCTCATTAGGGATTGTTTTAGGTTATTTGCTAGCTAGGGTTAGCCACCCTATAAATAGAACATGTTATGTTAAGAATTTCAGATTTGAATGACATTTTCTTGGCATAGCCGAATTTTCTTTGCTTAGAATGAGAGTGAATTGCTTTCTTTTCTATTGCATGAAGAATTTGATTAATTTATCAATTGTTTGATTGTGGCGTTTTTCAGTTCTTTGTTTCCCAATTATTTGCGTTTTCAGTCACAGGTTGATTGGGGGTTCAATAGGGAGGGTGTTTATCTGATTTGGTTTGCTATTCGAATTGTATGTGTGGGTTTGTAGCTCGCTAGCTATTGGGTTCCGCATCACATCTTCTTGTAGTTCTCGAGTAACCAAGTCTTGCACATAGGCTGTTATAGCCATCTTCAGCTTCTTAGCTCGCCCTCTTGTGATTGGACCACTTGGCATCTTTAATGGGTCTTTATTGTTTGGCTGGTCCGTATCATTCCCTCCCTCCTCAAAAAGATTTTTCCTCAAATCTGAATCCACATCAAAAGGAGAAAGGTCAGAAACATTAAATGTAGCTGAAACACCATACTTACCTGGCAAGTCTATTTTATACGCATTATCGTTGATGCGCTCCAAGACTTGAAAAGGACCATCACCACGTGCATCCAGCTTGCCCTTCCTTTGGTTTGGGAACCTCTCCTTTCTGAAATGCCCCCAAACCCAATCTCCAGGGGTGAACACCACTTGTTTCCTTCCCCTATTTGCCTTTTCAGCATATTGCCTGTTTTACTTCTCAATGCTTGCTCGTGCTTTCTCATGCAATGATTTTACCAATTCTGCCTTCCTACTACCATCCAAACTCGAAAGCTCATGTAAAGATAAAGGACAAAGATCAAGCACAGTTAGTGGGTTAATACTATAAACAAGTTCAAATGGCGAAAAACCAGTGGAAGGATGTATACTCCTATTATAAGCAAATTCAATAAATGGCAAACAATCCTCCCAAGTTTTAAGATTCTTACCCACAATAGCACGTAATAGAGTCCCCAAAGTCCGATTCACAACTTCTACTTGTCCACCTATTTGAGGGTGACAAGTAGTAGAAAACAACAACTTAGTTCCTAACTTACCCCATAAAACACGCCAAAAATGTGAAAGGAACTTTGTATCCCTATCTGAAACTATGGTATGTGGAATACCATGCAAACGGACAACTTCCTTAAAGAATAGATCAGCAACATGAACAGTATCATCACATTTATGACACGCAACAAAATGAGCCATTTTACTAAACCTATCTACCATAATAAAGATACTATCCCTACCACATTTTGTCATAGGAAAACCAAGCACAAAATTCATGGAAATATCAGTCCAAGGAAAAGCAGGTACGGGTAAAGGCATATTCATGAGGCATAGATTTAGACTTAGCTTATTTACATGCAACACATGCATTACATACTTTTTCCACATCTTTTTGCATGCGTGGCCAAAAGAAATGCTCATTCAACATGCCATAGGTCTTATGTACCCCAAAATGTCCCATCAATCCCCCACAATGAGCTCTAATACAAGCAAATCACACATTGAACATTTAGGCACACAAAGCTTACTTCCCTTAAACAAGAATCTTTCATGTTTATAAAATTTATCAAAGGCCTTATGTTCACATGCATTATATACATTACCAAAATCAGAATCATCAACATATAATTCCTTAACATGCTCAAATCCTAACAACTTAGAACTAAGTGTAGAAATCAAGGCATATCTTCTTGATAATGTATCAGCAACAATATTATCCTTTCTATGCTTATATTGAATAAAATAGGGAAATGTTTCAATAAATTCAACCCATTTAGCATGCCTTTTACTCAACTTACCTTGTCCCTTCAAGTGTTTGAGGGACTCGTGATCGGTGTGAATAACAAACTCCTTGGGTAGAAGGTAATGCTGCCACACATCCAATGCTCTCACCAAGGCATAGAGCTCCTTGTCATAGGTTGAATAATTGAGCTGGGCTCCATGAAGCTTCTCACTAAAGTATGCTACTAGTTTCTTTTCTTGCATTAGAACAGCCGCAATACCTACACCAGAAGCATCACACAACTTCCCTTTCAAACTTTCAAAAGCCTTTTACTGTGCTTCTCTCCACTTAAACCCAACTTCCTTTTTGATTATTTCTGTAAGCGGTGCAACAACAGAAGAGAAATCCTGCAAAAAATGCCTATAAAAACTCGCTAAGCCATGAAAGCTCCTCACATTCGAGATGGACTTAGGCGTGGGCCAATCTCTAATTGCCTTAACTTTCTCTTCATCCACTTCGATACCCTATGCACTCACCACAAAACCAAGAAAAACAAGTCTATCTATACAAAATGTGCACTTCTTAAGTTTAGCATACAACTTTTCATACCTCAAAGTTTGCAAAACTAACTTAACATGCTCAATATGTTCCTCGAAAGACTTGCTGTAAATGAGTATATCATCAAAATAAACAACAAACTGCCCTAAATATGCACGCAATACATGGTTCATAAGTCTTATAAATGTGCTAGGGGCATTAGATAACCCAAAAGGCATGACTAACCACTCATAAAAACCATATTTAGTTTTGAAAGCTATTTTCCATTCATCAGTAGGTTTCATTCTTATTTGATGATATCTACTCATTAAATCAATCTTAGTAAAATACACAGCACCACACAATTCATCTAGAATATCATCAAGCCTAGGAACAGGATGTCTATACTTTACAGTGATTTTGTTGACTGCATAACAATCAAAACACATCCTCCAAGTTCCATCCTTCTTAGGCACCAATAGAACGGGTACTGCGTAAGAACTCATACTCTCCGTAACCAAACCCTTCTCCATGAGTTCTTCCACTTGCCTTTGCATTTCCTTAGTTTCCTTAGGATTGATTTTATAGCAGGTCGGTTAGGAATGGTTGATCCAGGTATGAAATCAATCTGATGTTCTATCCCTCTCAAAGGTGGTAATCCATCTGGTAGCTCATCAGGAAAGACATCTGAATATTCCTGCAACAAAGACACAAAGCTAGAAGGCAAAGATTCATGGTCAATGTCAGTGTCAGAAAACAAAATCTCTTTGTAAGTTAAAAGGATCAATGGCTGACCTATTGCTAAAGCACTCTTAACCTCTCTTGCCCTTACATAAAAATTCTGTTTTTGCCTCCCACCTTTCTTGTTTTCACTCACCAATGGGCCATTTATTTGTTTTGTTTCTTTTCTGTCCTCTTTTCCCCCCTTTTCTTTCTTTTTCTCTCTTAATTTCACTCCCCTCTTCTCTCTTAGCCGAAGCCTCTCTCTCCCACTCGACTAATTTCTTTTGATCTTCAAACACTTCTTGAGGTGATAATGGTGCCAATGTAACCTTTGTACCTTCACAAGAAAATGAGTAACGGTTAGTGTATCCATTATGCAAAACATGTCTATCAAATTGCCATGGCCTTCCCAAAAGTAAGTGGCCTGCCTGCATAGGTACTACATCACAAGTTACCTCATCCTTATACCTCCCAATAGAAAATGGCACTCTTACTTGCCTTGTTACCTTAACCTCTCCACTGTCATTCAACCATTGTAATTTATAAGGTCTAGGATGCTTTTCACATACCAAGTTCAGCTTATCAACCATATTCACACTTGCTACATTGGTGCAACTACCTCCATCAATAATAACTGTGCACATCTTCCATTAATTAAACACTTAGTGTGAAATATGTTTTCTCTTTGTTTTATGCTCTCTTCCTTAATATTCAAATTCAAAGCTCGCCTAGCCACTAAAGATTTCCCACTTTTAGCAACCAATAACTCTCCCTCACTATCACAATCACTACAATCTTCTAAAGGTGGCATCTCATTTTCACTATGGCCTGATTCAGAAATAATTTTCCCATCATCCCTAGCTATTATCACCCTTTTATTAGGACAATCACGTGCCATATGCCCCTTCACCAAGCATTTAAAGCATTTAATCTCTCTACTAGGAGTTGGAGTATTAGGGTTACCTTTTACAACTTTGGATGGTGATTGGACAGCCCTTGCATCTTTGGTACCCGAATCTGTCCCATAAGGTTTAGATCCCCTAAAGTCTTTTCTATCCTCCCCTTTGGTCCATTGAGATCCCAAAATATCCCTCAAGTTGTTGCTGGTTCGGTTGAAGCTCCTACTCTTCTTCTGTTTCTGGATCTTGATGGCCATACTCAACATTTTCTCCATGGAATCATATCTATGAAGCTCAATGACATCAGCAATCTCTTTATTCAATCCACCTAAAAACTGAGCCATGGTTACCTCTTTATCTTCCTCAATGTTAGCCCTAACCATGCACATTTCCATCTCCTTATGGTAGTCCTCTACTGACCTACCCCCTTGCACTAACCTATGCAACCTTTGATGTAACTCCCTAAAGTAGTGTAATGGCACAAATCGTTTCCTCATGGCCTTTTTCATATCCTCCCAACTACTAATAGGTCGTCTACCCACTTTCCTTCGATCCATGTTCAACAGATCCCACCAAAATAGTGTATAATCCGTAAACTCCACAGCTGCTATCTTCACTTTCTTCTCCTCAGAATACCTATTGCAATCAAAGATCATTTTAACCTTCCTTTTCCATTCTAGGTACTCTTCAGTATTATTTCTACCCTTAAATGGAGGAATCTTAAGCTTAATGTTACCTAAATTCCCATCCAATCTCCCACTAGTCTCTTCTTCATCTAAATCTTCTAAGTCAGCCCTTACGTTTTCATCAGTCCATCTGCCCCTCCTTGCTGTTCTCCTAGATGTACTATTTGAACCCAGTTCTAGTCCTTCTATTAATTCATATTCCCCATATCTCTCATAAATTTATCAAACGTACCATGCATAGCTTGAATGGAGAACACTACCTCTTCGAGAGTTGCTCCCTTTTTACCCGATTCTTCAGTCATGATTGAAAAATCTGCAAAAAGATATTAGATAATAACCTCACACACTCCCTCACGTGTTTACACTCAAAGGATGTCACTCCTCTCGTGTTTCACTCGAACAAGGCTGATGCGGAACCCAATAGCTAACGAGCTACAAACCCACACATACGATTTGAATAGCAAACCAAAATCAGACAAACACCCTCCCTATTGAACCCCCAATCAACCTGTGACTGAAAACGCAAATAATCGGGAAACAAAGAACTGAAAAACGCCACAATCAAATGATTGATAAGTTAATCAAATTCTTCATGCAATAGAAAAGAAAGCAATTAACTCTCTTAATCTAAGCAAATAAATTCGGTTATGCCAATAATAATCATTCAAAATCTCCCGTTTACAATCTATAATAGCCTATTTATATGGTGGCTAACCCTAGCTAGCAAAATAACATAAAGAAAACCCTAATGAGGCCTTAAACTAAGCTAGGCCAAATTGTCCATGGGCTTTACAAGATAAATTAAGCCCAAACTAAAGAATTAAACACACTTAAAATAAGCCCAAAAGAAAGACTAATTAAAAACCCAAAATAACTAAACTAAACCCAAACTAAAAGCCCAATTCGTTTAGCCCATTAAGTCATTAAATAAATGAGTCATGTGACTTTTATATGAAGCACATGACTTGTACAAATAAAGCCCAAAGTAGTATAAACCCAAAATGACTTAAATTGGCCCAAAAATGGCTTAAGTTGGCCCAATTTCACTAGAAGCTTCCAAAAGGCTAAGTACTTTGTGAAAACCTCCTTCAAGCTCTTTTTGACACTTCTCAAAGACATCTTCATTCAGCTCTTGAGTAACAAAGCCTTGTACATAAGTTGTCATAGCCATTTTCAGCTTCTTAGCTCGCCCCCTTGTAATTGGTCCACTTGGAATCTTCAAAGAATCCTGAGTATCTGGCTGATCCGTATCATTCCCTCCCTCCTCAAAAAGATTTGTCCTCAAATCTGCATCCACATCAAAAGGAGAAAGGTCAGAAACATTAAATGTAGCAGAAACACCATACTCACCTGGCAAGTCTATTTTATAGGCATTATCGTTGATGCGCTCCAAAACTTGAAAAGGACCATCACCGCGTGCATCCAGCTTTCCTTTCCTTTGGTTTGGAAATCTTTCCTTCCGAAAATGCACCCAAACCCAATCTCCAGGGGTGAACACCACGTGTTTCCTTCCCTTATTCGCCTTATCAGCATATTGCCTGTTTTTCTTTTCAATGTTTGCCCGTGCTTTCTCATGTAAGGATTTGACCAATTCTGCCTTCCTATTACCATCCAAACTTGAAAGCTCATGTAAAGGTAAAGGACAAAGATCAAGCACAGTTAGTGGGTTAAAACCATAAACAAGCTCAAATGGTGAAAAACCAGTGGAAGAATGAATACTTCGATTATAAGCATATTCAATAAAAGGCAAACAATCTTCCCAAGTTTTAAGATTCTTACCCACAATAGCACGTAATAAAGTCCCTAACGTCCTATTCACAACCTCTATTTGTCCATCAGTTTGAGGATGACAAGTAGTAGAAAACAATAACTTTGTTCCTAACTTACCCCATAAAACACGCCAAAAATGTGAAAGGAACTTTGTATCCCTATCTGAAACTATGGTGTGTGGAATACCATGCAAACGGACAACTTCCTTAAAGAATAAATCAGCAACATGCACAGCATCATCACATTTATGACAAGCAATAAAATGAGCCATTTTACTAAACCTATCTACCACAACAAAGATACTATCCCTACCACGTTTTGTCCTGGGCAAACCAAGCACAAAATCCATGGAAATGTCAGTCCAAGGAGAACTAGGTACGGGTAAAGGCATATACAATCCATGAGGCATAGATTTAGACTTAGCTTGTTTACATGCAACACATGCATTACACACCTTTTCCACATCTTTTCGCATGCGTGGCCAAAAGAAATGCTCATTCAACATGTCATAGGTCTTATGTACCCCAAAATGTCCCATCAATCCCCCACAATGAGACTCTAATACAAGCAAGTCACGCATAGAACACTTAGGTAAACAAAGCTTGCTGCCCTTAAATAAAAATCCATCATGTCTATAGAATTTATCAAAGGCTTTATGTTCACATGCATGATATACATTACCAAAATCAGAATCATCAACATACAATTCCTTAACATGCTCAAATCCTAACAACTTAGAACTAAGTGTAGAAATCAAGGCATATCTTCTGGATAATGCATCAGCAACAATATTGTCCTTTCCATGCTTGTATTGAATAACATAGGGAAATGTTTCAATAAATTCAACCCATTTAGCATGCCTTTTATTTAGCTTACCTTGTCCCTTCAAGTGTTTGAGGGACTCGTGATCCGTGTGAATAACAAACTCCTTGGGTAGGAGGTAATGTTGCCACACATCCAAGGCTCTCACCAAGGCATAAAGCTCCTTGTCATAGGTTGAATAATTGAGCTGGGCTCCATGAAGCTTCTCACTAAAATATGCTACTGGCTTCTTTTCTTGCATTAGAACAGCCCCAATACCTACACCAGAAGCATCACACTCAATTTCAAAAGTTTTATCAAAATTAGGCAAAGATAAAATAGGAGCAGAACACAACTTCCCTTTTAAATTCTCAAAAGCCTTTTGCTGTGCTTCTCCCCATTTAAACCCAACGTCCTTCTTTATGATTTCTGTAAGTGGTGCAGCAACAGAAGAGAAATCCTGCACAAAACGCCTATAAAAACTTGCTAAGCCATGAAAGCTCCTCACATCCGAAATGGACTTAGGCGTGGGCCAATCTCTAATTGCCTGAACTTTCTCTTCATCTACTTCAATACCCTGTGCACTCACCACAAAACCAAGAAAAACAAGTCTATCTATACAAAATGTGCACTTCTTAAGTTTAGCATACAACTTTTCATACCTCAAAGTTTGCAAAACTAACTTAACATGCTCAATATGTTCCTCAAAAGATTTGCTGTAAATGAGTATAGCATCAAAATAAACAACAACAAACTTTCCTAAATATGCACGCAATACATGGTTCATAAGTCTCATAAATGTGCTAGGGGCGTTAGACAGCCCAAAAGGCATGACTAACCACTCATACAAACCATATTTAGTTTTGAAAGCTGTTTTCCATTCATCACCAGGTTTCATTCTTATTTGATGATATCCACTCATTAAATCAATCTTAGTAAAATACACAGCACCACACAATTCATCTAAAATATCATCAAGCCTAGGGATAGGATGTCTATACTTTACAGTGATTTTGTTGACTGCACGACAATCAACACACATCCTCCAAGTTCCATCCTTCTTAGGCACCAATAAAACGGGTACTGCGCAAGGACTCATACTCTCCCTAACCAAACCCTTCTCCATGAGTTCTTCCACTTGCCTTTGCATTTCCTTAGTTTCCTTAGGATTGCTTCTATAGGCTGGTCGGTTAGGAATGGTTGATCCAGGTATGAAATCAATCTGATGTTCTATCCCTCTCAAAGGTGGTAATCCATCTGGTAGCTCATCAGGAAAGACATCTGAATATTCCTGCAACAAAGACACAAAACTAGAAGGCAAAGATTCATGGTCAATGTCAGTGTCAGAAAACAAAATCTCTTTGTAGGTTACAAGGATCAATGGCTGCCCTATTGCTAAAGCACTCTTAACCTCCCTTGCCCTTACATAAAAATTCTGTTTTTGCCTCCCACCTTTCTTGTTTTCACTCACCAATGGGCCATTTATTTGTTTTGTTTCTTTTCTTGCCTCTTTTTCCCCTTTTCTTTCTTTTTCTCTCTTAATTTCACTCCCCTCTTCTCTCTTGGCCAAAGCCTCTCTCTCCCTCTCAACTAATTTCTTTTGATCTTCAAACACTTCTTGAGGTGATAATGGAGCTAATGTAACCTTTGTACCTTCATAAGAAAAAGAATAACGGTTAGTGTAACCATTATGCAAAACATGTCTATCAAATTGCCAAGGCCTTCCCAAAAGCAAATGGCCTGCCTGCATAGGTACCACATCACAAACCACCTCATCCTTATACCTCCCGATAGAAAATGGCACTCTTACTCGCCTTGTTACCTTGACCTCTCCACTGTCATTCAGCCATTGTAATTTATAAGGTCTAGGATGCTTTTCACATACCAAATTCAGCTTATCAACCATACTCACACTAGCTACATTGGTGCAACTACCTCCATCAACAATAAGTGTGCACACCCTTCCACTAATTAAACACTTAGTGTGAAATATGTTTTCTCTTTGTTCTAGGCTCTCTTCCTTAACATTCAAATTCAAAGCTCGCCTAGCCACTAAAGACTTTCCCCTTTCAGCAACCAATAACTCTCCATCACTATCACAATCACTACAATCTTCCAAAGGTGGCATCTCATCTTCACTACGTTCTGATTCAGAAACAATTTCCCCATCATCCCTAGCTATTATCACCCTTTTATTAGGACAATCACGTGCCATATGCCCCTTCCCCAAGCATTTAAAGCATTTAATCTCTCTACTAGGAGTTGGAGTATTAGGGTTACCTTTTACAACCTTAGATGGTGATTGGACAGCCCTTGCATCTTTGGAACCCAAATCTGCCCCATAAGGTTTGGATCCCCTAAAGTCTCTTCTATCCTCCCTTTTGGTCCATCTGGATCCCAAACTATCCCTTGAGTTGTTGCTGGTTCGGTTGAAGCTCCTACTCTTCTTCTGTTTTTCAATCTTCATTGCCATATTCAACATTTCCTCCATGGAGTCATATCTATGAAGCTCAATGACATCAGCAATCTCCTTATTCAATCCACCTAAAAACCGAGCCATGGTCACCTCCTCATCTTCCTCAATATTAGCTCTAACCATGCACATTTCCATTTCTTTATGGTAGTCCTCTACTGATCTACCCCCTTGCACTAGCCTATGCAACCTCTGATGTAGCTCCCTAAAGTAGTGTGAAGGAACAAATCTTTTCCTCATGGCCTCCTTCATATCCTCCCAATTACCAATAGGACGTCTACCCACTTTCCTTCTGCTCAAGTTCAATTGATCCCACCAAAATAATGCATAATCTGTGAACTCCACAGCTGCTATCTTCACTTTCTTCTCCTCAGAATACCTATTACAATCAAAGATCATTTCAACCTTCCTTTCCCATTCTAGGTACTCTTCAGCACTATTTCTACCCTTAAATGGAGGAATCTTAAGCTTAATGTTACCTAAATTCCCATCCAATCTACCACTAGTCTCTTCTTCATCTAAATCTTCTAAGTCAGCCCTGACATTCTCATCAGTCCATCTTCCTCTCCTTGCTGTTCTCCTAGAATTATTAGATGCACTCACTTCAAATTTCTCCTCCATCCCGTCCATTCTAGCGTTTAGCTTCTTGAACTCATTAATGAAGGCCTTGTACATCACTTTCATATCGGGCATGGCTTCCTCCTCCTCATACATTATTTCCTTTTCTACTCTTCTTGACATGATTTGAATTCTGCAAAACAGATGTTAGATAATAACCTCACACACTCCCTCACGTGTTTACACTCAAAGGATGTCACTCCTCTCGTGTTTCACTCAAACAAGGCTTTTACCCTCTTAATGTACTCACACGCTCTTGCCTTTTACCACTCTAATTGCAACTCTTAAATTGCACTTCAGAATTCAATACACAAACTAAGAATTTGAGTACGTTGTAGAAAGCAAGGAAATAAGCGACTAACAATAACAGAAAGCTCAATCCTAGAAAAGAAGACACTAAACAAAATGGAGGTGGTACACGAACTAGACTGGTATACCACTTGATTATATCAAAATTAGAGTATTAGAATAAGCAAAGATACTCTAACAGTGTAATGGAACAAAAGCAAGCTCAAACAAAGAACTACGCAACAAGAATATAAAAAAAATGACAATTCTGGACAAAATGTATGAATCTGACTCACTACAAAGTAAATCAAATGTAGAACCTAGTTATTCTACCCAACAAAGCAAGAAAATAACAAAAAAAAATTCTAATTATACTAAATAAGATAGAATGCACTCAAGACAATTCAATTTAAAGCTAAAATGATGATTAGGCCGAATGGTATATTAAGCTCTAATTAATGTGTCAAGTTGTGTGCAAAATGATGGCAAAATGGTGTAAAAATGATGGCAAAATGGTGCAAAATGGTAGGCAAATGATGGTAAAATGGTGCAAAAATGACAGCAAAAATGGTACCAAAATGTTATCAAAAAATGGATAGCAAATGATAGGAAAATGTTACCAAAATGATAAGCAAATGGTAGCACAAATGAATCCTTATCCGAAGTGGATAATAATAATCAAAGGTGGTTTAGGATTAAGTTTTCCTATTCCCAAAACAGATAGGATTAATTTTCCTATTTCCAAAACAGATAGGATTAGTTTTTCCTATTACTTAAAGGATTTCCCACCTCTATTTAGAAAAGGATTAATTGCTGCTCCTAATTCTCAAGCACTTAGGATTAAGTTTTCCCACCTATTAAAGGATTTGGATTTTCCTTTATTGCTATATAAATACCCTTTGGCCGAATTGCTCCTCTACCCTTTTCTCCAAACGCAAAGTTCTTCTTTATTTCTCTTCTTTCACTTTTTTTTTTCTTTTCTTTTTTTTTTTAATATAAAATAGAGAACAACTAGGCTACAACTACTAAACTTCACAAACCCAAAGTGATCAGAACTCAATTTCGGTTTTCTACCCCTTTGTTTTTCTTTTTTTTTTTATTCAAAACACAGAAACTTCAAAGTGAAGAACGGAGGCTTAAACGTCATTTTTTAAGGGCCGAAAAAGTCAGTTACATAGGGCTTTGCCTAGTAACGATTGTAGAGCACGAAATTCCCTTTCCGGAATGATATTATAATAACAAATCGGACTCCTATGTCAAAAGTTATGGCCTCTCGAAATTTCTATTTTTTTTTTCAAAACAGCAACTAATCTCTAATTTTCTCCTACAAGGATTCGGATTCAAGCTAAAGATGTTCAAGATTTCAGTTCAAGGCTATCTCACGAATTCAAGATAAAGGTAAGAAAAGAAAGGGCTAATTTAAACACACAAAGAAACACAATTAACTAAGAAACTTAATGCAACCTAATTCGGCATAAACATAAAGAAATCAAAGAAAAGAAAACGCAAACCCTAACACTAAGATAAATAGGAATTTACCTTAAACTTTGGCTCTGATACCAAATGATGCGGAACCCAATAGCTAACGAGCTACAAACCCACACATACGATTTGAATAGCAAACCAAAATCAGACAAACACCCTCCCTATTGAATCCCCAATCAACCTGTGACTGAAAACGCAAATAATCGGGAAACAAAGAACTGAAAAACGCCACAATCAAACGATTGATAAGTTAATCAAATTCTTCATGCAATAGAAAAGAAAGCAATTCACTCTCTTAATCTAAGCAAATAAATTCGGCTATGCCAATAATAATCATTCAAAATCTCCCGTTTACAATCTATAATAGCCTATTTATATGGTGGCTAACCCTAGCTAGCAAAATAACATAAAGAAAACCCTAATGAGGCCTTAAACTAAGCTACGCCGAATTGTCCATGGGCTTTACAAGATAAATTAAGCCCAAACTAAAGAATTAAACACACTTAAAATAAGCCCAAAAGAAAGACTAATTAAAAACCCAAAATAACTAAACTAAACCCAAACTAAAAGCCCAATTCGTTTAGCCCATTAAGTCATTAAATAAATGAGTCATGTGACTTTTAAATGAAGCACATGACTTGTACAAATAAAGCCCAAAGTAGCATAAACCCAAAATGACTTAAATTGGCCCAAAAATGGCTTAAGTTGGCCCAATTTCACTAGAAGCTTCCAAAAGGCTAAGTACTTTGTGAAAACCTCCTTCAAGCTCTTTTTGACACTTCTTAAAGACATCTTCATTCAGCTCTTGAGTAACAAAGCCTTGTACATAAGTTGTCATAGCCATTTTCAGCTTCTTAGCTCGCCCCCTTGTAATTGGTCCACTTGGAATCTTCAAAGAATCCTGAGTATCTGGCTGATCCGTATCAAAGGCTTTTACCCTCTTAATGTACTCACACACTCTTGCCTTTTACCACTCTAATTGCAACTTTAAAATTGCACTTCAGAATTCAATTCAAAAACCAAGAATTTGAGTACGTTTTAGAGAGCAAAGATATAAACAACCAACAAAGCTAGAAAAGAAGACACTAAACAAAATGGAGGTGGTACACGGACAAGACTGGTATACCACTTGATTATATCAAAATTAGAGTATTAGAACAAGCAAAGATACTCTAACAATGTAAAGGAACAAAAGCAAGCTTAAAACAAGAAACAAGCAACAAGAATTAAGAAAAATGACAATCTGGATAAAATGTATAAATCTGATTCATACAAAGTAAATCAAATATAGAACCTAGTTATTTTACCCAACAAAGCAAGAAAATAACAAAGAAACCTAATTGTACTAAGTAAGACAGAATGCACTCAAGACAATTCAATTTAGAGCCAAAATGATGATTAGGCCGAATGGTGTATCAAGCTCTAATTAATGTGTCAAGTTGTGCACAAAATGATGGTAAAATGGTAGAAAAATGATGGCAAAATGGTAGAAAAATGGTGTAAAAATGACAGCAAAATCGTAGAAAAAATAATGGCAAAATGATACAAAAATGATGTAAAAATGACAGCAAAATGGTACCAAAATGTTACCAAAAATGGATAGCAAATGATAGGAAAATGTTACCAAAAGTGGATAGCAAATGATAGAAAAAAAATGATACCAAAAATGGTTAGCAAATGATAGGAAAATGATATCCAAAATGGTAAGCAAATGGTAGCGCAAATGGTAGCACAAATGAATCCTTATCCGAATTGGATATTAATAATCAAAGGTGGTTTGGGATTAACTTTTCCTATTCCCAAAACAGATAGGATTAAATTTTCCTATTACTTAAATGATTCTTATCTCTATTTAGAAAAGGATTAATTGCTACTCCTAATCCTCAAGCACTTAGGATTAACTTTTCCAACTATTAATGGATTTGGATTTTCCCTTTTGCTATAAATATACTCCCTTGGCCGAATTGCTCCCTACCCTTTTTCTCTTCCTCTATTCTTTTCTTTCACGTTTTTTTCTCTCTTCTTTTTTTTCTTTTCTTTTTTTTTTCTTTTTTTTTATGAAAGAAATAACAACTAGACTACAAATACCAAATGTCTCAAGCCCAATGTGATCAGAGTTCAATTTGGTTTTCTAAAGCCCCTTTTCAAAATGCAAAAACTTCAAAGTGAAAAACGGAGATCTAAACGTTGTTTTTAGGTCCAAACGGGCAGTTACATAGGGCAGAGCTTAAGTAATGATTGTAGAGCTCGAAATTCCCTTTTCGAAAACATATTATAATAGCAAATCGGACACCCGAGTCAAAAGTTATGGCTTTACAAAAATTTCTTTTTTTTTTATTTTCAAAACAACAAACTAATCTCTAATCTTCTCCTACCAGGATTCGGATTCAAAGAAAAGGATGTTAGAGATTTCAGTTCAAGGCTATTTCACGAATTCAAGGTAAAGGTAAGAAAAGAAAAGGCTAATTTAAACACACAAAGAAACACAATTAACTAAGAAACTTAATGCAACCTAATTCGGTATAAACAACTAGGTTTCAAAGAAAAAGAAAACGCAAACCTAAAACTAAGATAAATAGGAATTTACCTTAACCAGGCTCTGATACCAAATGATGCGGAACCTAATAGCTAACAAGCTACAAACCCACACATACGATTCGAATAGCAAAAAAAAATTAGATAAATGCCCTCCCTATTGAACCCCCAAACAACTTGTGAATGGAAACGCAAATAATCGGGAATTAAAGAACCTGAAAAATGCCACAATTAAACAATTGATAAGTTAATCAAATTCTTCATGCAATAGAAAAGAAAGCAATTCGCTCTCTCAATCTAAGCAAATAAATTCGGCTATGCCAAGAAAATGTCATTCCAATTCTGAAATTCTCAACATAACATATTCTATTTATAGGGTGGCTAACCCTAGCTAGCAAATAATCTAAAGAAAACCCTAATGAGGCCTTTTACTAAGGTAGGCCGAATTGTCCATGAGCTTAAGCTATCAAATAAGCCCATTTACAAAGATTAAACATAACTTAAAACAAACCCATTAAGTTTTAAAAGAGTTGGCCGAATTTCTTAAGCCCAATATAAAAGACTAACTAAAACCCAATCTAAAAAGCCCAAAACGTGTAGCCCATCTTAACAATTAAATGAGTCATGTGACCTTTTAAATGAAGCACATGACTTGTACAATTAAAGCCCAAGTTGTATAGAACCCAAAACTAAACTAAGTTTGCCCAATCCCATCACAAGCTTCCAAAAGGCTAAGTACTTTGTGAATGCCTCCTTCAAGCTCTCTTGACACTTTTCAAAGGCATCTTCTTGTAGTTCTTGAGTAACCAAGCCTTGCACATAGGCTGTCATAGCCATCTTCAGCTTCTTAGCTCGCCCTCTTGTGATTGGACCACTTGGCATCTTCAATGGGTCTTTATTGGTTGGCTAGTCCGTATCAAGAATCAAGAAAATGACAATATGGATAAAATGTGTGAATTTGATCCACTACAAAGTAAACCAAACATAGAACCTAATTATTCTACCCAACAAAGTAAGAAATCAATAAAGAAACCTAATTAAGCTAAATAAATTAGATTGCATGCAAAACAAACCAATTTGGAGCTAAAAAGATCACTAGGACGAATGGTGTAACAAGCTTGATTAGTGTGTCAAATTGTGTGCAAAATGGTGTCAAAATGATGGAAAATGATATCAAAAGGATGCCAAAATTGTAACGAAATGGTGGCAAATGATTGAAAAAAAATGATGGCAAAATGATGCCAAAAATGGTAGCACAAATGATGGTAAATGTTACCAAAATGGTGGCGCAAATGGATAACAAATGATAGCACAAATGGTGGCACATTGATTGCAAAGTAAAATCCTTGTTTAAGTTGGATTAGGATTGTAATTCCAATTCGGATATGGATTATGATTTTTGAAAGCCTAAACCCAAAACAATTAGAATTGATTTTCCTACTCTTTAAAGAATTCCAATAGTTGTTTGGAAAGGATTTACTTGCTGTCCTCAATCCTAAACAAAAAAGGTTACTTTCCCACTTATTGATATGAGCACAACTAAGCATAATAGCAACAAGAGAGATGAACTAGCACTTCTGCAAAGACCAATCACAAGAGCAAGGTCAAAGAAGCTTAAAGAAGTCCTACAAGCATTCATGAGACCTTATATAAAGAAGATGCAAGTTCAAGAAGAGAAAGAAGCTAAATTGGACTATGAAGACAAGTTTAGGCCAAATGGTGCAATGGGCCTCCAAGCCACTTTATTTAGTTTCTATTCTTTATGTAACATGTAATTAAGTATATTTGGGCAGCCTAGAACCTAGGAAAACGAATTGGGCTTGATTAGAATAGGTTTGTTTTATTTTGGGCTTATTTGACTCTTTTGGGTAGTTTAAGTGGGTAGGCTGAAGTTGGGCTTATCTCTTCTAAAGAGTTGAGTCAAAATAACTATTTGAGGCTTAGAGAACATGAGGGGGCCGAATTTTACATGGGAGAGTTGAATTTCAATGGGTTTGGGTCAGATTTAGGTGTAGGCCTACATTAGTGAACTTAAGGTCCTAAATTTTAGGAATGGGTTTTCTTTGATAAATACTTATTATTTTGGAATATTATTAAGTAGAGTTTGAGGGAGAAATAATAGCTAGACCTTATCCTTTAGGGGCTGGCCGAAATTCACTTTTAGCCAAGTTTATGTCTACGTTCATTTCTTCTTTTCTTAGGATAATTATGCCTATTTATCACTAGCTTTTAGGATTATTTTTAGATTGTATTTATCTTTATTTATTCATGTACTTAGTCCATATTATGGCCAAATACATGTAGATAAAGGTTAAGAATTATCTTTGTTATTTATTTTATTAATTATCTCTTAGAGTTAGTGTTTGATTATAACTCCTCTAGGGAGGGGTGGCTGCCTAGCCTATATAAAGGGCTGAACTTCTTCATTTGTACTTTACATTTTGCATATTTATGATTAATGAATTTTCATTGGCTGAATTTGTGAGAGTTAATTTTTATTGATTCTTGCTATTGTATGGAGAATTAGACTTAGCCAATTTGCTTGATTAATGTATGCTTGATTCTTGTTCTTCTTACTTTCTAAATCAATCTATTATAAGAGTTTCCATTCAATCTTGTTTGGGGGTTCTTTAGATTGGGGGTTTATTCACTTGTTTATGATCAATATTCATGGTATGTTGGCGTTCTGGTTTACATATAGGCTGGGGTTCCGCATCAATTGATATCAGAGTTTAGGCTAAGTGATAAATTCTTAACTATCTTTTAAATTTGTCTTCTTAAAATTCTTTATTTGTTTTGGCCGAATAGGACTTTGCATCTAGCTCCTTATTTGGTTCTTACTCAATTGTGTTAAATTACCTATCTCAAGTATTTGATCATTAGTTGTGTGATTTACGTTTTGAAAAAAAAAATAAAGAAGAAAAGAAAGCTTATATACGTATAAAAAAAATCTGAAAATTTCCTTGTGTTCAATTTAAGTCCTATTATCTTGTTAAGTTCAACTTTGATCAATTAAGCTAGAACTTCCATAACTGGTTTCATTTCTTCAAAGAGCAGGTTAGGTACTCGTTGTTTTTTGGATTTTGGGTTATATTATTTCATGCTTTCTTTGATATTCTTTTTGTTGAGTCTATATAAAATCTGTTTAAACTAATCATTAGGTTTAGTTAAACATCGCATTTAAGTGCATCTGTCTTGTCTATTCTTTTCATTCTAAGTTATCAATTTGTGTGTCTAAACTGTTTTTGGTTCCAACTACATTAGTTTAACATATTGCAAATTGTTGAACATCTTTATACATAAAGCACACGGAATTTATCTCCTGTGTGCTAATTTCTAAGTTTGTTCAATTTGGTCAATTTGCCTATAGAATTGGTACTTTTTTTGCTGTTCTTGTTAAGTACTCATTGTTTCCAAATCAAACTGCTTAATTGTGCATATTTGTTTGAGTTTGTTTCTGAAGTACAATTGTGAGAAATCAATTTGTGAGTTGAGAGACGTTTAAAGATGTCTGAAAATAATAGTAAAGATGAGACTGAGATTACCCCTGATACTAAACTTATGAATAAAGCTTTTATGGATAGTTTGCAAAAGCTAAATCTCAGGATGGATAGCATGGAAAGTGACCTTAAAGCTTCCAAGGGCAAATATACAAGGGAGGAAGAAGTAGACCAATTATACAATGATGATAGAGAAGAGAGGCTCATTCCTTCCCAATGAGAACAAGGAGGTATGATAATCGAATGGAAAGTAAAGACAATAATTTGAGTGCTATCAAGATGAAGATTCCACCATTCTGATACGGATCATCCAACCATAAAGACCCTTTGAAGATGCCTAGTGGTCCAGTCACAAGAGGGAGAGCTAAGAAGCTGAAGATGGCTATGACAACCTATGTACAAGGCTTTATTACTCAAGAACTACATGAAGATGCCTTTAAGAAGTGTTATAAAGAGCTTGAAGGAGGCTTTCACAAAGTACTTAGCCTTTTGGAAGCTTCTAGTGAAATTGGGCCAACTTAAGTCATTTTTGGGTTTATACAACTTTGGGCTTTTAATTGTACATGTCATGTGCTTCATTTAAAAGTCACATGACTCATTTATTTAATGACTTAATGGGCTAAAAGTGATGGGGTTTTAGATTGGGTTTAGTTTAGTTATTTTTGGGTTTTAGTTAGTCTTTATTTTGGGCTTTAAACAATTCGGCCCACTCTTTTCTTAATGGGTTTTGTTTTAAGTTAAGTCTTGTAAATGGGCTTATTTGATAGCTTAAGCCCATGGCCAATTCGGCCTAGCTTAGTTTAAGGCCTCATTAGGGTTTTCTTTATGTTATTTGCTAGCTAGGGTTAGCCACCATATAAATAGGCTATTATGGATTGTAAACTGCAAATTTTGAATAATATTCATTGGCATAGCCGAATTATCTTGCTTAGATTGAGAGTGAATTGCTTTCTTTTCTATTGCATGAAGAATTTGATTAACTTATCAATTATTTGATTGTGGCATTTTTCAGGTTCTTTAATTCCCAATTATTTGCGTTTCCATTCATGTGTTGATTGGGGGTTCAATAGGGAGGGTTTTTGTCTTCTTTTTCTTTGCAATCAAAGTGTATGTTCAAGGGGTTTCGGGTTCTTTAACCTTGGGGTTCCGCATCATTTGGTATCAGAGCCAAAGATAAGGTAAATTCCTATTTATCTTAGTGTTAGGTTTGCATTTTACTTTCTTTGAATTCTTTTTTTTTGTTTATGCCAAATTGGGTTGCATTAAGTTTCTTAGTTAAGTGTGTTTTGTGTGTTTAAATTAGCCTTTTCTTTTCTTACCTTTACCTTGAATTCGTGAAATAGCCTTGAACCGAAATCTTGAACATCCTTAGCTTGAATCCGAATCCTTGTAGGAGGAGATTAGAGATTAGTTTGCTGTTTTAAAAAAAAAATAGAAATTTCGAGAGGCCATAACTTTTGACTAGAGTGTCGGATTTGCTATTATAATATGTTTTTGGAAAGGGAATTTCGTGCTTTATAATCGTTACTTGGGATTCGCCTTATATAACTGCAATTTTCGGCCCTTAAAAATGACGTTTAAGCCTCCGTTCTTCAACTTGAAGTTTTTGCGTTTTGAGAAAAAAAAAAAAAAGAAGGGGTTAGAAAACCGAATTTGATTTCTGATTTTTTTGGGCTTGAGAAGTTTGGTAGTTTGTATTGTGGTTGTTATTTATTTCATTAAAAAAAATAAAAAAAAAAGAAGAAAAAAAAAGGAAAGAAAAGAAAAAAAAAATGTGAAAGAAGAGAAATAAAGAAAAACTTTGCGTGAAGAGAAAAGGGTAGGGAGTAGATTCGGCCAAGGGGGCATATTTATAGCAAAAAGGGAAAATCCAAATCCATTAATAGGGGGGAAAACTTAATCCTAAGTGCTTGAGGATTAGGAGCAGCAATTAATCCTTTTCTAAATAGAGATAGGAATCCTTTAAGTAATAGGAAAATTTAATCCTATCTGTTTTGGGAATAGGAAAATTTAATCCTAAACCACCTTTGATTATTATTATCCAATTCGGATAAGGATTCATTTGTGCTAGCATTTGCTTATCATTTTTGGTAATATTTTTCCTATCATTTGCTATCCATTTTTGGCAACAATTTGGTACCATTTTTTGCTGTCATTTTTACACCATTTTGGTATCATTTTTGCCATCCTTTTCCTACCATTTTGCCATCATTTGCCTACCATTTTGTCACCATTTTGCCATCATTTTTACACCATTTTGACATCATTTTCCTATCATTTTGCGATTATTTTGCACACAACTTGACACATTAATTAGAGCTTGATACACCATTCGGCCTAATCATCATTTTGGCTCTAAATTGAATTGTATTGCGTGCATTCTGTCTTTCTTAGTATAATTAGGTTTCTTTATTATTTTTTTCTTGCTTTGTTGGGTAGAATAACTAGGTTCTACATTTGGTTTACTTTGTAGTGAATCAAATTCATACATTTTGTACAAATTGTCATTTTTTTTAATTCTTAATTCTTGTTGCTTGTTTCTTTGTTTTAAGCTTGCTTTTGTTCCATTTACATTGTTAGAGTATCTTTGCTTGTTCTAATACTCTAATTTGGATATAATCAAGTGGTATAACAGTCTTGTCCGTGTACCACCTTCATTGTGTCTAGTGTCTTCTTTTCTAGTTTTGAGCTATCTTTTTATTGTTAGTGCTTTCTTATTCTTTGCTTTCTAAAACATGCTCAAATTCTTGGTTTGTGAATTGAATTCTGAAGTGCAATTTAAGAGTTGCAATTAGATTAGTAAAAGGCAGAGTGTGTGAGTACATTAAGAGGGTAAAAGCCTTATTGAGTGAAACACGAGAGGAGTGGCATCTTTGAGTGTAAACACGTGAGGGAGTGTGTGAGGTTATTGTCTAACATCTGTTTTGCAGAATTCAAATCATGTCAAGAAGAGAAGAAAAGGAAACAATGTATGAGGAGCAGGAAGCCATGCCCGATATGAAAGTGATGTACAAGGCCTTCATTATTGAGTTCAAGAAGTTAAACGCTAGAATGGACGGGATGGAGGAGAAATTTGAAGTGAGTGCATCTAATAATTCTAGGAGGACAGCTAGGAGAGGTAGATGGACTGATGAAAATGTAAGGGCTGACATAGAAGACTTAGATGAAGAAGAGACAAGTGGGAGATTAGATGGGAATTTAGGTAACATTAAGCTTAAGATTCCTCCATTTAAAGGTAGAAACAGTACTGAAGAGTACCTAAAATGGGAAAGGAAGGTTGAATTGATCTTTGAGTGTAATAGGTATTCTGAGGAGAAGAAAGTGAAGATAGCAGCTGTGGAGTTTACAGATTATGCCTTATTTTGGTGGGATCAATTGAACTTGAGCAGAAGGAAAGTGGGTAGACGTCCTATTGGTAATTAGGAGGATATGAAGGAGGCCATGAGGAAAAGATTTGTGCCTTGACATTACTTTAGGGAGCTACATCAGAAGTTGCTTAGCAAGGGGGTAGGTCAGTAGAGGACTACCATAAAGAAATGGAAATGTGCATGGTTAGAGCTAACATTGAGGAAGATGAAGATGTAACCATGGCTCGGTTTTTAGGTGGATTGAATAAGGAGATTGCTGATGTAATTGAGCTTCATAGATATGACTCCATGGAGGAAATGTTGAATATGGCAATAAAAATTGAGAAACAGAAGAAGAGTAGGAGCTTCAATCGAACCAGCAACAACTCAAGGGATAGTTTGGGATCTAGATGGACCAAAGGGGAGGATAGAAGAGACTTTAGGGGATCCAAACCTTATGGGGCAGATTCGGGTTCCAAAGATGCAAGGGCCGTCCAATCACCATCTAAGGTTATAAAAGGTAACCCTAATACTCTAACTCCTAGTAGAGAGATTAAATGCCTTAAATGCTTGGGGAAGGGGCATATGGCACGTGATTGTCCTAATAAAAGGGTGATAATAGCTAGGGATGATGGGGAAATTATTTCTGAATCAGACCATAGTGAAGATGAGATGCCACCTTTGGAAGATTGTAGTGATTGTGATAGTGATGGAGAGTTATTAGTTGCTAAAAGTGGGAAGTCTTTAGTGGCTAGGCGAGCTTTGAATTTGAATGTTAAGGAAGAGAGCCTAGAACAAAGAGAAAACATATTTCACACTAAGTGTTTAATTAATGGAAGGGTGTGCACACTTATTGTTGATGGAGATAGTTGCACCAATATAGCTAGTGTGAATATGGTTGATAAGCTGAATTTGGTATGTGAAAAGCATCCTAGACCTTATAAATTATAATGGTTGAATGGCAGTGGGGAGGTCAAGGTAACAAGGCAAGTAAGAGTGCCATTTTCTATTGGGAGGTATAAGGATGAGGTGTTTTGTGATGTGGTACCTATGCAGGCAGGCCATTTACTTTTGGGAAGGCCTTGGCAATTTGATAGACATGTTTTACATAATGGGTGCACTAACCGTTATTCTTTTTCTTATGAAGGTACAAAGGTTACATTAGCACCATTATCACCTCAAGAAGTGTTTCAAGATCAGAAGAAATCAGTTGAGAGGGAGAGAGTGGCTTTGGCCAAGAAAGAAGAGGGGAGTGAAATTAAGAGAGAAAAAGAAAGAAAAGGGGGAAAAGAGGCCAGAAAAGAAAAAAAACAAATAAATGGCCTATTGGTGAGTGAAAACAAGAAAGGTGGGAGACAAAAACAGAATTTTTATGTAAGGGCAAGAGAGGTTAAGAGTGCTTTAGCAATAGGGCAGCCATTGATCCTTGTAACTTACAAAAAGATTTTGTTTTCTGACACTGACATTGACCATGAATCTTTGCCTTCTAGTTTTGTGTCTTTATTGCAGGAATATTCAGATGTCTTTCCTGATGAGCTGCCATATGGATTACCACCTTTGAGAGGGATAGAGCATCAGATTGACTTTGTACCTGGATCAACCATTCCTAACCGACCAGCCTATAGAAGCAATCCTAAGGAAACGAAGGAAATGCAAAGGTAAGTGGAAGAACTCATGGAGAAGGGTTTGGTTGGGGAGAGTATGAGTCCTTGCGCAGTACCCGTTCTATTGGTGCCTAAGAAGGATGGAACTTGTAGGATGTATGCTGATTGCTGTGCGGTCAACAAAATCACTATAAAGTATAGACATCCCATTCCTAGGCTAGATGATATGTTGGATGAAATGTGTGGTGCTGTGTATTTTACTAAGATAGATTTAATGAGTGGATATCATCAAATAAGAATGAAACCTGGTGATGAATGGAAAACAGCTTTCAAAACTAAATATGGTTTGTATGAGTGGTTAGTCATGCCATTTGGGCTATCTAATGCCCCTAGCACATTTATGAGACTTATGAACCATGTATTGCATGCATATTTAGGAAAGTTTGTTGCTGTTTACTTTGATCATATACTCACTTACAGCAAGTCTTTTGAGGAACATATTGAGCATGTTAAGTTAGTTTTGCAAACCTTGAGGAATGAAAAGTTGTATGCTAAACTTAAGAAGTGCACATTTTGTATAGATAGACTTGTTTTTCTTGGTTTTGTTGTGAGTGCACAGGGTATTGAAGTAGATGAAGAGAAAGTGAAGGCAATTAGAGATTGGCCCATGCCTAAGTCCATTTCGGATGTGAGGAGCTTTCATGGCTTAGCGAGCTTTCATGGCTTAGCGAGCTTTTATAGGCGATTTGTGCAGGATTTCTCTTCTGTTGCTGCACCACTTACAGAAATAATTAAAAAGGAAGTTGGGTTTAAATGGGGAGAAGCACAGCAAAAGGCTTTTGAAAGTTTGAAAGGGAAGTTGTGTTCTGCTCCTATTTTATCTTTGCCTAATTTTGATAAGACTTTTGAAATTGAATGTGATGCTTCTGGTGTAGGTATTGGGGCTGTTCTAATGCAAGAAAAGAAACCAGTAGCATACTTTAGTGAGAAGCTTCATGGAGCCCAGCTCAATTATTCAACCTATGACAAGGAGCTTTATGCCTTGGTGAGAGCATTGGATGTGTGGCAGCATTACCTCCTACCCAAGGAGTTTGTCATTCACACCGATCACGAGTCCCTCAAACACTTGAAGGGACAAGGTAAGTTGAATAAGAGGCATGCTAAATGGGTTGAATTTATTGAAACATTTCCCTATGTTATTCAATACAAGCATGGAAAGGATAATATTGTTGCTAATGCATTATCAAGAAGATATGCCTTGATTTCTACACTTGGTTCTAAGTTGTTAGGGTTTGAGCATATTAAGGAACTATATGATGGTTATTCTGATTTTGGTAATGTGTATCATGCATGTGAACATAAAGCCTTAGATAAATTCTATAGACATGATGGAATTTTATTTAAGGGTAGCAATCTTTGTTTACTTAAATGTTCTATGCGTGACTTGCTTGTATTAGAATCTCATTGTGGGGGATTGATGGGACATTTTGGGGTACATAAGACCTATGATGTGTTGAATGATCATTTCTTTTGGCCACGCATGCGAAAAGATGTCGAAAAGGTGTGTAATGCATGTGTTGCATGTAAACAAGCTAAGTCTAAATCTATGCCTCATGGATTATGTATGCCTTTACCTGTACCTAGTTCTCCTTGGACTGACATTTCCATGGATTTTGTGCTTGGTTTGCCTAGGACAAAATGTGGTAGGGATAGTTTCTTTGTTGTGGTAGATAGGTTTAGTAAAATGGCTTATTTTATTGCGTGTCATAAATGTGATGGTGCTGTTCATGTTGCTGATCTGTTCTTTAAGGAAGTTGTCCGTCTGCATGGTATTCCACACACTATAGTTTCAGATAGGGATATAAAGTTCCTTTCACATTTTTGGCGTGTTTTATGCCGTAAGTTAGGAACAAAGTTATTATTTTCTACTACTTGTCACCCTCAAACTGATGGACAAACAGAAGTTGTGAATAGGACTTTGGGGACTTTATTACGTGCTATTGTGGGTAAGAATCTTAAAACTTGGGAAGATTGTTTGCCTTTTATTAAATTTGCTTATAATCGGAGTATTCATTCTTCCACTGGTTTTTCACCATTTAAGCGTGTTTGTGGTTTTAACCCACTAACTGTGCTTGATCTTTGTCATTTACCTTTACATGAGCTTTCGAGTTTGAATGGTAGTAGGAAAGCAGAATTGGTGAAATCATTGCATGAGAAAGCACGGGCAAGCATTGAGAAGAAAAACAGGCAATATGTAGATAAAGTAAATAGGGGAAGGAAACAAGTGGTGTTTACCCCTGGAGATTGGGTTTGGGTACATTTCAGAAAAGAGAGGTTTCCAAACCAAAGGAAGAGTAAGCTAGGTGCACGTGGTGATGGTCCTTTTCAAGTCTTGGAGCGCATCAACGATAATGCTTATAAAATAGACTTGCCAGGTGAGTATGGTGTTTCAGCTACATTTAATGTTTATGACCTTTCTCCTTTTGATGTGGATTCAGATTTGAGGACAAATCTTTTTGAGGAGGGAGGGAATGATACGGATCATCCAACCATTAAAGACCCTTTGAAGATGCCTAGTGGTCCAGTCACAAGAGGGAGAGCTAAGAAGCTAAAGATGGCTATGACAACCTATGTGCAAGGCTTTGTTACTCAAGAACTACATGAAGATGCCTTTAAGAAGTGTTATAAAGAGCTTGAAGGAGGCTTTCACAAAGTACTTAGCCTTTTGGAAGCTTCTAGTGAAATTAGGCCAACTTAAGTCATTTTTGGGTTTATACAACTTTGGGCTTTTAATTGTACATGTCATGTGCTTCATTTAAAAGTCACATGACTCATTTATTTAATGACTTAATGGGCTAAACGTGATGGGGTTTTAGATTGGGTTTAGTTTAGTTATTTTTGGGTTTTAGGTAGTCTTTATTTTGGGCTTTAAACAATTCGGCCCACTCTTTTCTTAATGGTTTTTGTTTTAAGTTAAGTATTGTAAATGGGCTTATTTGATAGCTTAAGCCCATGGCTAATTCGGCCTAGCTTAGTTTAAGGCCTCATTAGGGTTTTCTTTATGTTATTTGCCAGCTAGGGTTAGCCACCATATAAATAGGCTATTATGGATTGTAAACTGCAGATTTTGAATAATATTCACTGGCATAGCTGAATTATCTTGCTTAGATTGAGAGTGAATTGCTTTCTTTTCTATTGCATGAAGAATTTGATTAACTTATCAATTATTTGATTGTGGCATCTTTTAGGTTCTTTAATTCCCAATTATTTGCGTTTCCATTCACTTGTTGTTTGGGGGTTCAATAGGGAGGGTTTTTGTCTTCTTTGTCTTTGCAATCAAAGTGTATATTCAAGGGGTTTCGGGTTCTTTAACCTTAGGGTTCCGCATCACATTCAAAGGTAAAAATGATGTGGATGCCTATCTTGATTGGGAAAGAAAGGTAGAGATGATCTTTTCATGCCACCACTATTCAGATGAGAAAAAGGTAAAACTCATAGCCATTGAATTTTCTGATTATGCACTAATTTGGTGGGATGAGTTATTGAAAAGTAGGAGGAGAAATGGGGAACTCCCTATCACTTCTTGGGAGGAAATGAAAAGATTCATGAGAAAGAAGTATGTGCCTAGTTACTATCATAAGGAACTCCACAATCAGTTACAAAGACTTACACAAGGATCTAGTTCAGTGGAGGATTGCTACAAGGAGATGGAGTTGCTCATGATTAAAGCAAGCATTGTGGAGGATGAATATCAAACGATGTCTCGCTTTTTGGGAGGTATGAATAGAGAACTTGCTGATATTGTTGAATTGCAGCATTATGTGGATATGGATGATTTGGTGAACATTGCAATTAAAGTGGAGAGACAAAGAAGTAGACGTGGGACAACCAAGTCCTATGCAAATTCCAACAACAATAAATGGAATTCAAAGTGGAACAAGGGTGACTTAAAGAAAGAATCAACTTCTAAGTACCAGTCAAATTCCAAAGAGAAAACGGTTACCACACAAAAAGGTACTTCTGAAACAACCCCTAAAACTAATAGACATAGGGACATTCAATGTTTTAAATTTAAGGGTCGTGGTCATTATGCTAATAAACGTGGGAATAAAAAGACCATGATAATAAGGGGGGATGAAATTATTTCTGATTCTGAATCTGATGATGACTATGATGATATGCGACATTTAGAGGATTGTTTTGATGTAGATGAAAATGTAGAGTATCCTGTTCAGGGAGAGTCCTTTCTGGTGTTGTGTGCATTGAATTTAAATGTAAAAGAAGAAGGACAAGAACAGAGGGAAAATATCTTTCATACTAGATGCCTAATAGGTGGGAAAGTCTGTAGCATGATAATTAATGGAGGTAGTTGTGTTAATGTTGCTAGTACAGTCTTAGTTGATAAATAAGGACTTAAAACTGAGAAACACCATAACCCATACAGACTTCAATGGTTGAATGATAGTGGGGAAGTTAAGGTGACCAAACGTGTAACTATATTACTTTTCCTTGGTAAATATGAAGATGAAGTCACTTGTGATGTTGTACCTATGCATGCTGGTCATATTTTGCTAGGAAGGCCTTGGCAATTTGATAGGCGCGTATTACATGATGGATTTAGAAGTAGGTACACATTTGAATTTAAAGGATGTAAACACACACTTGCCCCTTTGGCACCTAAAGATGTATATGCAGATAAGATGAAGATACGTCAATCTTCAAAAGAGGTAAAGGGAAGTGAGAAAGAAAAGAAAAATGAGAGAAAAGAGGCCAGTAGTGAAAAGAATAAAAGTAAAGGCCCAATGGTGAGTGACTGCACTAGTGAGAGAAAGAATGAGAGAAGTGCAGAAGAGAAGAAGTTAATGTGTGTTGAGGTAAAAGGAGAGCAGAGTGAGTTGAGTGAAAAATTCAGCAAATATTCCTTTTACGTAAAAGAGAGAGAGTTGATGAGTGCTTACTTAGGCATGAGAACTTTTGTACTTTTGAGGTTTAAGGACAATTATTTTTCTGAAACTAACCTTAACCCAAATTTGCCTAGTTCTTTTTCTGAGTTATTGCAGGATTATAAAGTTGCCTTCCCTGAGGAGATACCACCTGGGTTGCCACCAATTAGAGGGATTGAACATCAAATTGATTTTGTTCCTGGTGCACAAATTCCAAACCGTCCGGCTTATCGAAGCAATCCGGAAGAAACAAAGGAGTTGCAAAGACAAGTGGAGGAACTTTTAGCAAAGGGACACGTGAGAGAAAGCCTAAGTCCTTGTGCCGTACCTGTTCTTTTGGTACCTAAAAAGGATGGAACCATGCGCATGTGTGTTGATTGTCGAGCAGTTAACAAAATCACTGCATAATATCGCCATCCCATTCTTAGGTTAGATGATATGCTTGAAGAGTTAAATGGTGCTGTAATATTCACAAAAATTGACTTAAAAAGTGGTTATCATCAAATTAGGATGAAGTTAGGTGATGAATGGAAAACTGCCTTTAAAATAAAATATGGTTTGTATGAATGGTTGGTTATGCCTTTTGGTTTAACTAATGCGCCTAGCACATTTATGAGACTCATGAACCATATTTTGCGAGATTTCTTAGGTAAATTTGTTGTTGTGTATTTTGATGATATCTTGATTTATAGCAAAAACCTAAAAGAACATTTAAGGCATGTTGAACTTGTGTTAACTATTTTAAGAGAACAATAGTTGTATGCTAATTTGAAGAAATGCACATTTTGTGTTGATAGTGTTATTTTCTTAGGATTTGTTGTTAGTGCACGTGGTGTTGAGGTAGATAATGAAAAGGTTAAGGCTATCCAAGAATGGCCAACACCTAAGAATGCAAGTGAAGTGAGGAGCTTTCATGGTTTAGCAAGTTTCTATAGGAGATTTGTTAAAGATTTTTCTACCATTGCTGCACCTTTAAATGAAATCATTAAAAAGTCTGATGGTTTTATATGGGGTAAGGAACAGGAAGATGCTTTTAATGCTTTGAAAGATAAATTGTGCACCGCTCCTGTTTTGAAATTACCTAATTTTTCTAAGACTTTTGAGATTGAATGTGATGCTTCTGGGATTGGTATAGGTGCTGTTTTGATGCAGGAAAACCGCCCAATAGCATACTTTAGTGAGAAGTTGAGTGGAGCACAGCTAAATTACTCTACCTATGATAAAGAATTCTATGCGTTGGTGAGAGCTCTTGAGGTTTGGGAACACTACCTTTTGCCTAATGAATTCGTGATACACACATATCACCAGTCTCTTAAATATCTAAAGGGACAAGGTAAGTTGAATAGAAGGCATGGTAAGTGGGTAGAGTACTTTGATACTTTTCCATATGTGATTAAATATAAGCAAGGTAAAGAGAATGTTGTTGCTGATGCACTTTCTAGGAGATATGCACTGATTTTTATGCTTAGTTCCAAATTGTTAGGTTTTGAGCATTTTAAAGAAATGTATGAGCATGATTATGATTTTGGTGAAGTGTATAAGGCATGTGAACATTATGCATTTAATAAGTTCTATAGATATGATGATGCGGAACCTAAGCCTATATGCAAACTAGAACGCCAACATACCATGAATATTGATCATAAACAAGTGAATAAATCCCCAATCTAAAGAACCCCCAAACAAGATTGAATGGAAACGCTTATAATATATTGATTTAGAAAGTAAGAAGAATAAGAATCAAGCATACATTAATCATGCAAATTGCCTAAGTCTAATTCTTCATACAATAGCAAGAATCAATAGAAATTAACTCTCACAAATTCAGTCAATGAAAATTCATTAATCATAAGATATGCAAAAAATGTAAAATACAAATGAAGAAGTTCAGCCCTTTATATAGGCAAGGCAGCCACCCCTCCCTAGAGGAGTTATAATCAAACACTAACTCTAAGAGATAATTAATAAAATAAATAATAAAGATAATTCCTAACCTTTATCTACATGTATTTGGCCATAATATGGACTAAGTACATGAATAAATAAAGATAAATACAATCTGAAAATAATCCTAAAAGCTAGTGATTATCCTAAGGAAAATGAATGTAGACTCAATTTTGGCTATAAGTGGAATTTGGCTAACTCACTCAAGATAAATTCATCCTATTGTTTCTCCATCAAACTCTATTCAATAATATCCCAAAATAATAAGTATTTATCAAGGAAAACTCATTCCTAAAATTTAGGACCCCAAGTTCACCAATGTAGGCATAAAGCTAAATTTGACTCAAACTCATCCAAATTCAGCTCTCCCCTTTAAAATCCGGCCCCCTCATGTTTTCTAAGCCTCAATTAGTTATTTAGGCCCAACTCTTTAGAAGATATAAGACCAACTTTAGCCTACCCACTTAAACTACCCAAAATACTCAAATAAGCCCAAAAATAAAACAAACCTAATTAAATAAGCCCAAAACGTTTTCTAAGGTACTAGGCTGCCCAAATACATTTAATTATATGTCATTACAAGAATAGAAGCTAAACAAAATAGCTTGAAGGCCCATTTGACCATTCGGCCCCAACTTGTCTTCATACCCCAATTCAGCTTCTTTCCCCTCTTGAACTTGCATCTTCTCTACATAAGGCCTCATGAATGCTTGTAGGACTTCTTTAAGCTTCTTTGACCTTGCTCTTGTGATTGGTCCTTGAGGAAGTGCTAGTTCATCTCTCTTGTTGCCATTATGCTTGGTTGTGCTCATATCATCCCCTCCCCCTTCGAAAGGATTCGTCCTCGAATCTGAATCACAGTCAAATGGAGATAAGTCAGAAACATTAAAAGTTGCACTTACACCATACTCACCTGGCAAATCAATCTTGTATGCATTGTCATTGATTCGTTTTAGCACTTGAAATGGTCCATCTCCTCTTGCATCAAGTTTAGACTTCCTTTGGTTAGGAAACCTCTCTTTACACATATGGATCCAAACCCAATCTCATGGTTCGAATATCACTTGTCTACGGCCCTTGTTAGCCTGCTTTGCATACATCTTGTTCTTCTTCTCAATGTGCTCACGTGCTTTACTATGTATTGTCTTAACCAAATCAGCCTTAGCCTTGCCATCTAAATTAGAAAGTTCATTCAAAGGTAAAGGCATCAAATCCAACACAGTCAATGGATTGAAACCATACACAATTTCAAAAGGTGAAAACCCTGTGGAAGTATGAATTGCACGATTATAAGCAAACTCAACAAATGGCAAACATTCTTCCCAAGTTTTAAGATTCTTACCAATTATAGCACGCAACGTAGTTCCTAAAGTTCTATTAACAACCTCAGTTTGGCCATCAGTTTGTGGATGACAAGTAGTAGAAAACACAAGTTTAGTACCAAGTTTACCCCACAAAACACGCCAAAAGTGACTTAGGAACTTAGAATCTCTATCAGAGACAATAGTTCTAGGTATACCATGCAATCGAACTACTTCCCTGAAAAACAAATCAGCTATGTTTGTTGCATCATCAGTTTTATGACAAGCAATGAAATGCGCCATTTTACTAAATCGGTCCACTACAATAAACACACTATCCCTTCCCCTTTTTGTCCTTGGTAAACCTACAATGAAGTCCATAGAAATGTCAGTCCAAGGTTCAGTAGGAACAGGCAAAGGAGTATACAAACCTTGATTTAAAGACTTAGACTTGGCCTGTTTACATGCAAAACATTGGGCACACACTTTTTCAACATATTTTCGCATATTAGGCCAATAAAAATGTTCATTAAGCATGTCTAAAGTCTTTTGCACACCAAAGTGTCCCATCAATCCCCCGCTATGTGATTCTTTCACAAGCAACTCTCTAATAGAACATGCAGGTATACACAATTGTTTTCCCCTAAAAAGAAACCCATCATGTCTATAGAACTTATTAAATGCATAATGTTCACATGCCTTATACATTTCACCAAAATCAGAATCATGCTCATACATTTCTTTCAAATGCTCAAAACCTAACAATTTGGAACTAAGCATAGAAATCAGTGCATATCTCCTAGAAAGTGCATCAGCAACAACATTCTCTTTACCTTGCTTATATTTAATCACATATGGAAAAGTATCAAGGTACTCTACCCACTTACCATGCCTTCTATTCAACTTACCTTGTCCCTTTAGATATTTGAGAGACTGGTGATCTGTGTGTATCACGAATTCTTTAGGCAAAAGGTAGTGTTCCCAAACCTCAAGAGCTCTCACCAACGCATAGAATTCTTTATCATAGGTAGAGTAATTCAGCTGTGCTCCACTCAACTTCTCACTAAAGTATGCTATTGGGCGGTTTTCCTGCATCAAAACAGCACCTATACCAATCCCAGAAGCATCACATTCAATCTCAAAAGTCTTAGAAAAATCAGGTAATTTCAAAACAGGAGCAGTACACAATTTATCTTTCAAAGCATTAAAAGCATCTTCCTGTTCTTTACCCCATTTAAAACCAACAGACTTTTTAATGATTTCATTTAAAGGTGCAGCAATGGTGGAAAAATCTTTAACAAATCTCCTATAGAAACTTGCTAAACCATGAAAGCTCCTTACCTCACTTGCATTCTTAGGTGTTGGCCATTCTTGGATAGCCTTAACCTTTTCATTATCAACTTCAACACCACGTGCACTAACAAGAAATCCTAGGAAAACAACACTATCAACACAAAAAGTGCATTTCTTCAAATTAGCATACAATTGTTGTTCTCTCAAAACAGCTAACACAAGTGCAACATGCCTTAAATGTTCTTCTAGGTTTTTGCTGTAAATTAAGATATCATCAAAGTATACAACAACAAATTTACCTAAAAATTCACGCAAAACATGGTTCATGAGTCTCATAAATGTGCTAGGCGCATTAGTTAAACCAAAAGGCATAACCAACCATTCATACAAACCATATTTTGTTTTAAAGGCAATTTTCCATTCATCACCTAACTTCATCCTGATTTGATGATAACCACTTTTTAAGTCAATTTTAGTGAATATTATAGCACCATTTAACTCTTCAAGCATATCATCTAACCTAGGAATGGGATGGCGATACTTTACAGTGATTTTGTTAACTGCTCTACAATCAACACACATGCGCATGGTTCCATCCTTTTTAGGTACCAAAAGAACAGGTACGGCACAAGGACTTAGGCTTTCTCTCACGTGTCCCTTTGCTAAAAGTTCCTCCACTTGTCTTTGCAACTCCTTTGTTTCTTCCGGATTGCTTCGATAAGCTGGACGGTTTGGAATTTGTGCACCAGGAACAAAATCAATTTGATGTTCAATCCCTCTAATTGGTGGCAACCCAGGTGGTATCTCCTCAGGGAAGACATCTTTATAATCCTGCAATAAGTTAGAAAAAGAACTAGGCAAATTTGGGTTAAGGTTAGTTTCAGAAAAATAATTGTCCTTAAACCTCAAAAGTACTAAAGTTCTCATGCCTAAGTAAGCACTCTTTAACTCTCTCTCTTTTGCATAAAAGGAATATTTGCTGAATTTTTCACTCAACTCACTCTGCTCTCCTTTTACCTCAACACACATTAACTTCTTCTCTCCTGCACTTCTCTCATTCTTACTCTCACTAGTGCAGTCACTCACCATTGGGCCTTTACTTTTATTCTTTTCACTACTTGCCTCTTCTCTCTCATTTTTCTTTTCTTTCTCACTTCCCTTTACCTCTTTTGCAGATTGATGTATCTTCACTTGATCTGCATATACATCTTTAGGTGCCAAAGGAGCAAGTGTGTGTTTACATCCTTTAAATTCAAAAGTGTACCTATTTCTAAATCCATCATGTAATACGCGCCTATCAAATTGCCAAGGCCTTCCTAGCAAAATATGACCAGCATGCATAGGTACAACATCACAAGTGACTTCATCTTCATATTTACCAATGGAAAATAATATAGTTACACGTTTGGTCACCTTAACTTCCCCACTATTATTCAACCACTGAAGTCTGTATGGGTTAGGGTGTTTCTTAGTTTTAAGTCCTAATTTATCAACTAAGACTGTACTAGCAACATTAACGCAACTACCCCCATCAATTATCATGCTACAGACTTTCCCACCTATTAGGCATCTAGTATGAAATATGTTTTCCTTCTATTCTAGTCCTTCTTCTTTTACATTTACATTCAATGCACGCAACACCACTAAGGACTCTCCCTGAACAGGATACTCTACATTTTCATCTACATCAGAACAATCCTCCAAAGGTGGCATATCATCACAGTCATTATCAGATTCAGAATCAGAAACAATTTCATCCCCCCTAATTATCATGGTCTTTTTATTCCCACATTCATTAGCGTAATGACCACGACCCTTACATTTGAAACACTGAATGTCCCTATGTCTATTAGGTTTAGGGGTTATTTCAGAAGTACCTTTTTGTGCAGTAACCATTTTCTCTTTGGAATTTGACTGGTACTTGGAAGTGGATTCTTTCTTTGTGTCACCCTTATTCCACTTTGAATTCCATTTATTGTTATTGGAATTTGCATAGGATTTGGTTGTCCCACGTCTACTTCTTTGTCTCTCCACTTTAATTGCAATGTTCACCAAATCATCCATATCCACATAATGCTGCAATTTAACAATATCAGCAAGTTCTCTATTTATACCTCCCAAAAAGCGAGACATCGTTTGATATTCATCCTCCACAATGCTTGCTTTAATCATGAGCATCTCCATCTCCTTGTAGTAATCCTCCACTGAACTAGATCCTTGTGTAAGTCTTTGTAACTGATTGTGGAGTTCCTTATGATAGTAACTAGGCACATACTTCTTTCTCGTGATTCTTTTCATTTCCTCCCAAGAAGTGATAGGGAGTTCCCCATTTCTCCTCCTACTTTTCAATAACTCATCCCACCAAATTAGTGCATAATCAGAAAATTCAATGGCTGCGAGTTTTACCTTTTTCTCATCTGAATAGTGGTGGCATGAAAAGATCATCTCTACCTTTCTTTCCCAATCGAGATAGGCATCCACATCATTTTTGCCTTTGAATGGGGGAATCTTCATCTTGATAGCACTCAAATTATTGTCTTTACTTTCCATTCGATTGTCATACCTCCTTGCTCTCATTGGGAAGGAATGAGCCTCCTCTTCTCCATCATCATTGTATAATTGGTCTACTTCTTCCTCCCTTGTATATTTGCCCTTGGAAGCTTTAAGGTCACTCTCCATGCTATCCATCCTGAGATTTAGCTTTTGCAAACTATCCATAAAAGCTTTAATCATAAGTTTAGTATCATGGGGAATCTCAGTCTCATCTTTACTATTATTTCCAGACATCTTTAAACTTAAGTAAACAAGTAAAGAAAAGATCCACTCAACCTCACGTGTTTGTCTCTCAACTCACAAATTGATTTCTCACAATTGTACTTCAGAAACAAACTCAAACAAATATGCACAATTGAGTAGTTTGATTTGGAAACAATGAGTACTTAACAAGAACAGCAAAAAGTACCAATTCTAGAGGCAAATTGACCAAATTGAACAAAATTAGAAATTAGCACACAAGAGATAAATTTCGTGCGCTTTAGTGTATAAAGATGTTCAACAATGTGCAATATGTTAAACTAGTGTAGTTGGAACCAAAAACAGTTTAGACACACAAATTGATAACTTAGAATGAAAAGAATAGACAAGACGGATGCACTTAAATGCGATGTTTAACTAAACCTAATGATTAGTTTAAACAGATTTTATATAGACTCAACAAAAATAAAATCAAAGAAAGCATGCAATAATATAACCCAAAATTTAAAAGCAACGAGTACTTAACCTGCCCTTTGAAGAAATCAAACAAAATATGGAAGTTCTAGCTTAATTGATCAAATTTGAACTTAACAAGATTATAGGACCTGAATTGAACACAAGGTAATTTTCAGATTTTTTTTTTTATATGTATATAAGATTTCTTTTCTTCTTCTTTTTTTTTTTCAAAACGTAAATCACACAACTAATGATCAAATACTTGAGATAGGTAATTTAACACAATTGAGCAACAACCAAATAAGGAACTAGATGCAAAGTCCTATTCGGCCAAAACAAAGAAAGAATTTCAAGTAGACAAAATTAAAGGATAGTTAAGAATTTATCACTTAGCCTAAGCTCTGATACCAATTGATGCAGAACCCCAGCCTATATGCAAACTAGAACGCCAACATACCATGAATATTGATCATAAACAAGTGAATAAATCCCCAATCTAAAGAACCCCCAAACAAGATTGAATGGAAACGCTTATAATAGATTGATTTAGAAAGTAAGAAGAATAAGAATCAAGCATACATTAATCATGCAAATTGCCTAAGTCTAATTCTTCATACAATAGCAAGAATCAATAGAAATTAACTCTCACAAATTCAGTCAATGAAAATTCATTAATCATAAGATATGCAAAAAATGTAAAGTACAAATGAAGAAGTTCAGCCCTTTATATAGGCAAGGCAGCCACCCCTCCCTAGAGGAGTTATAATCAAACACTAACTCTAAGAGATAATTAATAAAATAAATAATAAAGATAATTCCTAACCTTTATCTACATGTATTTGGCCATAATATGGACTAAGTACATGAATAAATAAAGATAAATACAATCTGAAAATAATCCTAAAAGCTAGTGATTATCCTAAGGAAAATGAATGTAGACTCAATTTTGGCTATAAGTAGAATTTGGCTAACTCACTCAAGATGAATTCATCCTATTGTTTCTCCATCAAACTCTATTCAATAATATCCCAAAATAATAAGTATTTATCAAGGAAAAGCCATTCCTAAAATTTAGGACCCCAAGTTCACCAATGTAGGCATAAAGCTAAATTTGACTCAAAGTCATCCAAATTCAGCTCTCCCCTTTAAAATCCGGCCCCCTCATGTTTTCTAAGCCTCAATTAGTTATTTAGGCCCAACTCTTTAGAAGAGATAAGACCAACTTTAGCGAACCCACTTAAACTACCTAAAATACTCAAATAAGCCCAAAAATAAAACAAACCTAATTAAATAAGCCCAAAACGTTTTCTAAGGTACTAGGCTGCCCAAATACATTTAATTATATGTCATTACAAGAATAGAAGCTAAACAAAATAGCTTGAAGGCCCATTTGACCATTCGGCCCCAACTTGTCTTCATAGCCCAATTCAGCTTCTTTCCCCTCTTGAACTTGTATCTTCTCTACATAAGGCCTCATGAATGCTTGTAGGACTTCTTTAAGCTTCTTTGACCTTGCTCTTGTGATTGGTCCTTGAGGAAGTGTTAGTTCATCTCTCTTGTTGCCATTATGCTTGGTTGTGCTCATATCACATGATGGGTTTCTTTTTAGGGGAAAACAACTGTGTATACCTGCATGTTCTATTAGAGAGTTGCTTGTGAAAGAATCGCATAGCGGGGGATTGATAGGACACTTTGGTGTGCAAAAGACTTTAGACATACTTAATGAACATTTTTATTGGCCTAATATGCGCAAATATGTTGAAAAGGTGTGTGCCCAATGTTTTGCATGTAAGCAGGCTAAGTCTAAGTCTTTAAACCAAGGTTTGTATACTCCTTTGCCTGTTCCTACTGAACCTTGGACTGACATTTCTATGGACTTTATTGTAGGTTTACCCAGGACAAAAAGGGGAAGGGATAGTGTGCTTGTTGTAGTGGACCAATTTAGTAAAATGGCGCATTTCATTGCTTGTCATAAAACTGATGATGTAACAAACATAACTAATTTGTTTTTCAGGGAAGTAGTTCGATTGCATGGTATACCTAGAACTATTGTCTCTGATAGAGATTTTAAGTTCCTAAGTCACTTTGGCGTGTTTTATGGGGTAAACTTGGTACTAAACTTGTGTTTTCTACTACTTGTCATCCTCAAATTGATGGCCAAACTGAGGTTGTTAATAGAACTTTAGGAACTATATTGCGTGCTATAATTGGTAAGAATCTTAAAACTTGGGAAGAATGTTTGCCATTTGTTGAGTTTGCTTATAATCGTGCAATTCATACTTCCACAGGGTTTTCACCTTTTGAAATTGTGTATGGTTTTAATCCGTTGACTGTGTTGGATTTGATGCCTTTGAATGAACTTTCTAATTTAGATGGCAAGGCTAAGGCTGATTTGGTTAAGACAATACATAATAAAGCACATGAGCACATTGAGAAGAAGAACAAGATGTATGCAAAGCAGGCTAACAAGGGCCGTAGACAAGTGATATTCGAACCAGGAGATTGGTTTTGGATCCATATGCGTAAAGAGAGGTTTCCTAACCAAAGGAAATCTAAACTTGATGCAAGAGGAGATGGACCATTTCAAGTGCTGGAATGAATCAATGACAATGCATACAAGATTGATTTGCCAGGTGAGTATGGTGTAAGTGCAACTTTTAATTTTTCTGACTTATCTCCATTTGACTGTGATTCAGATTCAAGGGCGAATCCTTTCGACGGTGGAGGGGATGATATGAGCACAACCAAGCATAATGGCAACAAGAGAGATGAACTAGCACTTCCACAAGGACCGATCACAAGTTCATGGTCAAAGAAGCTTAAAGAAGTCCTACAAGCATTCATGAGACCTTATATAAAGAAGATTCAAGTTCAAGAAGAGAAAGAAGCTATATTGGACTGTGAAGACAAGTTTAGGCCAAATGGTGCAATGGGCCTCCAAGCCACTTTATTTAGTTTCTATTCTTTATGTAACATGTACTGGGCAGCCTATAACCTAGGAAAACGAATTGGGCTTGATTAGAATAGGTTTGTTTTATTTTGGGCTTATTTGACTATTTTTGGTAGTTTAAGTGGGTAGGCTAAAGTTGGGCTTATCTCTTCTAAAGAGTTGGGCCAAAATAACTATTTGAGGCTTAGAGAACATGAGGGGGCCGAATTTTACATGGGAGAGTTGAATTTCAATGGGTTTGGGTCAGATTTAGGTTTAGGCCTACATTAGTGAACTTAGGGTCCTAAATTTTAGGAATGGGTTTTCTTTGATAAATACTTATTATTTTGGAATATTATTAAGTAGAGTTCGAGGGAGAAATAATAGCTCGACCTTATCCTTTAGGGGCTGGCCGAAATTCACTTTTAGCCAAGTTTAAGTCTACATTCATTTCTTCTTTTCTTAGGATAATTATGCCTATTTATCACTAGCTTTTAGGATTATTTTTAGATTATATTTATCTTTATTTATTCATGTACTTAGTCCATATTATGGCCAAATACATGTAGATAAAGGTTAGGAATTATCTTTGTTATTTATTTTATTAATTATCTCTTAGAGTTAGTGTTTGATTATAACTCCTCTAGGGAGGGGTGGCTGCCTAGCCTATATAAAGGGCTGAACTTCTTCATTTGTACTTTACATTTTGCATATTTATGATTAATGAATTTTCATTGGCTGAATTTGTGAGAGTTAATTTTTATTGATTCTTGCTATTGTATGAAGAATTAGACTTAGGCAATTTGCATGATTAATGTATGCTTGATTCTTGTTCTTCTTACTTTCTAAATCAATCTATTATAAGAGTTTCCATTCAATCTTGTTTGGGGGTTCTTTAGATTGGGGGCTTATTTATTTGTTTATGATCAATATTCATGGTATGTTGGCGTTCTAGTTTGCATATAGGCTGGGGTTTTGCATCACTTATATAAAAGGATTTGGATTTTTTCTTTAGTATATAAACTCCCTTTGCTGAATTGCTTTCTAATTCTTTTCTTCTTCTATCTTTTCTTCTCTTTTTCATTTTTTTCTCTTTTTTTTTTAACTTTTCTTTTTTTTTTGAACTGTACCGTGAACAATAATGATGAACAGTAGTGAACATAATGATGAATAGTACCACTTTTTTTTTTAATTCATCAAACAAATCTAAAGGCTTCTACTACTTGGATTCGGTTTTCATGCCAAAGATTCAAGGTTCAAGTTTCAGTCTTTTTGTTTTCCGCTAAGGTTTTTCATCGAATCAAAACACAAGGTAAGGAAAAAAAAGGCTAAATTTAACACACAAAAATCAGAATTCTTGCTACTACTAAATTCGGCACATGCATAAAGAAATCAAAGAAAAGGAAACACAAACCTAATACTAAGATAAATAGGAATTTACCATTCTTTTGGCTTTGATACCAAATGATGTGGAACCCTAAGGTTAAAGAACCTGAAACCCTTGAACATACACTTTGATGGCAAAGATAAATTACATAAACACCCTCCCTATTGCACCCCCAAACAACAAGTGATTGGAAACGCAAATAATTGGGATAAAGAAGAATATGAAAATGCCACAATCAAAATAATTGATAACTAATAAAGTTTTTCATTCAATAGAAAAGAAAAGCAAGCAACCTCACAATTCCCTCTAAAGAATTCGGCCAAGCCTATAAAGAGAGACCTCTCAATGTTTAATTAATAAAAAAAATCCCCCCCAAATCATGTTGTTGTGGAGTATATATACTCCCTTAAACTAATAAAAATGCTAATTAATCAAATACGCCTTTAAACATGGGCCTGACACCAAGATAACTAAAGCCTACACTAATTAAATTAAAATACAGCCTAAAAAGCATAAAAAGAACTAATTAAATGAGTCCAAGCTAATTAAAGCTCATCTCACTTAAATAAGCCCAAAAAGAATAAGTTAAGGCCTTACATATTACAAATAATCAAATAAAAATAATTAATAAAAGCCTAAACTAAAAGCCCAAACAAATCAGCCCCTTAAGTCCAGTAATTGGCACTTGCATTGCACATGCCTTAACTCACGTGATGTGCACATGCACATGGCACAGGCATAGCACATGACTTACACATGCGTGGCACATGTCAAGGCAAATGACCGGCACATGTCAAATTAAGCAAATACTTTTGAAAGTGCTCTTCACAATTCAGCTCCACTGGCTTGGTAATGAGCCCGTTTGGACTAGCACTCTCTTGACCTTCTGATACAGACCAGCCAACCACTAAGGACCCTTTGAAGATGCCAAGTGGTCCAATCACAAGAGGGCGAGCTAAGAAGCTGAAGATGGCTATGACAGCCTATGTGCAAGGCTTGGTTACTCAAGAACTACATGAAGATGACTTTGAGAAGTGTCAAAGAGAACTTGAAGGAGGCATTCACAAAGTACTTAGCCTTTTAGAAGCTTGTGATGGAATTGGGCCAACTTAAGTCATTTTTGGGTTTATACAACTTTGGGCTTTAATTGTACAAGTCATGTGCTTCATTTAAAAGTCACATGGCTCATTTAATTAGTGACTTAATGGGCTAGACGTTTTTGGGCTTTCTTTAATGGGTTTATTTTAGTTAGTTGGGCTTTTAGTTAATATTTGTTAGTGGGCTTGCAAATTCGGCCAAAACTTATTCAAGTATTAGTTTTATTTTAAGCTTTGTTTGGACCTTTGTAAATGGGCTTATTTAATTGATTAGCCCATTAGGAATTCGGCCTACCTTAGTAAAAGGCCTCATTAGGGTTTTCTTTAGGTTATTTGCTAGCTAGGGTTAGCCACCCTATAAATAGAATATGTCATGTTGAGAATTTCAGAATTTGAATGACATTTTCTTGGCATTGCCGAATTATTTGCTTAGATTGAGAGAGTGAATTGCTTTCTTTTCTATTGCATGAAGAACTTGATTAACTTATCAATTGTTTGATTGTGTCATTTTTCAGGTTCTTTAATTCCCGATTATTTGCGTTTCCATTCACATGTTGATTGGGGGTTCAATAGGGAGGGTGTTTATCTGATTTTGCTTTGCTATTCGAATCGTATGTGTGGGTTTGTAGCTCGTTAGCTATTGGGTTCCGCATCATTTGGTATCAGAGCCAAAGTTGAGGTAAATTCCTATTTATCTTAGAGTTAGGTTTGCGTTTTCTTTTTCTTTGAATTCTAGTTGTTTATGCCGAATTAGGTTGCATTAAATTTCTTAGTTAATTGTGTTTTTTTGTGTGTTTAAATTAGCCTTTTCTTGTCTTACCTTTACCTTGAATTCGTGAAATAGCCTTGAACCGAAATATCGAACATCCTTTGCTTTGAATCTGAATCCTAGTAGAAGAAGGTTAGAGATTAGTTTGCTGATTTAAAAAAAAAAAAAGAAAATTTCGAAGGGCCATAACTTTTGATTCGGGATTCTGATTTGCTATTATAATATGTTTTCGAAAAGGGAATTCGGAGCTCTACAATCGTTACTTGGGCTTTGCCCTATGTGACTGCACTTTTTGGACCTTAAAAACGGCATTTAAACCCCCGTTTTTCACTTTGAAGTTTTTGTGTTTTAAAAAGGGGCTTTAGAAAACCGAATTGAACTCTGATCACATTGGGCTTGAGATGTTTTGTAGTTTGTATTCTGGTTGTTATTTATTTCATTAAAAAAAAAAAAAAAAGAAAAGAAAAAAAAAAGAAAAAAAAAACATGAAAGAAAGAATAGAGGAGGAGAAAAGGGTAGGGAGTAGATTCGGCCAAGGGAGTATATTTATAGCAAAAGGGAAAAATCCAAATCCATTAATAAGTAGGAAAACTTAATTCTGAGTGCTTGAGGATTAGGAGCAGCAATTAATCCTTTTCTAAATAGAGATAGGAATCCTTAAGTAATAGGAAAAAAAATTAATCCTATCTGTTTTGGGAATAGGAAAACTTAATCCTAAACCACCTTTGATTATTATTATCCAATTCGGATAAGGATTCATTTGTGCTACCATTTGCTTATCATTTTGGATATCATTTTCCTATCATTTGCTAACCATTTTTGGTAACATTTTCCTAACATTTTGGTACCATTTTGCTGCCATTTTTACACCATTTTGGTATCATTTTGCCATCATTTTTTCTACCATTTTTTTCATCATTTTTCTACCATTTTGGTAACATTTTGCCATCATGTTTTTCACCATTTTGGTATCATTTTGCCATCATTTTTCTACCATTTTACCATCATTTGCCTACCATTTTAGTACCATTTTACTGCCATTATTACATCATTTTGATACCATCTTGCCATCATTTTGCACACAACTTGACACATTAATTAGAGCTTGATACACCATTCGGCCTAATTATCATTTTGGCTCTAAATTGAATTGTATTGAGTGCATTCTGTCTTACTTAGTATAAATTAGGTTTCTTTGTTATTTTCTTGCTTTGTTGGGTAGAATAACTAGGTTCTATATTTGGTTTACTTTGTAGTGAATCAAATTCATACATTTTGTCCAAATTGTCATTTTCTTAATTCTTGTTGCTTATTTCCTTATTTTGAGCATGCTTTTGTTCCGTTACACTGTTAGAGTATCTTTGCTTGTTTTAATACTCTAATTTAGATATAATCAAGTGGTATACCAGTCTTGTCCGTGTACCACCTTCATTGTGTCTAGAGTCTTCTTTTCTAGCTTTGAACTTTCTTTTATTTTTAGTTGCTTACTTTTTGCTTTCTAAAACGTACTCAAATTCTTGGTTTGTGAATTGAATTCTGAAGTGCAATTTTAAAGTTGCAATTATAGTGGTAAAAGGCAAGAGTGTGTGAGTACATTAAGAGGATAAAAGCCTTGTTTGAGTGAAACACGAGAGGAGTGACATCCTTTGAGTGTAAACACGTGAGGGAGTGTGTGAGGTTATTATCTAACATCTTTTTGCAGATTTTTCAATCATGACTGAAGAATCGGGTAAAAAGGGAGCAACTCTCGATGAGGTAGTGTTCTCCATTCAAGCTATGCATGGTACGTTTGAAAAATTCATGAGAGATATGGGGAATATGAATGATAGAATAGAAAGGCTAGAATTGAGTTCAAATAGTACATCTAAGAGAACAACAAGGAGAGGCAGATGGACTGATGAAAATGAAAGGGCTGACTTAGGAGATTTAGATGAAGAAAACACTAGTGGGAGATTGTGATGCGTGCACAGGGGGGTCAACATTGCAAGTTCGGATTCACGGAGATCAAATTTGGGGAAGTTCAAAAAGGCTTGAAGGTGGTTTACTGTAGCTATGAAGAAGCCGAATCAAAAAGATACTTTGAAGAGAGGCATGTGCAAGTCATGTGACCTAAACATGTGCTATCCATGTGCCTTGACATGTGCTAGACATGTGCCATGTCATGTGCTATGCATGTGCCATATGCATGTGCACATCATGTGACACATTACATGTGCAATGCATGTGCCAATTAATGGACTTAATGGGCTGTTTTGTTTGGGCTTTTAGTTTAGGCTTTTGTTTGATTATTGTAATATATTAGGCCTTAACTTATTCTTTTGGGTTTATTTAAGTGAGTCGGGCTTTAATTAGCCTGGGCTCATTTAATTAGTTCTTTTTAGGCTTTTTGGGCTGTATTTTAAGTTAATTAGTGTGAGCTTTAGTTATCTTGGTGTAAGGCCCATGTTTAAAGGCCTATTTGATTAATTAGGGTTTTTATTAGCTTAAATGAGTATAAATACTCCTCAAAAACGAATTTAAAAGGAGATATTGGAATTATTAAACATTGGAGGCTATCCTCTTTTCTTGGCTTTGCCAAAATTCTAATAGATTAGATTTGTGAGATTTGCTTGCTTTTCTTTTCTATTGCATGAAGAATTTGATTAACTTATCAATTGTTTGATTGTGGCATTTTTCAGGTTCTTTAATTCCTAATTATTTGCGTTTCCATTCACAAGTTGTTTGGGGGTTCAATAGGGAGGGTGTTTATCTGATTTGCTTTGCTATTCGAATCGTATGTGTCAGTTTGTAGCTTGTTAGCTATTGGGTTCCGCATCAGATTGGATTGGAATTTAGGTAACATTAAGCTTAAGATTCCTCCATTTAAAGGTAGAAATAATGCTGAAGAGTACCTAGAATGGGAAGGAAGGTTGAAATGATCTTTGATTGTAATAGGTATTTTGAGGAGAAGAAAGTGAAGATAGCAGCTCTGGAGTTTACGAATTATGCACTATTTTGGTGGGATCAATTGAACATGGGTAGAAGAAAAGTGGGTAGACGACCTATTAGTAGTTGGAAGGATGTGAAGGAGGCCATGAGAAAAGATTTATGCCATCACACTACTTTAGGGAGTTACATCAAAGGTTGCATAGGTTAGTGCAAGGGTGTAGGTCAGTAGAGGACTACCATAAGGAGATGGAAATGTGCATGGTTAGAGCTAACATTGAGGAAGATGAAGAGGTAACCATGGCTCGATTTTTAGGTGGATTGAATAAAGAGATTGCTAATGTCATTGAGCTTCATAAATATGATTCCATGGATGAAATATTGAGTATGGCAATGAAGATTGAAAAACAGAAGAAGAGTAGGAGCTTCAACCGAACCAGTAACAACTAAAGGGATAGTTTGGGATCTAGATGTACCAAAGGGGAGGATAGAACAGACTTTAGAGGATCCAAACCTTATGGGGAAGATTCGGGTTCTAAAGATGCAAGGGCTGTCCAACCACCATCCAAGGTTGTAAAAGGTAACCCTAATACTCCAACTCCTAATAGAGAGATTAAATGCTTTAAATGCTTGGGGAAAGGGCATATAGCACATGATTGTCCTAATAAAAGGGTGATAATAGCTAGGGATGATGGGGAAATTATTTCTGAATCAGACCATAGTGAAGATGAGATGCCACCTTTGGAAGATTGTAGTGATTGTGATAGTGAGGGAGAGTTATTGGTTGTTGAAAGTGGGAAATCTTTAGTGGCTAGGCGAGCTTTGAATTTGAAAATTAAGGAAGAGAGCCTAGAATAAAGAGAAAATATATTTCACATTAAGTGTTTAATTAATGGAAGGGTGTGCATAGTTATTATTGATGGAGGTAGTTGCACCAATGTAGCTGGTGTGAATATGGTTGATAAGCTGAATTTGGTATGTAAAAAGCATCCTAGACCTTATAAATTACAATGGTTGAATGACAGTGGAGAGGTCAAGGTAACACGGCAAGTAAGAGTGCCATTTTCTATTAGGAGATATAAGGATGAGGTCGTTTGTGATGTGGTACCTATGCAGGCAGGCCATTTTCTTTTGGGAAGGCCATGGCAATTTGATAGACATGTTTTGCATAATGGATACACTAACCGTTACTCATTTTCTTATGAAGGTACAAAGGTTACATTGGCACCATTATCACCTCAAGAAGTGTTTGAATATCAAAAGAAATTAGTTGAGAGGGAGAGAGAGGCTTCTGCCAAGAGAGAAGAGGGGAGTGAAATTAAGAGAGAAAAAGAAAGGAAAGGGGAAAAAGAGGCCAGAAAAGAAATAAAATAAATAAATGGCCCATTGGTGAGTGAAAACAAGAAAGGTGGGAGACAAAAACAGAATTTTTATGTAAGGGCAAGAGAGGTTAAGAGTGCTTTAGCAATAGGGCAGCCATTGATCCTTGTAACTTACAAAGAGATTTTTTTTTTCTGACACTGACATTGACCATGAGTCTTTGCCTTCTAGTTTTGTGTCTTTATTGCAGGAATATTTAGATGTCTTTCCTGATGAGCTGCCAGATGGATTACCACCTTTGAGAGGGATAGAACATCGGATTAACTTTGTACATGGATCAACCATTCCTAATCGACCAGCCTATAGAAGCAATACTAAGGAAATGCAAAGGCAAGTGGAAGAACTCATGGAGAAGGGTTTGGTTAGGGAGAGTATGAGTCCTTGCGCAGTACCCATTTTTTTGGTGCCTAAGAAGGATAGAACTTGGAGGATGTGTGTTGATTGTCGTGCGGTCAACAAAATCACTGTTAAGTATAGACATCCTATTCCTAGGCTTGATTATGTTAGATGAATTGTGTGGTGCTGTGTATTTTACTAAGATAGATTTAATGAGTGGATATCATCAAATAAGAATGAAACCTGGTGATGAATGGAAAACAGCTTTCAAAACTAAATATGGTTTGTATGAGTGGTTAGTTAAGCCATTTGGGCTATCTAACGCCCCTAGCACATTTATGAGACTTATGAACCATGTATTGCGTGCATATTTAGGAAAGTTTGTTGTTGTTTACTTTGATGATATACTCATTTATAGCAAGTCTTTTGAGGAACATATTGAGCATGTTAAGTTAGTTTTGCAAACTTTGAGGAATGAAAAGTTGTATGCTAAACTTAAGAAGTGCACATTTTTTATAGATAGACTTGTTTTTCTTGGTTTTGTGGTGAGTGCACAGAGTATTGAAGTAGATGAAGAGAAAGTGAAGGCAATTAGAGATTGGCCCACGCCTAAGTCCATTTCGGATGTGAGGAGCTTTCATGGCTTAGCGAGTTTTTATAGGCATTTTGTGCAGGATTTCTCTTCTACTGCTGCACCACTTACAGAAATAATTAAAAAGGAAGTTGGGTTTAAGTGGGGACAAGCACAGCAAAAAGCTTTTGAAAATTTGAAAGGGAAGTTGTGTTTTGCTCTTATTTTATCTTTGCCTAATTTTGATAAGACTTTTGAAATTGAATTTGATGCTTCTGGTGTAGGTATTGGGGCTATTCTAATGCAAGAAAAGAAACCAGTAGCATACTTTAGTGAGAAGCTTCATGGAGCCCAGCTCAATTATTCAACCTATGACAAGGAGCTTTATGCCTTGGTGAGAGCATTGGATGTGTGGCAGCATTACCTCCTACCCAAGGAGTTTGTCATTCACACCGATCATGAGTCCCTCAAACACTTGAAGGGACAAGGTAAGATGAATAAAAGGCATGCTAAATGGGTTGAATTTATTGAAACATTTCCCTATGTTATTCAATACAAGCATGGAAAGGACAATATTGTTGCTGATGCATTATCAAGAAGATATGCCTTGATTTCTACACTTAGTTCTAAGTTGTTGGGATTTGAGCATGTTAAGGAATTATATGTTGATGATTCTGATTTTGGTAATGTGTATAATGCATGTGAACATAAGGCCTTTGATATGTTTTATAGACATGAAGGATTCTTATTTAGGGGAAGTAAGCTTTGTGTGCCTAAATGTTCAATGCGTGATTTGCTTGTTTTAGAGTCTCATTGTGGGGGATTGATGGGAAAGTTTGGGGTACATAAGACCTATAACATGTTAAATGAGCATTTCTTTTGGCCACACATACGAAAGATGTGGAAAAGGTGTGTAATGCATGTGTTGCATGTAAACAAGCTAAATCTAAATCTATGCCTCATGGATTGTATATGCCTTTACCCGTACCTAATTCCCCTTGGGCTGACATTTCCATGGATTTTTTGCTTGGTTTGCCTAGGACAAAACGTGGTAGGGATAGTATCTTTGTTGTGGTAGATAGGTTTAGTAAAATGGCTCATTTTATTGCGTGTCATAAATGTGATGATGCTGTTCATGTTGCTAATCTATTCTTTAAGGAAGTTGTCCATTTGCATGGTATTCCGCACACCATAGTTTCAGATAGGGATACAAAGTTCCTTTCACATTTTTGGCATGTTTTATGGGGTAAGTTAGGAACAAAGTTATTGTTTTCTACTACTTGTCACCCTCAAACTGATGGACAAACAAAAGTTATGAATAGGACTTTGGGGACTTTATTACGTGCTATTGTGGGTAAAAATCTTAAAACTTGGAAAGATTGTTTGCCTTTTATTGAATTTGCTTATAATCGGAGTATTCATTCTTCCACTGGTTTTTCACCATTTGAGCTTATTTATGGTTTTAACCCACTAACTGTGCTTGATCTTTGTCCTTTACCTTTACATGAGCTTTCGAGTTTGGATGGTAGTAAGAAGGCAGAATTGGTGAAATCATTACATGAGAAAGCACGGGCAAGCATTGAGAAGAAAAATAGGCAATATGCTGAAAAGGCAAATAGGGGAAGGAAACAAGTGGTGTTCATCCCTGGAGATTGGGTTTGGGTGCATTTCAGAAAGGAGAGGTTCCCAAACCAAAGGAAGGGCAAGTTGGATGCACATGGTGATGGTCCTTTTCAAGTCTTGGAGCGCATCAACGATAATGCATATAAAATAGACTTGCTAGGTGAGTATGGTGTTTCAGCTACATTTAATGTTTCTAACCTTTCTCCTTTTGATGTGGATTCAGATTTGAGGACAAATCTTTTTGAGGAGGGAGGTAATGATACGGACCAGCCAACCACTAAGGACCCTTTGAAGATGCCAAGTGGTCCAATCATAAGAGGGTGAGCTAAGAAGCTGAAGATGGCTATGACAGCCTATGTGCAAGGCTTGGTTACTCAAGAACTATATGAAGATGCATTTGAGAAGTGTCAAAGAGAACTTGAAGGAGGCATTCACAAAGTACTTAGCCTTTTAGAAGCTTGTGATGGAATTGGGCCAACTTATGTCATTTTTGGGTTTATACAACTTTGGGCTTTAATTGTAAAAGTCATGTGCTTCATTTAAAAGTCACATGGCTCATTTAATTAGAGACTTAATGGGCTACACATTTTTGGGCTTTCTTTAATGGGTTTATTTTAGTTAGTTGGGCTTTTAGTTAATATTTGTTAGTGGGCTTGCAAATTCGGCCAAAACTTATTCAAGTATTAGTTTTATTTTAAGCTTTGTTTGGACCTTTGTAAATGGGCTTATTTAATTGATTAGCCCATTAGTAATTAGGCCTACCTTAGTAAAAGGCCTCATTAGGGTTTTCTTTAGGTTATTTGCTAGCTGGGGTTAGCCACCCTATAAATAGAATATGTTATGTTGAGAATTTCAGAATTTGAATGACATTTTCTTGGCATAGCCGAATTATTTGCTTAGATTGAGAGAGTGAATTGCTTTCTTTTCTATTGCATGAAGAATTTGATTAACTTATCAATTGTTTGATTGTGTCATTTTTCAGTTTCTTTAATTTTTGATTATTTGCGTTTCCATTCACATGTTGATTGGGTGTTCAATAGGGAGGGTGTTTATCTGATTTTGCTTTGCTATTCGAATCGTATGTGTGGGTTTGAAGCTCGTTAGCTATTGGGTTCTGCATCACCTTCCATAGCTCCCACAATTTAGTTCATGTATAATTTCAGTGCTTCCTTGAATTTCTTAGCACGTAATCTTGTCATTGGCCCATCTGGTAATGCTAGCTCATCCTTTTGTTGTTCCTTCTTGGTTGTGCTCGCATCAGATAAGCCCAACTTTAGCCTACCCACTTAAACTACCCAAAATAGTCAAATAAGCCCAAAATAAAACAAACCTATTTTAATCAAGCCCAATTCGTTTTACTAGGTTCTAGGCTGCCCAAATATACTTAATTACATGTTACATAAAGAATAGAAACTAAATAAAGTGGCTTGGAGGCCCATTGTACCATTTGGCCTAAACTTGTCTTCATAGTCCAATTTAGCTTATTTCTCTTCTTAAACTTGCATCTTCTTCATATAAGGTCTCATGAATACTTGTAGGACTTCTTTAGGCTTCTTCGACCTTGCTCTTGTGATTGGTCCTTGCGGAAGTGCTAGTTCATCTCTGTTGTTGCCATTATGCAGCTCATATCATTTTGTGCGTAAGTTGAATTATTTGAGCGTGGGTGGTCTTTAATCTTTGAGGGTGCATATTATCTATTGTCCAGTGTGTGCATTATGCATTCCAACTAAACCCCTTTGCTCATTTTTGGTTAAATGATTGTGCATTTTGTTGTGTTGCGTGTGCGCGTCTTTTTTGTATTTGTGCAATAGTTTTATTGCACGAAAATGCATGTTTGCTTTTTTAAATGCGTGGTTATGTTAAATTTTGTGCATAACTTGAATTATTTGAGCGTAGGTGGTCTTTACTCTTTGCGTGTGCACATTGCTATTGTCATGTGTGTGCATTATACATTATATCTAAACCGTTTAGCATATTTTTGGGTCTATGATTGTACATTTTGTGCGAGTGCAAGAACATGTTTGTGTTGCATCTGCATGTCTTTTTTGTATTTGTGCATTAGTTTTATTGCACGAACATGCATGTTTACATTTTTAAATGCGTGGTTATGTCAAATTTTGTGTATAACTTGAATTATTTGAGTGTGGGTGGTCTTTACTCTTTACGCGTGCACATTGTCTGTTGTCATGCATGGGCATTATACATTACATCTAAGCCCCTTAGCACATTTTTGGGTATATGATTGTGCATTTTGTGCGAATGCAAGAACATATTTGTGTTGCTTCCGTGCGTCTTTTTGTATTTGTGTATTAGTTTTATTGCACGATAATGCGGAACCCCAACCTATATACAAACTAGAACGCCAACATACCTTGAATATTGATCATAAACAAGTGAATAAACCCCCAATCTAAAGAATCCCCAAACATGATTGAATGGAAACACTTACAATAGATTGATTTAGAAAGTAAGAAGAACAAGAATCAAGCATACATTAATCATGCAAATTGCCTAAGTCTAATTCTTCATACAATAGCAAGAATCAATAAAAATTAACTCTCACAAATTCAGTCAATGAAAATTCATTGATCATAAATATGCAAAATGTAAAGTACAAATGAAGAAGTTCAGCCCTTTATATAGGCTAGGCAGCCTCCCCCCTAATGGAGTTACAATCAAACACTACTCCTAAGAGATAATTTAATAAATTAAATGACAAGGATAATACCTAATTTATCTATATGTATTTGGCCATAATATGGACTAAGTACATAGAGATAAATACAATCTAGAATTAATCCTTAAAGCTAACGATTATCCTAAGGAAAATGAATGTAGACTTAATTTCGGCTACAAGTGGAATTCGGCCAACTCACTCAAGATAAGTTCAAGCTATTGTTTCTCCATCAAACTCTACTTGATAATATCCCAAAATAATAAGTATTTATTAAGAAAAATCTGTTCCTAAAATTTAGGACCTCAAGTTCAACAATGTAGGCATACACCTAAATTTGACTCAAACCCATCAAAATTCAGCTCTCCCTTTTAAAATCCGGCCCCCTAATGTTTTCTAAGCCTCATTTAGTTATTTTGGCCCAACTCTTTAGAAGAGATAAGCCCAACTTTAGCCTACCCACTTAAACAACCCAAAACAATCAAATAAGCCCAAAATAAAACAAACCTAACTAAATAAGCCCAAAACGTTTTCTAAAGTACTAGGCTACCCAATTACATTTAATTATTTGTCATTACAAGAATAGAAACTAAACAAAGTAGCTTGAAGGCCCAATACACCATTCGGCCCCAACTTGTCTTCATAGCCCAATTTAGCTTCTTTCCCCTCTTGAACTTACACCTTCTCCACATAAGGTCTTATGAATGCTTGTAGGACTTTTTTAAGCTTCTTTGACCTTGCTCTTGTGATTGGTCCTTGAGGTAGTGCTAGTCCATTGCTCTTGTTGCCATTATGCTTGTTTATGCTCATATCACACAAAATACATGTTTGCATTTTTAAATGCGTGGTTATGTCAAACTTTATGCATGCCTTGAATTATTTGAGCATGGGTGATCTTTACTCTTTGAGCGTGCAATTTTCTATTGTCATGTGTGCACATTATGCATTCCATCTATGCCCCTTAGAGAATTTTTGGATATATTATAGCGCATTTTGAGCGAGTGCGCGAACATGTTTGTGTTGCGTGCGCTCATTTTTTTGTATTGGTGCATTAGTTTTATTGTACGGACATGCATGTTTGCATTTTAAATGTGTGTTTATGTCAAACTTTGTGCATGCCTTGAATTATTTTAGCATGGGTGGCATTTAATCTTTTCGTGTGCACATTGTCTATTGTCAAACGTGCCTTTTTTTGTATTTTTGCATTAGTTTTATTGCACGAACATGCATGTTTGTATTTTTAAATGCATGATTATGTCAAATTTTGTGCATAACTTGAATTATTTGAGTGTGGGTGGTCTTTACTCTTTACGTGTCCACATTGTCTATTGTCATGCGTAGGCATTATGCAATCCATCTAAGCCGCTCTCTCATTTTTCGCTAAATAATTGTGCATTTTGTATGAGTACTGGAACAAGTTTGTGTTGCATGCACACGTCTTTTTTGTATTTGTGCATTAGTTTTATTGCACGAACATGCATATTTGCTTTTTTAAATGTGTGGTTATGCTAAATTTTGTGCATAACATGAATTATTTTAGCGTGGGTGGCCTTCACTCTTTGCGCGTGCACATTGTCTATTATCATATGTGCGCATTATGCATTCCATCTAAGCCCCTTAGCGCATTTTTTATTATATGATTGTGCATTTTGTGCGAGTGCCAGAACATGTTTGTGTTGCGTGAGCTCTTTTTTTGTATTTATGTTTAATTTTATTGCAAAAACACGCATGTTTGCATTTTAAATGGGTGTTTATGTTAGACTTTGAGCATGCCTTGACTTATTTTAGCATGGGTGGCATTTACTATTTACGCATGCACATTGTCTATTATCCTGCGTGCGCATTATGCAATTCTTTTAAGCCCCTTAGCAAATTTTTGGGTATATGATAATTCATTTTGTGTGAGTGCAGGAACATGTTTGTGTTGTGTGCGCTCGTTTTTTTGTATTGGTGCATTAGTTTTATTGTACGGACATGCATTTTAAATGCATGCTAATGTCAAACTTTGTGCATGCCTTGAATTATTTTAGCAAGTGTGGCCAGTTGCTCTTTGTGCGTGGACATTGACTATTGTCAAATTTGCCCATTATGCATTCCATCTAAGCCACTTAGCGCATTTTTTGGGTAAAGATTGTGCATTTTGTGCGAATGCAGGACCATGTTTGTGTTGCGTACGTGCATCCTTTTTGTATTTATGCATTAGTTTTATTTTATGAAGAAGCATTTTTTTTCATTTTTAAATGTGTGGTTATGTCAAATTTTGTGCATGACTTGAATTATTTGTGCGTGGGTTGTCTTTACTCTTTGCGCGTGTACATTGTCTATTGATGCGAGCACAACCATGGGACATCTTAATCAGACTAAGGATGAGCTAGCATTGCCAAATGGACCAATAACAAGATCAAGAGCTAAGAAGCTCAAGGAAGCACTTAAATCATATATGGGGCGAATTGTGGAAAGTATGGAAGTTCAAGAGCGGCTTAGGGCCAAATTCTAAATGTGGACTTCAACTATATTTGACATGTGCTGGTCATGTGACGACTTGACATTGCCGGTCATGTGACACCTGACATGTGCCGGACATGTGACCTTCACATATGCCATGTCATGTGCTCTACGTTATGTGCTATGCATGTGAGGTAGAGCATGTGCAATGCATGTGCTAATTGGTGGATTAAGGGGCTGATTTGTTTGGACTTTTAGTTTAGGCTTTTATTTATTATTTTTATTTGATTATTTGTAACATTGATTATTTGTAACATGTTAGGCCTTAACTTATTCTTTTGGGCTTATTTAAGTGAGATGGGCTTTAATTAGCTTGGGCTCATTTAATTAGTTCTTTTTAGGCTTTTTGGGCTGTATTTTAAGTTAATTAGTGTGGGCTTTATTTATCTTGGTGTAAGCCCCATATTTAAAGGTCTATTTGATTAATTAGGATTTTTATTAGCTTAAGGGAGTATAAATACTCTTAAAAAATGAGATTGTAATTCAGAGTTAAAGATTATGATATTTTGACACTTTTATTTGGCTTGGCCGAATTCTTAATTGGAGAGGATTGTTTGTCTTCTTCTTTTCTATCAAGAACTTTTAATTCTTATCAAGTTATTTACTTTGTGGCAAATTCTATTCTTGTAGTTGTTTTGGGGTTCTTTAGATTGGGGGTTTATTCTTGTTCATGTTCATGCCATATTGTATGTTCAAGGGGTTTCGGGTTCTTTAGCCTTGGGGTTCCGCATCATTTGGTATCAGAGCTTGGATTAGGATTAAATTCTTATTTATCCTTGTTTATTTTCTATTTTAGTTTATTTGTCATCAATTTCATTAGGTTCCTAAATTTTAGGACCCCTTGTTCTTAGTTCTTTTTTGGTTATTTGATCTTGAAATTTTTGTTATTTGTTATTCTAGTTGTTATCTAGACATATATTAAAAAAAAAAAGAGAAAAGAAAAAAATCAGTGGCAAAAAAAATTGTTGGTACTGTTCACGGTACTGTTCACGATACCGTTCATCCACTGTTCATTCGAAGTTACTGTTCATTCGAAGTTACTGTTCATTCGTAATTAAAAAAAAGGGGGGAAGTGGAGTTTGATGCAAATTGTAAAAGACACAAAATTAGGATTTCAATTTGGATTTACTTGTCGTTGGTGTGAACAATTAGGAGTTTAACTCTTAGGTAGAATTTGTATCTGATTAGGTTGGAGATAATCCAAATAATTGGGATTAAGACAATTCAATTTTGGACATTGGATTGGATAAGTGTAATTGTTGTCTTAGCTTAGACATTTGGGTTTCCTTATCTTGATCTAATTAGGACATAGTGGATTAATCATTTTGTCTTGGTCTAGACATTTGGGTTTCCTTATTTCTTTTGTCTTAGTGTCATTACATATCCTTGTATCAAGTTGATTTTCCATTAGGGAAATTTCAGCTTCTGCATTTATGCATTAGTTTTGTAATTTTTCTTTCATTTTTAGTTTCCATTTTTGGTGTCTTATATTTTTTTTTGCTTTCATTTACACTATAATTAACAACTTAATTCTTGTTAATTTAAATTGCTTATTCGGACAACATACATGCCTTCATCTTGTGAGCTTATTTTAACTTTCTTCATTTTGGTATTTTTGCTTCTAGATTTGAACCTATCTTCTTTGTTAGGTTTTTTTATTCATTGCATTTTCATTTCAATTTGCTGAATTGTGAATCATCTTGACTTGGGATTGAGTTCTAAAGCGCAATCGAAGATAGCAAGCTTGAGTGGTAAAAGGCTTGAGTGAGTGAGTTTAAAAGATGGTAAAAGCCAAATTGAGTGAAACACGAGTAAAGTGCCATTTTTTGAGTGAAACACGTGAGGGAGTGAACTGTGATGTTTTTATTTCTCTCTAACATTTGATTGCAGCTTATAAAGATCATGTCAAGAAGGGAATGAAAGGAGATAGCGCATGAGGAGGATGAAAATGTGCCTGATATGAAGATAATGTATAAAGCATTCATTAGTGAGTTCAAAAAATTGAATACTAAGATAGAAGAGATGAGCACCTCTAACAATTCTAGGAAGGCTGCCATGAGATGTAGGTGGGTTAATGAGGATGAAGATGTTGGTCATTATGATTTAGAGGATGAGGATGAAGTACAGTCCATGAGGGGAAGAGTGGGGAGAGAAGAAAGAATGGACAGCAATATTATTGCCATCAAGATGAACATTCCAGCCTTTAAAGGTAGGAATGATGCTGAAGTGTACCTAAAATGGGAAAGGAAGATGGACATGATTTTTTCTTGTCATAATTATTCTAAAGATAAGAAGGTAAATTAGCTGCAGTGGAGTTTTGTGATTATGCTTTGATTTGGTGGAATGAGTTAGTCAAGAGTAGGAGGAATAGGGATCCACCTATTTCTACTTGGGAGAAATGAAAAGAGTGATGAAAAGGAGATTTGTGCTATCTTACTATTATAGAGAGTTACACCAGCAATTACATAAACTCACCCAGGGAGCTAAATCAGTAGAGGATTATCACAAGGAAATGGAGATGCTATTGATCAAAGCAAACATAGAGGAGGAAAAAGAGGTGACAATGGCTCGGTTTTTGGGAGGTTTGAATAGGGAAATTGCTAATGTAGTGGAATTGTAACATTATGTAGAGCTGGAGGATTTAGTGAACATTGCCATGAAGGTGAAAAGGAAACAAAAATAATGAAGGGCAGCAAGATCATTCTCAAATTCCAACAACAAATGGAGTCCAAAATGGAACAAACAAGAAGATAAGAAAAGGGAGCTCCATTCGGATTCCAAAGAGAAAGGCATTGAAACAAACAAAGGTAAGGAGAGGAGTACTTCAATCCAAAAAGGTACTACTGATCCTTCACTCAAACTTTCTAAACACAGGGATATTAAATGTTTTAAGTGTCAGGAGCGTGGTCATTATACATCTGAATGCTCTAATAGGAAAACTATGTTTATTAAGTGATGATTTTGAGTCTGATAATGGTAATGAGTCTTTATTAAGGGATGAAAAATTATTTTTGAGTCTGATAATGGTAATAAGTCTGATAGTAGTGATTTGAGTATGCGACCTTTAGAAGATTGTTCTGATAATGACGAGTGTGTTGAATATGCTGTTAAGGGGGAAGCCTTAATTACTAGGCATGTTTTGAATTTGAATGTTAAGGAAGATGGCATAGAACTAAGGGAAAATATATTTCACACTAGATGCTTAGTAGATGGGAAAGCTTGTAGTCTAATAATAGATGGGGGTAGTTGCACAATGTAGCTAGTACTACTTTGGTAGAGAAATTAGGGCTGACATGTGATAGGCACCCTAACCCATATAGGCTGCTATGGTTGAATGATAGTGGTGAAGTTAAAGTTACTAAGCAGGTGGTTGTTGCATTTTCCATTGGTAGATATGTTGATGAGATTGTATGTGATGTTATACCAATGCAAGCAGGACATATTTTGTTGGGCAGGTCTTGGCAATTTGATAAGCTTGTTATGCATGATGGGTATAAGAATAGGTACTCTTTTGTGCATAATGGGCAGAAAATCACCCTTTCACCTTTATCACCCAAAGAAACTTATCTTGAGCAATTAAAAATTTAGCAATCTTCAAGTGGGGATTCGGGTAGTGAGGTGAAAAAGAAAGAAGAGAGAAAAGAGGCCATGCGAGAAAAGAATAAAAATAAAGGCCCAATGGTGAGTGACTGCACAAGTGAGGAAAAGAAAGTGGGATGTGCAGGAGAGAAGAGTTAGTGAGTAAAAAGAAAGAAAAGAATGTTAAAAGTGAGCAGAAAGAAATTGAGAGGAGTGAAAAAGTAAAGAAACAATCATGTTTTTATGCTAAAGAGAGAGAAGTAAAGAGTGCATACTTAGGCAAGAGAGCCTTAATTTTCATTCAGTTTAAGGAAACTTTGTTTATTGAAACTGACCTTAACCCCGATTTGCCTAGTGTTTTTGTGGCATTATTGCAGGATTATGACGATGTATTTCCTGAAGACGTACCACACAGATTACCACCCTTAAGAGGGATTGAGCACCATATTGACTTTGTACCAGGAGCTCAAATACCTAACCGTCCAGCTTACCGAAGCAATCCAGATGAGACAAAGGAATTGCAAAGGCAAGTGGATGAATTGCTTTAAAAGGGGTATGTGAGGGAAAGCATGAGTCCTTGTGTTGTACTAATTCTTTTGGTGCCAAAGAAAAATGGGACTTAGAGGATGTGTGTGGATTGTAAAGTGGTCAATAAAATCACTGTAAAGTATCGCCATCCTATTCCTAGATTAGATGATTTGCTTGATGAGTTGCATGGTGCATGCTTATTCACTAAAATTGATCTTAAAAGTGGCTATCATCAAATTAGGATGAAAGAAGGGGATGAGTGGAAAACTGCATTTAAGACTAAATATGGATTGTATGAGTGGTTAGTGATGCCTTTTGGGTTATCTAATGCACCTAGTACTTTCACGCATTTAATGAATTATGTCTTGCATGATTTTCTTGGTAAATTTGTGGTTGTGCACTTTGATGACATTTTAGTTTACAGGAAGTGCTTAGATGATCATATTATCCATGTTAAAGCTATTTTGGATGTGCTTAGGAAAGAGAAGTTGTATGCAAACCTTAAGAAGAGTTCATTTTGCATGGATAAAGTTGTCTTTTAGGTTTTGTAGTGTAGTGAGTTCTAAAGGAGTGGAAGTGGATTCTGAAAAGGTGAAGGCTATCCAAGAATGGCCAATGCCTAAGACTGTGAGTGAAGTAAGAAGTTTCCATGGTTTTGCTAGTTTCTATAGGCGATTTGTTAGAGATTTCTCTACTATTGCTACACCATTGAATGAGATTGTAAAAAAGAATGTCGGGTTTAAATGGGAAAAAGAGCAAGAGAATGCCTTTTGCACTTTAAAAGAGAAGTTATGCACTGCTCCTGTTTTGTGTTTACCTGATTTTTCTAAGACTTTTGAGATTGAATGTGATGCTTTTGGGATTGGTATATGTGTTGTTTTGATGCAGGAAAATCGTCCCATAGCGTATTTCATTGAGAAGCTAAGCTGATGCGGAATCCCAAGGCTAAAGAACTCGAAATCCCTTGAACATACAATATGGCATGAACATGAACAAAGAATAAACTCCCAATCTAAAGAACCCCCAAACAACTATGTGAATGAAAACGCTTATAATAAATTGATTTAAAACACAAGAACAGAATTCGCCACAAAGTAAATACCTTGATAAGAATTTAAGTTCTTCATACAAAAAAAAAGAAGACAAACAAACCACTCCAATGAAAAACTCGGCCAAGCCAAATAAAAGTCTCAAAATATCATAATCTTTAAGTCTGAAATACAATCTCATTTTTAGGAGTATTTATACTCTCTTAAGCTAATAAAAATCCTAATTAATCAAATAGGCCTTTAAACATGGGCCTTAAACCAAGATAACTAAAGCCCACACTAATTAACTTAAAATACAGCCCAAAAAGCCTAAAAAGAACTAATTAAATGAGCCCAAGCTATTTAAAACCCATCTCACTTAAATAAGCCCAAAAGAATAAGTTAAAGCCTAACATATTACAAATAATCAAATAAAAATAATAAATAAAAGCCTAAGCTAAAAGCCCAAACATATCAGCCCCTTAATCCACCAATTAGCACATGCATATCACATGCACTAGCTCACATGACATAGGGCACATGCATGGCACATGACATGGCACATGCTTGGCACATGTCAAGGTCACATGTCCGGCACATGTCAGGTGTCACATAACTGGCACATGTCAAATTGTCACATGACTAGCACATGTCCATCTTCGATTTAGCTTCTTCATAGATTTGGCCCATGGACTTCCTTCAATGCTTCTTTAACTTTCCCAAATTTGATCTCCACAAATCCGAAATCGCAAAGTTTATAATCTTGCAATGTTGACCTCCTTTGTGCACGCATCATTCCCTCCCTCTTTAGAAAAGATTCGTCCTCGAATCTTCGTATTGTTCAAGTTGGGAATTTGCACTTATAAAATAAATTGATCTTCATATAAGATCTTCTGAATAGGTGAAAATAAAATGAATGTTTTTTTCAGTAAAGAACTCATCATGTTCCTGCAAGTTAACATGAAAACTAGGCAAAACATGGTTAGTCTTTAATTCAATCTTTTCGTTATGATCATTATTCTCTTCATTTTTCACGTGCAATTTAGCCTCCTCAACAAATAAAGGAGCAATCATAGCATGCTGATCTTCCATCTCAACCACACAAACATCCTCCTTTTCACTCAAAGCAACATCTTCTCTTTTAATTATTTCTTCCTTTTCACTCAAAACAACATCTTCTTCACATCCACTTATTTCTTCTTCATTCATAACATCATCATCATATAAATCTATAGCATCTCTTTCAGGTTCACAAATAATTTCTTCTACTATAACTTCCTCTTTTATTCTTTTCTCCTTTTTCAAACACATATCTAGCTGTCTAAGGAGTTGTTTAAACTGCAATTCTGAATTTTTAAGCTCTTCCTTCAACAACTTAGTATCCTTCTTTAACTCATTCAATGCTTCTTGATCTAAGTGTCATCTTGATTTGTAATAGTACATCCTCACAATCACTTCCTCACGTGTTTCACTTAAAAGATGGCACTTCACTCATGTTTTACTCAATTTTGGCTTTTACCCTCTTTTAAGCTCACACACTCAAGCCTTTTTCCACTCAAGCTTGCTATCTTCAATTGCACTTCAGAACTCAGTTCCAAGTCAAGATGATTCACAAACAGCAAATTAAAGTTAAGAATACAATGAAAATACTTAACAAAAAAAAATAGGCTCAATTCTAGAAGCAAAATTCCAAAATGAGGAAAATTGAAATGAACATACAAGAATCAACTTGTTAATTATGATGTAAATGGAAGCAAAAGATACAAGACACCAAAAATGGAAACTAAGAATGAAAGAAAAATGACAAAACTAATGCATAAATGCAGAAATTGAAATTTCTCTAATAGAAAAGTCAAACTTGAATGCAAAAATATGTAATGACACTAAGACAACATAAGGAAACCAATATGTCCAAACTAAGAAAAAATAAAGAAACTAATATGTCTAAACTAAGACAATAATTAACCCAATATGTCTTAATTAAATCAAAATAAGGAAACCTAAATGTCTAGATTAAGACAAGAATTAAACTTATCTAATTTAATATCCTAATTTAAATGATGTCCTAATCCTAATTTTTTTTCTTTTTGAATTATCTCTAACTAATTAGATAATAACAATTCTATCCTAAAGATATACAATCCTAATTGTTCACACCAACCACAAGTAAATTCAAATTAAAAGACTTTTTTTAAATTCGGATGAACAGTAACGTTAACAGTGCGATGAACAGTAACATTATTTTTTTAAATTTTTTTATATGAATAGCTAGATAACAATTAGAATAACTAATAACCTAAATATCAAGATCAAATAATAAGAAATAACACCTAAAACAAATCTCCTTATAGTTTCAGTCCCTATGATGAACAAAGGTTCCTAAATTTTAGGAATCAAATAAATTGAAAAACAATGAACAAAAATAGCAAATCAACAAGGATAAATAAGAATTTAATCCTAATCCAGTCTCTGATACCAAATGATGCGGAACCCCAAGGTTAAAGAACCCGAAACCCCTTAAACATATAACATGGCATGAACATGAACAAAGAATAAACTCCCAACTCAAAGAACCCCCAAATAACTATGTGAATGGAAACGCTTATAATAGATTGATTTAAAACACAAGAATAGAATTCGCCACAAAGTAAATACGTTGATAAGAATTTAAGTTCTTAATGCAAAAGAAGAAGACAAACAATCCTCTCCAATGAAGAATTCGGCCAAGCCAAATAAAAGTCTCAAAATATTATAATCTTTAAGTTTGGATTACAATCTCGTTTTTGAGGAGTATTTATACTCCCTTAAGCTAATAAAAACCCTAATTAATCAAATATGTCTTTAAACATGAGCCTTACGCCAAGATAACTAAAGACCACTCTAATTAACTTAAAATACAGCCCAAAAAGCCTAAAAAAAACTAATTAAATGAGCCCAAGCTATTTAAAACCCATCTCACTTAAATAAGCCCAAAAGAATAAGTTAAGGCCTAACATATAACAAAAAATCAAATAAAAATAATAAATAAAAGCCTAAACAAAAAGCCCAAACAAATCAGCCCCTTAATCCACCAATTAGCACATGTATTGCACATGCTCTAGCTCACATGACGTAGGGCACATGACACATGCATGGCACATGCTTGGCATATGTCAAGGTCACATGTCCGGCACATATCAGGTGTTACATGATCGGCACATGTCAAGTCGTCACATGACTGGCACATGTCCATCTTCGATTTGGCTTTTTCATAGATTTGGCCTATGGACTTCCTTCAATCCTTCTTTAACTTCCCTAAATTTGATCTCTATGAATCCGAACTCACAAAGTTTATAATCTTGCAATGTTGACCCCCCTGTGCACATCATAAGCGGGCCAGTATTGAATTATTCCACCTATGACAAAGAGCTATATGCGTTGGTGAGAGCTCTTGAAGTGCGGGAGCATTACTTGCTGCCTAAGGAGTTTGTGATTCATAGTGATCATCAATCTCTTAAGTACTTGAAGGGACAAGGAAAGTTGACCAAGAGGCATGCAAGTTGGGTGGAATTTTTGGAAACATTTTCATATGTGATCAAATACAACCAAGGTAAGGAAAATATAGTAGCTGATGCACTATCAAGAAGGTACGCTTTGATTTCTATGCTTACTTCTAAGTTACTTGGATTTGAGCATTTGAAAAAGTTGTATGTTAGTGATGCTGATTTTGCCAATGTGTATCAAGCTTGTAAACATGCTGCATTTGATAAGTACTATAGACATGAAGGATATCTTTTTAGGGGTAAACAACTTTGAATTCCTACATGTTCTATTAGAGAGTTGCTTGTTAGGGAATCACATAGTGGTAGATTAATGGGGCATTTTGGTGTTCAAAAGACCTTAGATATGCTTAGTAAACAATTTTATTGGCCACATATGAGAAAAGATGTGGAAAAGGTTTGTGCCAAGTGCATTGCATGTAGACAAGCTAAGTCTAGGTCTACGCCTCATGGACTGTATACACCTTTACCCGTACTAGTGAACCTTGGATTGATATATCTATGGACTTTATTTTAGGTTTACCTAGAACTAGGAAAGGTAGGGATAGCATATTTGTTGTTGTGGATAGGTTTAGTGATGCGTGCACAGGGGGGTCAACCTATCATGGCAATCCTACGCAGGCCGAATTGTGGAAGCTATGGAGATTCAAGAGAGAGTTGAGCCAAATTATACTATATCTAATCCAATGGGGCCAAATGCAAAAGATGGGCTTCAATTGTGCTTGATTAATTATTTCAATCTCGAAGAGTAGCTTTAGGCTGCCCAAGGGACTTATTTTATTATGTTGAACTTGTTTTGTTTTAATTATTTAGTTGGACCCTCATATAGCTTAATAGGCTTATTTTAAGTGAGTTGGGCTTACTTTAGGTTGGGCTCATTTAAATTAATTATTTTAGGCTTGTGGGTTGTTGTATTTTAGAGTTAATAAGTTTGGACTTTAGTTATTCGGTGGGAGGCCCATGTGTTAGGTGGCCATGTGTTAGGTGGACTTTTGACTTTTTAGGGTTACCTACCTTTTGGGGGCTATAAATACCTCATTATAAGTTGTAAAAGACACATCAAAAACACTTTTGAATATCATTATTTGGCTTGGCCGAATTTTCTTCAAGGGAGAGGATTTGCTTGTCTTCTTCTTTTGCATCAAGAACTAATTTCTTATCAAGGTATTTACTTTGTGGCGAATTCTGTTCTTGTATTTCTAAATCAATCTATTATAAGCGTTTCCATTCACATGTTGTTTGGGGGTTCTTTATATTGGGAGTTTCTTCTTGTTCATGTTCATTCCATATTGTATGTTTAAGGGGTTTCGGGTTCTCTAACCTTGGGGTTCTGCATCATTTGGTATCAGAGCTTGGATTAGGATAAATTCTTATTTATCTTGTATTAATTTGCTATTCTATTATTTTATTTCCATTAGAACAAGATAATTCCGCATTGTTTAATTTACAATCTTATTCTTATCAATTTTGTGTTCTTCTTTATTTTTGAATTTGTTCTTTTGTGTTCTTCTTTGTTCCTACATCAGATCTTGTGTTTTATGTTTTAAGTTCTAAAAAAAAAAATCGTTGGTACTATTCACGTTACTGTTCATAGTACTATTAACAGTACTGTTCATCCGAATTTAAAAAAAAAAAAAAGAAAAAGTCAGCATTGAGATAAAGCTAGGAAAGAAAAATCACAAAGAAACAAAAATTTAGATTTGGTCATACCTTGAATTTGGAGTTTAATTTGAAAAGTCAGTGAATATTTATAGGTAGTTGTCATTCTTGACTTTCTTTGATTTCTTGTCTTTACATCCATTGTATCAAAATTGACTTTTCCATTAGGGAAATACTAAAATTCAGATTTGTCATACTTTGAATTTGGAGATTAATTTGAAAAGTCAAAGTGGTAATTTATGGGTAGGTGTCATTTTTGACTTTCTTTGATTTCTTGTCTTTACATCCATTGTATCAAAATTGACTTTTCTATTAAGGAAATACCAAAATTCAGATTTGTCATACTTTGAATGTGAAAATTAATTTGAAAAGCCAAAGTGGCAATTTGTTGGTAGGCGCCATTCTTGACTTTCTTTGTTAAGTGTTTTCATTGCATTCTCGTTTAAATTTGTTGAATTGTGAATCATCTTGACTTGGAATTAAATTCTGAAGTGCAACTGAGGACAGCAAGCTGGAGTGGAAAAAGGCTTGAGTGTGTAAGCTTAGAAGAGGGTAAAAGCCAAGTTGAGTGAAACACGGGTGGAGTGCAATATTTTGAGTGAAACACGTGAGGGAGTGAATTATGAGCTCTTTTTATTCCCTATTAACATTTATTTGCAGTTTATAAATCAAGTCGAGAAGGGAAAAGAAAGGAGACAATTTTTTGAGGAAGAAGATGAAAACGTGCCTAATGTGAAGATGATGTACAAAACAATCATGAGTGAGTTTAAGAAGTTAAATTCCAGGATGGATCAGATGGCAGAGAGAATGGATGAGTCTACTAGAATCCAAAATCGAAGTAGATTAATTGACCGTCAGAGGAATAAGGAAGAATCTAAAGATATGGAATTGCGGTTTAAACAACTATTTAGACAGCTAGATAAGTGTTTAAAAAATGAGAGAAGAAAGAAAGAGGAAGTTGCAATGGAAGAAATTATATGTGAAGCTGAAAGAGATGCTATAGATTTATATGCTGATGAGATTGTCAATGAGGAAGATAAAAGTGAAAGTGTAGATATTGTTCTCTTGAGTGAAAAGCAAGAAGATTGTAAAAAGGAAGAAGATTGTGTAATTGAGATGGAAGATCAGCATGTTTTGATTGGCCCTTTATTGCTTGAGGAGGTTGAATTAAGCATGGAAAAAGAAGAGAATTATGATAAAAACAAAATGGTTGTTTTGACTAACCATATTTTTCCTAGTGATTTGGTTAATTTGCAGGAACATTATGAGTTAATTTCTGAAGAAGTATTTATATTATTTCCACATGTTCCCAAGATCGTCTGTGAAGATCAATTTATTCCACAAGCTTCAATTCCCAACTTAAATAAAACGAAGATTCGAGGACGAATCTTTTCTAAAGAGGGAGGGGATGATGCGTGCACAGGGGGGTCAACCTATCATGGCAATCCTACGCAGGCCGAATTGTGGAAGCTATGGAGATTCAAGAGAGAGTTGAGCCAAATTATACTATATCTAATCCAATGGGGCCAAATGCAAAAGATGGGCTTCAATTGTGCTTGATTAATTATTTCAATCTCGAAGAGTAGCTTTAGGCTGCCCAAGGGACTTATTTTATTATGTTGAACTTGTTTTGTTTTAATTATTTAGTTGGACCCTCATATAGCTTAATAGGCTTATTTTAAGTGAGTTGGGCTTACTTTAGGTTGGGCTCATTTAAATTAATTATTTTAGGCTTGTGGGTTGTTGTATTTTAGAGTTAATAAGTTTGGACTTTAGTTATTCGGTGGGAGGCCCATGTGTTAGGTGGCCATGTGTTAGGTGGACTTTTGACTTTTTAGGGTTACCTACCTTTTGGAGGCTATAAATACCTCATTATAAGTTGTAAAAGACACATCAAAAACACTTTTGAATATCATTATTTGGCTTGGCCGAATTTTCTTCAAGGGAGAGGATTTGCTTGTCTTCTTCTTTTGCATCAAGAACTAATTTCTTATCAAGGTATTTACTTTGTGGCGAATTCTGTTCTTGTATTTCTAAATCAATCTATTATAAGCGTTTCCATTCACATGTTGTTTGGGGGTTCTTTAGATTGGGAGTTTCTTCTTGTTCATGTTCATTCCATATTGTATGTTTAAGGGGTTTCGGGTTCTCTAACCTTGGGGTTCCGCATCATTTAGTAAAATGGGTCATTTCATTGCTTGCCATAAAACAGATGATGCAACAAACATTACTGATCTTTTCTTTAGGAAAGTGGTTCGGCTTCATAGTGTGCTAAGAACCATTATGTCTGATAGGGATGGTAAATTCCTAAGTCATTTTTGGAGAGTTTTATGGGGTAAGTTGGGTACTAAGCTTTTATTTTCTACTACATGTCACCCACAGACTGATGGGCAAACTGAGGTAGTAAATAGGACTTTGGGAACCATGTTGTGTGCTATTGTTGGAAAGAACTTGAAAACTTGGGAAGATTGTTTACCATTCATTGAATTTGCATATAATCATTTTGTGCATTCTTTTACAGGTTATTCTCTATTTGAAATTGTGCATGGGTTTAATCCATTAACTGTGTTAGATTTGATACCTTTACCTATGACTGAGATTACTACCTTAGATGGCAAAAAGAAGGCTGATTTGGTTAAAATAATACATGAGAAAACACGTGAGCAGATTGAGAAAAAGAATTGCATGTATGCACAAAAAGCCAATAAAGGAAGAAAGCAAGTTATCTTTGAACCAGGTGATTGGGTTTGGGTGCATATGTGAAAAGAGAAGTTTCCACAACGAAGGAAGTCGAAGCTTGATGCTAGGGGAGATGGACCATTCCAAGTGTTGGAGTGCATCAACGATAATGCATACATGATAGACTTACCAGGTGAGTATAGTGTTAGTGCTACCTTTAATGTTTCTGATTTATCTCCTTTTGACATTGATTCAGATTCGAGGATGAATACTTCTGAAGAGGGAGGGGATGATTGATATGAGCACAAACAAGCATAATGGCAACAAGAGAGATGAACTAGCACTTCCGCAAGGACCAATCATAAGAGGAAGTTTAAAGAAGTCCTACAAGCATTCATGAGACTTTACATAAAGAAGATGCAAGTTCAAGAAGAGAAATAAGCTAAATTGGACTATGAAGACAATTATAGGCCAAATGGTGCAATGGGCCTCCAAGCCACTTTATTTAGTTTCTATTCTTTATGTAACATGTAATTAAGTATATTTGGGCAGCCTAGAACCTAGGAAAATGAATTGGGCTTAATTAGAATAGGTTTGTTTTATTTTGGGCTTATTTGACTATTTTGGGTTGTTTAAGTGGGTAGGCTAAAGTTGGGTTTATCTCTTCTAAAGAGTTGGGCCAAAATACCTATTTGAGGCTTAGAGAACATGAGGGGGCCGAATTTTACATGGGAGAGTTGAATTTTAATGGGCTTGGGTCAAATTTAAGTTTAGGCCTACATTAGTGAACTTAGGGTCCTAAATTTTAGGAATGGGTTTTCTTTGATAAATACTTATTATATTGGGATATTATTAAGTAGAGTTTGAGGGAGAAATAATAGCCTGACCTTATCCTTTAGGGGCTGACCGAAATTCACTTTTAGCCAAGTTTAAGTCTACATTCATTTCTTTTAGGATTATTTTCAGATTGTATTTATCTTTATTTATTCATGTACTTAGTCCATATTATGGCCAAATACATGTGGATAAAGGTTAGGAATTATCTTTGTTATTTATTTTATTAATTATCTCATAGAGTTAGTATTTGATTATAACTCCTCTAGGGAGGGGTGGCTGCCTAGCCTATATAAAGGGCTGAATTTCTTCATTTGTACTCTATATTTTACATATTTATGATTAATGAATTTGCATTGACTGAATTTGTGAGAGTTAAGTTTTATTGATTCTTGCTATTGTATGAAGAATTAGAATTAGGCAATTTGCATGATTAATGTACGCTTGATTCTTATTCTTCTTACTTTCTAAATCAATATATTATAAGCGTTTCCATTCAATCTTGTTTGGGGGTTCTTTAGATTGGGGGTTTATTCACTTGTTTATGATCAATATTCATGGTATGTTGGCATTCTAGTTTGCATATAGGCTAGGGTTCTGCATTAATGATGCGAGCACAACCATGTGACATCTTAATCAAACTAAGGATGAGCTAGCATTGCCGATGGACCAATGACACGATCAAGAGCTAAGAAGCTCAAGGAAGCACTAAAATCACATATGGGGCGAATTGTGGAAAGTATGGAAGTTTAAGAGCGGCTGAGGGCCAATAGCATAAAGGGGCTAAATTCTCAATGTGGACTTCAACTATGTTTGATATGTGCCGGTCATGTGACAACTTGACATGTGCTAGTCATGTGACACCTGACATGTGCCAGACATGTGACACCTGACATGTGCCAAGCATGTGCCATGCATGTGCACTATGTCATATGCTATGCATCTGAGCTAGAGCATGTGCAATGCATGTGCTAATTGGTGGATTAAGGGGCTGATTTGTTTGGGCTTTTAGTTTAGGCTTTTATTTATTATTTTTATTTAATTATTTCTAATATGTTAGACTTTAACTTATTCTTTGGACTTATTTAAGTGAGATGGGCTTTAATTAGCTTGGACTCATTTAATTAGTTCTTTTTAGGCTTTTTTGGCTATATTTTAAGTTAATTAGTGTGGGTTTTAGTTATCTTTGTGTAAGGCCCATGTTTAAAAACCTATTTGATTAATTAGGGTTTTTATTAGCTTAAGGGAGTATAAATACTCCTCAAAAGCGAGATTGTAATTCAGACTTAAAGATTATGATATTTTGAGACTTTTATTTGGCTTGGCCAAATTCTTCATTGGAGAGGATTATTTGTCTTCTTCTTCTGCATCAAGAACTTTTAATTCTTATCAAGGTATTTACTTTGTGGCGAATTCTATTCTTGTGTTTTAAAATCAATCTATTATAAGCGTTTCCATTCACATAGTTGTTTGGGGGTTCTTTAGATTGGTGGTTTATTCTTGTTCATGTTCATGCCATATTGTATGTTCAAGGGGTTACGGGTTATTTAGCCATAGGGTTCCGTATAATCTATTGTCCTGCGTGTCCATTATGTATTCCATCTGAACCCTTTAATGCATTTTTTTGTATATGATTGTGCATTTTGTACGAGTGTTGGAACATGTTTATGTTACGTGTGCACGTCTTTTTTGTATTTGTGCATTAGTGTTGTTGCACGAACATGCATGTTTGCTTTTTTAAAAGCGTGGTTATGTCAAATTTTGTGCATAACTTTAATTATTTGAGCGTGGGTTGTCTTTACGCTTTGTGCATGCATATTGTCTATTGTCCTACGTGTGCATTATGCATTCCATTTAAACCCTTTAGCGCATTTTTTGGTATATGATTGTGCATTTTGTACGAGTGCTGGAACATGCTTGTGTTGCGTGTGTGCGTCTTTTTTGTATTTGTGAATTAGTTTTATTAGACGAACATGCATGTTTGCTTCTTTAAATGCGTGGTTGTGTCAAATTTTGTGCATAACTTGAATTATTTTAGTGTGGGTGGCCTTTACTCTTTGCGCATGCACATTGTCTATTGTCATGCGTGCGCTTTATGCATTCCATATAAATGATATGGATCAGCTATGCAAAACACCATCCACTAAAGACCCTTTGAAGATTCCAAGTGGTCCAATCACAAGAGGGCGAGCTAAGAAGCTGAAGATGGCTATGACAGCCTATGTGCAAGGCTTTATTACTCAAGAACTACATGAAGATGCCTTTGAGAAGTGTCAAAAAGAACTTGAAGGAGGCATTTATAAAGTACTTAGCCTTTTGGAATCTTGTAATGGAATTGGCCCAATTTAAGTCATTTTTAGGTTTTATATAACTTGGGCTTCAATTGTACAAGTCATGTGCTTCATTTAAAAAGTCACATGAATCAGTTTAAACAACTTTCTGAACTACTAAGTACGTATATGAAATAAGAGGAAAGAAAGAAAGAAGAGGAAGTTATTGTCGAAGAATTTATTTGCGAAACTGAAGGGGATACTATAGATTTATATGACAATAAGGTTCTGAGTGAGGAAGGAATAAGTGTAAATGAAGATGTTATTGCCTTGAGTGAAATGGAAAAAATTGTAAAAAGGGAGATGCTTGTGTAGTTAAGATGGAAGATCAGCATGTTATGATAGATCCTGTAGTGCCCAAGGAGGTTGAATTGAACATGGAGGAAGAAAAGAACCATGATCAGAACGAAAAGGATGCATTGAATAACCATGTTTTTCCTAATTTTTATGTTATCTTGCAGGAACATGATAAGTTCTTTGTTGAAGACGCATTCATTTTATTTCCACCTGTTCAAAAGATGTTATATGAAGATGAATTTCTTATAAAGGTGCCAATTCCCAACTTGAACAAGACGAAGATTCGAGGACGAATCTTTTCTAAAGAGGGAGGGAATGATGCATGCACAGGGGGGTCAACATTGCAAGATTATAAACTTTGCAAGTTCGAATTTATGGAGATTAAATTTATGGAAGTTAAATAAGGCTTGATACTGAATTATGAGGAAGCCGAATCAAAAAAGAGACTTTGAAGAGAGGCATGTGTAAGTCATGTGACACCTTGACATGTGCAAGTCATGTGACCTTGACATGTGCCATCCATGTGCTAGACATGTGCCATATCATGTGCTATGCATGTGCCATATGCATGTGCACATCATGTGACACATTACATATGCAATGCATGTGTCAATTAATGGACTTAATGGGCTATTTTGTTTGGGCTTTTAGTTTATGATGCGGATCCCCAAGGCTAAAGAGCCCGAAACCCCTTGAACATACAATATGGCATAGACATGAATAAGAATAAACCCCCAATCTAAAGAACCCCCAAACAACTATGTGAATGGAAACGCTTATAATAGATTGATTTAAAAACACAAGAACAGAATTCGCCACAAAGTAAATACCTTGACAAGAATTAAAGTTCTTGATGCAAAAGAATAAGACAAACAATCCTCTCCAATGAAGAATTCGGCCAAGCCAAAAGAAATTAATCAAATTAATCAAATCTGCCTTCAATCTCATTTTTGTGGAGTATATATACTCCCTTAAGCTAGAAAAAACCCTAATTAATCAAATAGGCCTTAAAACATGGGCCTTACATCAAGATAACTACAGCCCATACTAATTAACTTAAAATTCAGCCCAAAAGGCCTAAAAAGAACTAATTAAATGAGCCTAAGCTAATTAAAGCCCATCTCACTTAAATAAGCCCAAAAGAATAAGTTAAGGCCTAGCATATTACAAATAATCAAATAAAAATAATAAATAAAAGCCTAAACTAAAAGCCCAAATAAATTAGCCCCTTAATCCACCAATTAGCACATGCCACATGCTCTGGCTCACATGCATAGCACATGTCAAGGTCACATGATAGGCACATGTCAAGTGTCACATGGCCTGCACATGTTAAGTCATCACATGACTAGCACATGTCCATATTCAATTTGGCTTCTTCATAAATTTGGCCCACGGACTTCCTTCAAGCCTTCTTTAACTTCTCCAAATTTGATCTCCATGAATATGAACTTCCATTGTTTATAATCTTGAAATGTTGACCCCCCTGTGCACGCATCATTCCCTCCCTCTTTAGAAAAGATTCGTCCTCGAATCTTCATCTTGTTCAAGTTGGGAATTGACACTTGTAGAATAAATTCATCTTCATATAAGATCTTCTGAATAGGTGGAAATAAAATGAATGCTTCTTTAGCTGAGCACTCATCATGTTCCTGCAATTTAACATGAAAACTAGGCAAAACATGGTTAGTCTTTAATATAATCTTTTCATTCTGATCATTATTATCTTCACTTTCCACGTTCAATTCAACCCCCTTAAGAACTGTAGGGTCAATAATAACATGCTGATCTTCTATCTCAATTACCCAAACATCCTTCTGTTCACTCAAAGCAACATCTTCTCTTTCAATTATGTTTTCCTTTTCACTCAAAACAACATCTTCATCACATCCACTTATTTCTTCCTCATTTACAACTTCATCAGCATATAAGTCTATAGCATCTCTTTCAGCTTCACAAACAATTTTGTCGACAATAACTTCCTCTTCTTTCTTTCTTTCCTCCTGTCTTATATACGTACTTACTAGTCTAGAATGTTGTTTAACTTGTAACTTAAAATCTTTAAGATTCTTATCCAACAACTTAGCATCCTTCTTGATGCGTGCACAGGGGGGTCAACATTGCAAGATTATAAACATTACAAGTTTGGATTCATAGAGATCAAATTTGGGGAAGTTCAAGAAGGCTTAAAGGTGGTTTACTGTAGCTATGAAGAAGCCGAATCAAAAAGAGACTTTGAAGAGAGGCATGTGCAAGTCATGTGACCTTGACATGTGCCATCCATGTGCTTTGACATGTTCTAGACATGTGCCATGTCATGTGCTATGCATGTGCACATCATGTGACACATTACATGTGCAATGCATGTGCCAATTAATGGACTTAATGGGCTATTTTGTTTGGGCTTTTAGTTTAGGCTTTTATTTGATTATTTGTAATATATTAGGCCTTAACTTATTCTTTTGGGTTTATTTACGTGAGATGGGCTTTAATTAGCTTGGGCTCATTTAATTAGTTGTTTTTAGGATTTTTGGGCTGTATTTTAAGTTAATTAGTGTGGGCTTTTGATGCATGCATAGGGGGGTCAACATTGCAACGTTATAAATATTGCAAGTTCATATTCATGGATATCAAATTTAAGAAGTGTTATAAAGAGCTTGAAGGAGGCTTTCACAAAGTACTTAGCCTTTTGGAAGCTTCTAGTGAAATTGGGCCAACTTAAGCCCTTTTTGGGCCAATTTAAGTCATTTTTGGGTTTATACTACTTTGGGCTTTATTTGTACAAGTCATGTGCTTCATTTAAAAGTCACATGACTCATTTATTTAATGACTTAATGGGCTAAACGAATTGGGCTTTTAGTTTGGGTTTAGTTTAGTTATTTTTGGGTTTTAGTTAGTCTTTATTTTGGGCTTTAAACAATTCGGCCCACTCTTTTAAGTTAAGTCTTGTAAATGGGCTTATTTGATAGCTTAAGCCCATGGACAATTCGGCCACACCATGTTTAAGGCCTCATTAGGGTTTGTTTTAGGTTATTTGCTAGCTAGGGTTAGCCACCCTATAAATAGAACATGTTATGTTAAGAATTTCAGATTTTGAATGATAATTATTGGCTTAGCCGAATTTTCTTTGCTTAGAATGAGAGTGAATTGCTTTCTTTTCTATTGCATGAAGAATTTGATTAACTTATCAATTGTTTGATTGTGGCGTTTTTCAGGTTCTTTAATTCCCAATTATTTGCGTTTCCATTCACGTGTTGTTTGGGGGTTCAATAGGGAGGGTTTTTGTCTTCTTTGTCTTTGCAATCAAAGTGTATGTTCAAGGGGTTTCGGGTTCTTTAACCTTGGGGTTCCACATCATTTGGTATCAGAGCTAAAGTTAAGGTAAATTCCTATTTATCTTAGTGTTAGGTTTGCGTTTTCTTTTCTTTGAATTCTAGTTATTTATGCTAGGTTGCATTAAGTTTCTTAGTTAATTGTGTTTTGTGTGTTTAAATTAGCCTTTTTCTTTTCTTACCTTTACCTTGAATTCGTTAAATAGCCTTGAACTGAAATCTTGAACATCTTTAGCTTGAATCCGAATCCTTGTAGGAGGAGATTAGAGATTAGTTTGCTGTTTTGAAAAAAAAAAAAATCAGAAAACTTCGAAAGGCCATAACTTTTGATATAGGAGTCCGATTTGTTATTATAATATCATTCCGGAAAGGGAATTTCGTGCTCTACAATCGTTACTGGGCAAAGCCCTATGTAACTGACTTTTTCGGACCTTAAAAATGACGTTTAAGCCTCTGTTCTTCACTTTGAAGTTTTTGCGTTTTGAAAAAAAAAAAGGTTAGAAAATCGAATTTGAGTTCTGACCTTTTTGGGCTTGAGAAGTTTGGTGGTTTGTAGTCTAGTTGTTCTCTATTTCATATAAATAAAAAAAAAAAGAAAAAAAAAAAGAAAAGAAAAAAAATGTGAAAGAAAGGAATATAGGAGGAGAAAAGGGTAGGGAGCAATTCGGCCAAGGAGGGCTTATATAGCAAAGGGCAAATCCAAATCCATTAATAGGTGGGAAAACTTAATCCTAAGTGCTTGAGGATTAGGAGCAGCAATTAATACTTTTCTAAATAGAGATAGGAATCCTTTAAGTAATAGGAAAATTTAATCCTATCTGTTTTGGGAATAGGAAAACTTAATCCTAAACCATCTTTGATTATTATTATCCAATGCGGATAAGGATTCATTTGTGCTACCATTTGCTTATCAATTTTGATATCGTTTTCCCATCATTTGCTAACCATTTTTTGTAACATTTTCCTATCATTTGCTAACCATTTTTGGTAACATTTGCTATCCATTTTGGTAACATTTGCCTATCATTTGCTATCCATTGTTGGTAACATTTTTGCACCATTTTGGTATCATTTTTGCCCCATTTTGGTATCATTTTTGCCATCCTTTTCCTACCATTTTGCCATCATTTGCCACCATTTTGCCATTATTTTTTACACCATTTTTGCCATCATTTTCCTACCATTTTGCCATCATTTGCCATCATTTTTTTACACCATTTTGACATCATTTTCCTATCATTTTGCCATCATTTTGCACACAACTTGACACATTAATTAGAGCTTGGTACACCATTCGGCCTAATCATCATTTTGGCTCTAAATTGAATTGTATTGCGTGCATTCTGTCTTTCTTAGTATAATTAGGTTTCTTTGTTATTTTTCTTGCTTTGTTGGGTAGAATAACTAGGTTCTACATTTGGTTTACTTTGTAGTGAATCAAATTCATACATTTTGTCCAAATTATCATTTTTCTTAATTCTTGTTACTTGTTTCTTTGTTTTGAGCTTGTTTTTGTTCCTTTACACTGTTAGAGTATCTTTGCTTGTTCTAATACTCTAATTTAAATATAATCAAGTGGTATACCAGTCTTGTCCGTGTACCACCTTCATTGTGTCTAGTGTCTTCTTTTCTAGTTTTGAGCTATCTTTTTATTATTAGTGCTTACTTATTCTTTTCTTTCTAAAACGTGCTCAAATTATTGGTTTGTGAATTGAATTCTGAAGTGCAATTTTAAAGTTGCAATTAGAGTGGTAAAAGGCAGAGTGTGTGAGTACATTAAGAGGGTAAAAGCCTTATTGAGTGAAACACGAGAGGAGTGGCATCTTTGAGTGTAAACACGTGAGGGAGTGTGTGAGGTTATTGTCTAACATCTGTTTTGCAGAATTCAAATCATGTTAAGAAGAGAAGAAAAGGAAACAATGTATGAGGAGGACGAAGCCATGCCCGATATGAAAGTGATGTACAAGGCCTTCATTAATGAGTTCAAGAAGTTAAACGCTAGAATGGATGGGATGGATGAGAAATTTGAAGTGAGTGCATCTAATAATTCTAGGAAGACAGCTAGGAGAGGTAGATGGACTGATGAAAATGTAAGGGCTGACATAAAAGACTTAGATGAAGAAGAGACAAGTGGGAGATTAGATGGGAATTTAGGTAACATTAAGCTTAAGATTCCTCCATTTAAAGGTAGAAACAGTGCTGAAGAGTACCTAGAATGGGAAAGGAAGGTTGAAATGATCTTTGAGTGTAATAGGTATTCTGAGGAGAAGAAAGTGAAGATAGCAGCTGTGGAGTTTACAGATTATGCCTTATTTTGGTGGGATCAATTGAATATGAGCAGAAAGAAGATGAGGAGACGTCCTATTAGTAGTTGGGAGGATATGAAGGAGGCCATGAGGAAAAGATTTGTGCCTTCAAACTACTTTAGGGAGCTACATCAGAGGTTGCATAGGCTAGTGCAAGGAGCTAGATCAGTAGAAGATTATCACAAGGAGATGGAGATGCTATTGATCAAAGCTAACGTAGAAGAGGAGGAAGAGGTAATAATGGCTTGGTTTCTAGGAGGTTTGAATAAAGAAATTGCGGATGTAGTTGAATTGCAACATTATGGAAAAATGGAGGACTTAGTGAACATTGCCATTAAAGTGGAGAGGCAACAGAAACAAAGGAGGATAGCAAGGTCATTCTCAAATTCCAATAACAAAATTTGGCCAAACTGGAGCAACAATAAAGATTCTGAAGATATGGAATTGAGGTTTAAACAACTCTTTAGACAGCTAGATAAGTCTTTGAAAAAGGAGAAAAGAAAGAAAGAGGAAGTTGCAATGGAAGAGATTGTGTGTAAAGCTGAAAGAGATGCTATAGATTTGTATGACAATGAGGTTGTGAGTGAAGAAGAAATCAGTGGAAGTGAAGTAGTTGTTGTTTTGAGTGAGAAGGAAGATGTTTGTTTAGTTGAGATGGAAGATCAGCATGTTATGATTGATCCTGTAGTGCTTAAGGAGGCTGAGTTAAACATGGAGAAAGGAGAGGACCATGATCAGAATGAAATGGTTGTATTGAATAATCATGTTTTTTCTAGTGTTTTTGTTAAATTGCAGGAACATGATGAGTCCTCATATGAAGAAGCATTCATTTTATTTCCACCTGTTCAGAAGATCGTATGTGAAGATGAATTCATTCTACAAGTTTCCATTCCCAACTTGAACAAGACGAAGATTCGAGGACGAATCTTTTCTAAAGAGAGAGGGAATGATGCGTGCATAGGGGGTCAACATTGCAACGTTATAAATATTGCAAGTTCAGATTCATGGAGATCAAATTTAAGAAGTGTTATAAAGAGCTTGAAGGAGGTTTTCACAAAGTACTTAGCCTTTTGGAAGCTTCTAGTGAAATTGGGCCAACTTAAGCCATTTTTGGGCCAATTTAAGTCATTTTTGGGTTTATACTACTTTGGGCTTTATTTGTACAAGTCATGTGCTTCATTTAAAAGTCACATGACTCATTTATTTAATGACTTAATGGGCTAAACGAATTGGGCTTTTAGTTTGGGTTTAGTTTAGTTATTTTTGGGTTTTAGTTAGTCTTTATTTTGGCCTTTAAACAATTCGGCCCATTCTTTTAAGTTAAGTCTTGTAAATGGGCTTATTTGATAGCTTAAGCCCATGGACAATTCGGCCACACCATGTTTAAGGCTTCATTAGGGTTTGTTTTAGGTTATTTGCTAGCTAGGGTTAGCCACCCTATAAATAGAACATGTTATGTTAAGAATTTCAGATTTTGAATGATAATTATTGGCTTAGCCGAATTTTCTTTGCTTAGAATGAGAGTGAATTGCTTTCTTTTCTATTGCATGAAGAATTTGATTAACTTATCAATTGTTTGATTGTGGCGTTTTTCAGGTTCTTTAATTCCCAATTATTTGCGTTTCCATTCACGTGTTGTTTGGGGGTTCAATAGGGAGGGTTTTTGTCTTCTTTGTCTTTGCAATCAAAGTGTATGTTCAAGGGGTTTCGGGTTCTTTAACCTTGGGGTTCCGCATCAGCTTTAGTTATCTTGGTGTAAGGCCCATGTTTAAAGGCCTATTTGATTAATTAGGGTTTTTATTAGCTTAAAGGAGTATAAATACTCCTCAAAAACGAATTTGTATAGAGAGATTGGAATTATTAAACATTGGAGGCTATCCTCTTTTCTTGGCTTTGTCAAAATTCTAATAGATTAGATTTGTGAGATTTGCTTGCTTTTCTTTTCTATTGCATGAAGAATTTGATTAACTTATCAATTGTTTGATTGTGGTGTTTTTCAGGTTCTTTAATTTCCAATTATTTGCGTTTCCATTCACAAGTTGTTTGGGGGTTCAATATGGAGGGTGTTTATCTGATTTTGCTTTGCTATTCGAATTGTATGTGTGGGTTTGTAGCTCGTTAGCTATTGGGTTCCGCATCATTTGGTATCAGAGCCAAAGTAAGGTAAATTCCTATTTATCTTAGTGTTAGGGTTGTGTTTTCTTTTTGTTGATTCTTTTATGTTTGTGCCGAATTTGGTTTCATCAAGTTTTTGATTTTGTGTTTTTTTTTTTGTGTGTGTTAAATTAGCCTTTTCTTACCCTTTATTTTATTTACTTTTTTTTGCCTTGAGATTCTGATTTTTGCCTTGAACCGAAACATTGACTATCCTTGGCTTGAAATCTGAATTTTTGGAGTAGAAGTTATAGTTTTTTTACTGAAATTATAAAAAAAAGAGAAGAAAAAAAAAGAAGTAGAACATCTTTGGGTTTAGAAATCCAAACCTTGTAGGAGTTTGTTTTGATTTGATTGCTGAAATTTATTAAAAAAAATAAATAGCAAGAAGAAAAGAAAGAAAAACATATAAAAGAAAAGAATAGAAGAAACAGAGAAAAGAAGAGGAAAAAAAAGTGAAAGAAAGGAATATAGGAGGAGAAAAGGTTAGGGAACAATTCGGCCAAGGAGGGTTTATATAGCAAAGGGCAAATCCAAATCCTATAATAGGTGGGAGAAAATTAATCCATATTGCTTAGGGAATTAGGAATCCTTTAAGGGCTAGGAAAATTAATCCTTATTCTTTTGGGTTTAGGTTTTCAAGAATCCTAATCCATAACAGAATTGGAATTGTAATCCTAATCCTACTTAACCAAGGATTTACTTTGCAATGATCGATCCACAATTTGTGTTATCCATTTCTTATCCATTTGTGTTATCCATTTCTTATCCATTTGAGTTGCCATTTTAGATATCATTTCTTATCCATTTGAGCTGCCATTTTATCATATCTTATCCATTTGTTTCACCATTTTTGGAATCATTTTTGAACATTTGTGCCATCATTTTTCTACCATTTTGCCATCATTTTTCTACCATTTTGCTATCATTTTGCCATCATTTTGCGCACAACTTGACAAATTAATTAGAGCTTGATACACCATTTGTCCTATTCATTATTGTGGCTCTAAATTGAATTGTCTTGCATGCAAACTACTTTATTTAGTTCATTTTTGTCTTTTTGTTGATTTCTTGCTTTGCTGGGTAGAATATCTAGGTTCTATATTTGATTTACTTTGTAGTGAATCAAATTCATATATTTTGTCCAAAATTGTCATTTTTCTTAATTCTTGTTGCTTATTTCTTTGTTTAAGCTTGCTTTTGTTCCTTTATACTGTTAGAGTATCTTTGCTTGTTCTAATACTCTAATTTCGATATAATCAAGTGGTACACCACTCTTAACCGTGTATCACCTCTATTGTGTCTAGTGTCTTCTTTTTTAGTTTTGAGCTATCTTTTTATTGTTAGTGATTATTTTTTTTGCCTTCTTAAACGTGTTCAAGATTCTTGATTTGTGGATGGAATTCTGAAGTGCAATTTTAAAGTTGCAAGCTTGAGTGGTAAAAGGCAAGAGAGTGTGAGGACATTAAGAGGGTAAAAGCCTTAATTGTGTGAAACACGAGAGGAGTGACATTCTTTGAGTGTAAACACATGAGGGAGTGCTTGTGAGGTTTTTATCTAACAATTTTTGCAGGTAATACATCATGACTGAAGAAACTAGTGGGAAAGAAATATCCCAAGATGAAGATCATGTACCCGATAACAAGATGGTATATCAAGCTTTCATTAGTGGGATCTAGAAGTTGTCTCTTAGAATGGATGGAATGGAAGAGAGACTTGAAGGAAGTATATCTAATGCACTTAGAAGGGCAGCAAGGAGAGGAAGAATTATTCAAGGACATGTGGAGCATGATTTTGATGATGAAGAGGAGGAGGAAACTAGTGCAAATATAGATGGAAATTTGGGCAACATTGATGCGTGTACAGGGGGGTCAACATTGCAAGATTATAAACATTGCAAGTTCGGATACATGGAGATCAAATTTGGGGAAGTTCAAGAAGGCTTAAAGGTGGTTTACTGTAGCTATGAAGAAGCCGAATCAAAAAGAGAATTTGAAGAGAGGCATGTGCCAGTCATGTGACCTTGACATGTGCCATCCATATGCTTTGACATGTGCTAGACATGTGCCATGTCATGTGCTATGCATGTGTCATATGCATGTGCACATCTTGTGACATATTACATGTGCAATGCATGTGCCAATTAATGGACTTAATGGGCTGTTTTGTTTGGGCTTTTAGTTTAGGCTTTTATTTGATTATTTGTAACATATTAGGCCTTAACTTATTCTTTTTGGTTTATTTACATGAGATGGGCTTTAATTAGCTTGGGCTCATTTAATTAGTTCTTTTTAGGCTTTTTGGGCTGTATTTTAAGTTAATTAGTGTGGGCTTTAGTTATCTTGGTGTAAGGCCCATGTTTAAAAGCCTATTTAATTAATTAGGGTTTTTATTAGCTTAAAGGAGTATAAATACTCCTCAAAAACGAATTTGTACAGAGAGATTGGGATTATTAAACATTGGAGGCTATCCTCTTTTCTTGGCTTTGCCAAAATTCTATAGAGAGATTTGTGAGAATTTGCTTGCTCATCTTTTCTATTGCATGAAGAATTTGATTACTTATCAATTGTCTTGATTGTGGCGTTTTCATCTTCTTCGTTTTCCCGATTATTTGCGTTTTCAATCACAGGTTGATTGGGGGTTCAATAGGGAGGGATTTTATCTCGTTATTTCTTTGCTAACCATCTTGTATGTGTGGGTTTGTAGCTTGTTAGCTATTGGGTTCCGCATCATTTGGTATCAGAGCCAAAGTAAGATAAATTCCTATTTATCTTAGTGTTAGGGTTGTGTTTTCTTTTTCTTGATTCTTTTATGTTTGTGCCGAATTTGGTTTCATCAAGTTTCTGATTTTTGTGTTTTTTTTTTTGTGTGTTAAATTAGCCTTTTCTTAGCCTTTATTTTATTTACTTTTTTTTTGCCTTGAGATTCTGATTTTTGCCTTGAACCGAAACATTGATTATCCTTGGCTTGAAATCTGAATTTTGGGAGTAGAAGTTATAGTTTGTTTGCTGAAATTATAAAAAAAAAGGAGAAGAAAAAAAAAGAAGTATAACATCTTTGGGTTTAGAAATCCGAACCTTGTAGGAGTTTGTTTTGATTTGATTGCTGAAATTTATTAAAAAAAATAAACAGCAAGAAGAAAAGAAAGAAAAACATACTAAAGAAAAGAATAGAAGAAATAGAGAAAAGAAGAAAAAAAAAACGTGAAAGAAAGGAATATAGGAGGAAAAAAGGGTAGGGAGCAATTCGGCCAAGGAGGGTTTATATAGCAAAGGGCAAATCCAAATCCTATAATAGGTGGGAGAAAACTAATACATATTGCTTGGGGAATTAGGAATCCTTTAGGAGCTAGTAAAATTAATCCTTATCCCTTTGGGGTTAGGTTTTCAAAATCCTAATCCATATCAGAATTGGAATTATAATCCTAATCCTACTTAACCAAGGATTTACTTTATAATCATTGATCCACCATTTGTGTTATCCATTTCCTTATCCATTTGTGTTATCCATTTATTTATCCATTTGTGTTATCCATTTCCTTATCCATTTGTGTTATCCATTTATTTATCCATTTGTGTTATCCATTTATTTATCCATTTGTGTTATCCATTTCCTTATCCATTTATTTATCCATTTGTGTTATCCATTTCCTTATCTATTTGTTTTATCCATTTATTTATCCATTTGTGTTATCCATTTCCTTATCCATTTCCTTATCCATTTGTGTTATCCATTTATTTATCCATTTGTGTTATCCATTTTTCTTATCCATTTCAGTTGCCATTTTTTATATCATTTTTTATCCATTTAAGCTGCTATTCTTATTTCATTTCTTATCCATTTGACCTGCCATTTTATCATATCTTATCCATTTGTTCCACCATTTTTGGAGTCATTTTTGATCATTTGTGTTACCATTTTGGTATCATTTTGCCATCATTTTCCTATCACTTTGCCACCATTTTGCACACAATTTGACACATTAATCAAGCTTGTTGCAGCATTCGGCATAGTGATAATTTTGGCTCTAAATTTAATTGTTTTGCATGCAAACTAGTTCATTTAGTTTAATTTGGTCTTTTTGTTGATTTCTTGCTTTGCTGGGTAGAATATCTAGGTTCTATATTTGGTTTACTTTGTAGTGAATCAAATTCATACATTTTGTCCAGAATTATCATTTTTCTTAATTATTGTAGCTTATTTCTTTGTTTTAAGCTTGCTTTTGTTCCTTTACATTGTTAGAGTATATTTGCTTGTTCTAATACTCTAATTTGGATATAATCAAGTGGTACACCACTCTTGACCATGTATCACCTCCATTGTGTCTAGTGTCTTCTTTTCTAGTTTTGAGCTTTCTTTTTATTGTTAGTATTTATTTTATTTGCTTTCTTAAATGCGCTCAAGACTGTTGATTTGTGGATTGAATTCTAAAGTGCAATTTTAAAGTTGCAAGCTTGAGTGAAAAAGGTAAGAGAGTGTGAGGACATTAAGAGGGTAAAAGCCATAATTGTGTGAAACACGAGAGGAGTGACATTCTTTGAGTGTAAACACGTGAGGGAGTGCTTGTGAGGTTTTAATCTAACAATTTTTGCAGGTAATACATCATGACTGAAGAAACTAGTGGGAAGGGAATAACCCAAGATGAAGATCATGTACCAGATAACAAGATGCTATATCAAGCTTTCATTAGTGAGATCCGAAAGTTGTCTCTTAGAATGGATGGAATGGAAGAGACACTTGAAGGAAGTATATCTAATGCACCTAGAAGGGCAGCAAGGAGAGGAAGAATTATTCAAGGACATGTGGAGAATGATTTTGATGATAAAGAGGAGGAGGAAACTAGTGCAAGGATAGATGGGAACTTTGGCAACATCAAACTCAAGATTCCTCCGTTCAAAGGCAGAAATAGTGCAGAAGAGTACTTGGAGTGGGAGAGAAAGGTAGAGATGATCTTTGAATGCAATAGATATTCAGAGGAAAAGAAGGTGAAGATTGCAGCTATAGAATTCACTGACTATGCTTTGTTTTGGTGGGATCAATTGAATATGGGTAGAAGGAAGATGAGGAGACGTCCTATTAGTAGTTGGGAGGATATGAAGGAGGCCATGAGGAAAAGATTTGTGCCTTCACACTACTTTAGGGAGCTACATCAGAGGTTGCATAGGCTAGTGCAAGGAGCTAGATCAGTAGAAGATTATCACAAGGAGATGGAGATGCTATTGATCAAAGCTGACATAGAAGAGGAGGAAGAGGTAATAATGGCTTGGTTTCTAGGAGGTTTAAATAAAGAAATTGCGGATGTAGTTGAATTGCAACATTATGGAAAAATGGAGGACTTAGTAAACATTGCCATTAAGGTGGAGAGGCAACAGAAACAATGGAGGGTAGCAAGGTCATTCTCAAATTCCAACAACAAGAGTTGTCCAAACTGGAGCAAAACTGAAGATTTTAAAGATATGGAATTGCAGTTTAAACAACTTTTTGGACTAATAAGTACGTATAGGAGGCAAGAGGAAAGAAAGAAAGAAGAGGAAGTTATTATCAAAGAAATTATTTGTGAAGCTGAAAGAGATGCTTTAGATTTATATGCTGATGAGGTTGTAAATGAGGAGAATATGAGTGAAAGTAAGGATGTTGTCGACTGTTTGAGTAAAAAGGAAGAAGATTGTAAAAAAGAAGAAGATAGTGTAATTGAGATTGGAGATCAATATGTTATGACTGATCCTGTAGTGCTTGAGGAGGCTGAATTGAACATGGAGAAAGAAAAGAACCATGATCAGAACGAAAAGTATGCATTGAATAACCATATTTTTCCTAATGTTTATGTTAACTTGCAGGAACATGATGAGTTCTTTGCTGAAAAAGCATTCATTTTATTTCCACCTGTTCAGAAGATCTTATATGAAGATGAATTTATTCTACAAATGCCAATTCCCAACTTGAACAAGACGAAGATTCGAGGATGAATCTTTTCTAAAGAGGGAGGGAATGATGCGTGCACAGGGGGGTCAACATTGCAAGATTATAAACATTGCAAGTTCGGATACATGGAGATCAAATTTGGGGAAGTTTAAGAAGGCTTAAAGGTGGTTTACTGTAGCTATGAAGAAGCCGAATAAAAAAGAGACTTTGAAGAGAGGCATGTGCCAGTCATGTGACCTTGACATGTGCCATCCATATGCTTTGACATGTGCTAGACATGTGCCATGTCATGTGCTATGCATGTGTCATATGCATGTGCACATCATGTGACATATTACATGTGCAATGCATGTGCCAATTAATGGACTTAATGGGCTGTTTTGTTTGGGCTTTTAGTTTAGGCTTTTATTTGATTATTTGTAATATATTAGGCCTTAGCTTATTCTTTTGGGTTTATTTACATGAGATGGCCTTTAATTAGTTCGGGCTCATTTAATTAGTTCTTTTTAGGCTTTTTGGGCTATATTTTAAGTTAATTAGTGTAGGCTTTAGTTATCTTAGTGTAAGGCCCATGTTTAAAGGCCTATTTGATTAATTAGGGTTTTTATTAGCTTAAAAGAGTATAAATACTCCTCAAAAATGAATTTGTACAGAGAGATTGGGATTATTAAACATTGGAGGCTACCCTCTTTTCTTGGCTTTGCCAAAATTCTATAGAGAGATTTGTGAGAATTTGCTTGCTCATCTTTTCTATTGCATGAAGAATTTGATTACTTATCAATTGTCTTGATTGTGGCGTTTTCATCTTCTTCGTTTTCCCGATTATTTGCGTTTTCAATCACAGGTTGATTAGGGGTTCAATAGGGAGGGATTTTATCTCGTTATTTCTTTGCTAACCATCTTGTATGTGTGGGTTTGTAGCTTGTTAGCTATTGGGTTCCGCATCAAACATCAAGCTCAAGATTCCTCCATTTAAAGGCCAAAACAATGCTGAACAGTATTTGGAGTGGGAAAGAAAGGTTGAGATGATTTTTGATTGTAACAGGTACTCAGAGGAAAAGAAGGTGAAGATTGCAGCTGTAGAATTCACTGACTATGCTTTGTTTTGGTGGGATCACTTGAATATGGGCAGAAGGAAGATGAGGAGATGTCCTATTAGTAGTTGGGAGGATATGAAGGAGGCCATGAGGAAAAGATTTGTGCCTTCACACTATTTTAGGGAGTTACATCAGAGGTTGCATAGGCTAGTGCAAGGAGCTAAATCAGTAGAAGATTATCACAAGGAGATGGAGATGCTATTAATCAAAGGTAACATAGAAGAGGAGGAAGAGGTAATATTGGCTTCGTTTCTAGGAGGTTTGAATAAAGAAATTGCGGATGTAGTTGAATTGCAACATTATGGAAAAATGGAGGACTTAGTAAACATTGCCATTAAGGTGGAGAGGCAACAGAAACAAAGGAGGGTAGCAAGGACATTCTCAAATTCCAACAACAAGAGTTGTTCAAACTGGTGCAAAAATGAAGATTTTAAAAATATGGAATTGCAGTTTAAATAACTTTCTGGACTACTAAGTACGTATATGAAACAAGAGGAAAGAAAGAAAGAAGAGGAAGTTATTGTCAAAGAAATTATTTGCGAAGCTGAAGGGGATACTATAGATTTATATGACAATGAGGTTCTGAGTGTGGAAGGAATAAGTGTAAATGAAGATATTATTGCCTTGAGTGAAATGGAAAAAGATTGTAAAAAGGAAGCTGCTTGTGTAGTTGAGATGGAAGATCAACATGTTATGATAGATCCTGTAGTGCCTAAGGAGGTTGAGTTGAACATGGAGGAAGAAAAGAACCATGATCAGAACGAAAAGAATGCATTGAACAACCATGTTTTTCCTAATGTTTATGTTAACTTGCAGGAACATGATGAGTTCTTTGCTGAAGAAGCATTCGTTTTATTTCCACCTGTTCAGAAGATGTTACATGAAGATGAATTTATTATAGAAGTGCAAATTCCCAACTTGAACAAGACGAAGATTCGAGGACGAATCTTTTCTAAAGAGGGAGGGAATGATGCGTGCACAGGGGGGTCAACATTGCAAGATTATAAACATTGCAAGTTTGGATTCATGGAGATCAAATTTGGGGAAGTTCAAGAAGGCTTAAAGGTGGTTTACTGTAGCTATGAAGAAGCCGAATCAAAAACAGACTTTGAAGAGAGGCATGTGCAAGTCATATGACCTTGACATGTGCCATCCATGTGCTTTGACATGTGCCATGTCATGTGCTATGCATGTGCACATCATGTGACACATTACATGTGCAATGCATGTGCCAATTAGTGGACTTAATGGGCTGTTTTGTTTGGGCTTTTAATTTAGGCTTTTATTTGATTATTTGTAATATATTAGGCCTTACCTTATTCTTTTGGGTTTATTTACGTGAGATGGGCTTTAATTAGCTTGGGCTCATTTAATTAGTTCTTTTTAGGATTTTTGGGCTGTATTTTAAGTTAATTAGTGTGGACTTTAGTTATCTTGGTGTAAGGCCCATGTTTAAAGGCCTATTTGATTAATTAGGGTTTTTATTAGCTTAAAGGAGTATAAATACTCCCCAAAAATAAATTTTTATAGAGAGATTGGAATTATTAACATTGGAGGCTATCCTCTTTTCTTAGCTTTGCCAAAATTCTAATAGATTAGATTTGTGAGATTTGCTTGCTTTTCTTTTCTATTGCATGAAGAAAATTTGATTAATTTATCAATTGTTTGATTGTGGCGTTTTTCAGGTTCTTTAATTCCCAATTATTTGCATTTCCATTCACAAGTTGTTTGGGGGTTCAATAGGGAGGGTGTTTATCTGATTTTGCTTTGCTATTTGAATTGTATGTGTGGGTTTGTAGCTCGTTAGCTATTGGGTTCCGCATCACTTCTTGAACTCATTCAATGCTTCTTGATCTAAATGTCATCTTGACTTGTAATAGTACATCCTCACAATCACTCCCTCATGTGTTTCACTCAAAATATGACACTCCACTCGTATTTCGTTCAATTTGGCTTTTACCCTCCTTTAAGCTCACACTCTCAAGCCTTTTACCACTCAAGCTTGTTATCTTCAGATGCACTTCAGAACTCAAACTCAAGTCAAAATAGTTCACAAGCAGCAAATTATGGTAAAAAATGCAATGAAAATACTTAACAAAGAAGATAGGCACAAAGCTAGAAGCAAAAGACCAAAGTGAAGAACGTTGAAATGAGCATACAAGGTGAAGATATGTATGCTGTCCGAATTATGTAAATTTAACTAACAAGAATCAAATTGTTAATTATAGTGTAATCGGAAGCAAAAACAGAAAGACACCAAAAATGGAAACTTAAGAATGAAAGAAATAACAAAACTAATGCAATAATGCAGAAATTGAAATCTCCCTAATGGAAAATTCAATTTGAGATAATATGTATTATCACACTAAGACAAAATGGAAAGGAGACAACAAAATGTCCAGACTAAAACAAGATTAAGAAACCCAAATGTTTGTCCAAAATAAGATAAAGATTAAACCAATATGTCTTAATAAGATCAAATAAGGAAACCCAAATGTCTAAACTAAGACAAAATGACTTATCTACTATGTCTTAATTAGTTAAAGATATGGAAACCCAAATGTCTAGACTTAAGACAAAATGAAACTTATCTAATTTAATGTCCTAATTTAAACAATGTCCCAATCCTAATTTCTTTTCTTTTTTTTTTTGAATTATCTCTAACTAATTAGATAATAACAATTCTATCCTAAAGAAATACAATCCTAATTGTTCACACCAACCAAAGTTAACCCAAATTAAAATACTTTTTCTAAATTCGGATGAACAGTGCAATGAACAGTATGTGTGAACAGTGCGATGAAAAGTACATGTGAACAGTACCAGGAACAGTACGACGAAATTTTTTTTATTTTTTTATTTTATTTTTAGCTAGATAACAACTAGAACAACTAATAACCTAGAAATCAAGATCAAACAATAAGAAATAACACCTAAAAAAAAGCTCCCTATAATTTAGGCCACTATGATGAACAACGGTTCCTAAATTTTAGGAATCAAATAAATTGAAAATTAATGAATAAAAACAGCAAGTAAACATGGATAAATAAGAATTTAATCCAAATCCAAGCTCTAATACCAAATGATGAGGAACCCCAAGGCTAAAGAACCCGAAACCCCTTGAACATACAATATGGCATAGATATGAACAAGAATAAACCCCCAATCTAAAGAACCCCCAAACAACTATGTGAATGGAAACGCTTATAATAGATTGATTTAAAAACACAAGAATAGAATTTGCCACAAAGTAAATACCTTAATAAGAATTAAAGTTCTTGATGCAAAAGAAGAAGACAAACAGTCCTCTCCAATGAAAAATTCGGCCAAGCCAAAAGAAATTTATCAAATTAATCAAATCTGCCTTCAATCTCATTTTTGTAGAGTACATATACTCCCTTAAGCTAGAAAAAACCCTAATTAATCAAATAGGCCTTAAAACATGGGCCTTACATCAAGATAACTAAAGCTCATACTAATTAACTTAAAATTCAGCCCAAAAGGCCTAAAAAGAACTAATTAAATGAGCCCAAGCTAATTAAAGCCCATCTCACTTAAATAAGCCCAAAAGAATAAGTTAAGGCCTAGCATATTACAAATAATCAAATAAAAATAATAAATAAAAGCCTAAACTAAAAGCCCAAATAAATCAGCCCCTTAATCCACTAATTAGCACATGCATTGCACATGCTCTGGCTCACATGCATAGTACATGTCAAGGTCCCATGATCGGCACATGTCAAGTGTCACATGGCCTGCACATGTTAGTCGTCACATGACTAGCACATGTCCATCTTCAATTTGGCTTCTTCATAAATTTGGCCCACGGACTTCCTTCAAGCCTTCTTTAACTTCTCCAAATTTGATCTCCATGAATATGAACTTCCATTGTTTATAATCTTAAAATGTTGACCCCCCTGTGCACGCATCAGTTTAGGTTTTTGTTTATTATTTTTATTTGATTATTTGTAATATGTTAGGCCTTAACTTATTCTTTTGGGTTTATTTAAGTGAGATGGGCTTTAATTAGTTTGGGCTCATTTAATTAGTTCTTTTTAGGCTTTTTAGGCTGTATTTTAATTTAATTAGTGTGTGCTTTAGTTATCTTGGTGTAAGGCCCATGTTTTAAGGCCTATTTGATTAATTAGGGTTTTTATTAGCTTAAAGGAATATATATACTCCTCAAAAACGTGATTTGTATAGAGAGATTGGAATTATTAAACATTGGAGGCTATCCTCTTTTCTTGGCTTTGCTAAAATTCTAATATACTAGATTTGTGAGATTTGCTTGCTTTTATTTTCTAATGCATGAAGAATTTGATTAACTTATCAATTATTTGGTTGTGGCATTTTTCAGGTTCTTTATTTCCCAATTATTTGCGTTTCCATTCACAAGTTGTTTGGGGGTTCAATAGGGAGGGTGTTTATCTAATTTGTCTTTGCCATCAAAGTGTATGTTCAAGGGATTTCGGGTTCTTTAATCTTGAGGTTCCGCATCAGCAAGGTTGGGCTAGGCGTGTGGGCTTCATTTAAAAGGATTTATTTTAGTTAGTTGGGCTTTTAGTTAGTATTTGTTAGTGGGTTTGCAATTCGGCCAAGACTTACTAAATTATTAGTTTTGTTTTAAGATTTGTTTGGACCTTTTTAAATGGGCTTATTTAATTGATTAGCCCATTAAGAATTCGGCCTACCTTGGTTAAAGGCCTTATTAGGGTTTTTTTCTTTAGGTTAAGTGTTACTTAGGGTTAGCCACCTTATAGCTATTGGGTTCCGCATCATTTGGTATCAGATACAAAATTAAGGTAAATTCCTATTTATTTTAGTGTTAGGTTCGTGTTTTCTTTTCTATGAATTCTTTATGTTTATGCCGAATTAGTGGTGATAAGTTCTGATTTGTAAAAGTGTGTTAAATTTAACCTTTTTTCTTACCTTTTGCCGTAAAATCTTGTTTCTGCCATAACTTTTGACTAGAGTGTCCGATTCCTTATTATAAGATATCTTCAAAAAGGGAATTTCGAGCTCTACAATTGTTATGTGAGTATTGCCCTATGTAACTGCCCTTTTCGGACCTCAAAAACGACGTTCAGACCTCCATTTTTCACTTTAAAGTTTTTGCATTTTGAGAAAAACCGAATTTAAACCTTGATCACTTTTGGCTTGGACATGACGCCTAGTAGTCTTTAGTTTTAGTTATTATTTCCTTCATATAAAAAAAAAATAAAGAAGGAAAAAAACGTGAAATAATAGAACATAGAAGAAATAGAGAAAAGAAGAGAAATAAGGAAGAAATTTGCGTGTGGAGTAAATAGAAATTGCGTGTGGATTTGATTGTGGAGCATATATATATAGCAAAAGGGAAAATCCAATTCCTTTAATAGGTGGGAAAGTTAATCCTAATTGCTTGAGGATTAGGGCAGCAATTAATCCTTTTCTAAACACAAGTAGGAATCCTTTAAGTAGTAAGAAAAATTAATCCTATTTGTTTTGGGAATAGGTTTTCAAAATCCTAATCCACATTTGATTAGAATTGCAAGATAAATCCAATTCGGATAAGGGTTCATTTTTGCTACCATTTGCGTACCATTTTGGATATCATTTTTCTATCATTTGCTATCCATTTTTTGTATCATTTTCCATTTGCCAACCATTTTTGGTATCATTTTGGTACCATTTTGCTATCATTTTTACACCATTTTGGTATCATTTTGCCATCATTTTCCTATCATTTTGCCATCATTTTGCACACAATTTGACACATTAAATTAAAGCTTGTTGCAACATTCGGCCTAGTGATACTTTTGACTCAAAATTGAATTATTTTGCATGCAACCTACTTCATTTAGTTTTATTAGGTCTTTTTATTGATTTCTTGCTTTGTTGGGTAGAATAACTAGGTTCTATATTTGGTTTACTTTGTAGTGAATCAAATTCATACATTTTATCCAAATTGTTATTTTTCTTAATTCTAGTTGCTTATTTCTTTGTTTTAAGCTTGCTTTTGTTCCTTTTACATTGTTAGAGTATCTTTGCTTGTCTAATACTTTAATTTGGATATAATCAAGTGGTATGCCAGTCTTGTTCGTGTACCACCTCTATTTTATTTAGTGTCATCTTTTCTAGCTTTGAGCTTTCTTTTTATTGTTAGTTTCTTATTTCATTGCTTTCTAAAATGTACTCAAATTCTTGGTTTGTGAATTGAATTCTGAAGTGCAATTTAAAAGTTGCAATTAGAGTGGAAAGGCAAGAGTGTGCGAGTACATTAAGAGGGTAAAAGCCTTGTTTGAGTAAAAAATGAGAATAGTGACATCCTTTGAGCGTAAACACGTGAGGGAGTGTGTGAGGCTATTATCTAACATTTGTTCGCAGATTTTTAAATCATGACTGAAGAAAAGGAAAAAAAAGGGAGCAACTCTTGAGGAGGTAGTGTTCTCCATTCAAGCTATGCATGGTACGTTTGATAAATTCATGAGAGATATGGGGTATATGAATGATAGATTAGAAAGGCAAGAATTGGGTTCAGATAGTACATTTAGGAGAACAGCAAGGAGGGGTAGGTGGACTGATGAAAATGTAAGGGCTAACCTAGAAGATTTAGATGAGGAAGAGACTAGTGGGAGAATGGATGGGAATTTAGGTAACATTAAGCTTAAGATTCCTCCATTTAAAGGTAGAAATAATGTTGAAGAGTACTGACGCGACCTCAGCAAGTGTATTGAATCGGCAAGTAATATAGTGATGTATAATTAAGACCACAAGTTATCGAACCCAAGGGACTGAGTTACGTAAATTTTAGCAATTAAATGTATGGTAAAGAATTCCCAATTGTTTGAGGTGATGAATTATTTAAGGTAAAAATTAAGGACTGTAATTGATAAAATAACTAATTCAAGAATATTAAAAGACTCAATACCAATACAGATTTGATGAAATAACTAAAAGATCTTGCCAAGGAATACCCATCCTCCCCAATAGTGTCATGTAAATACTCAAACTCATTAATCACATATGCAAATCAGTGAACAACCTAGCCTATACCATAGCCTACCTTTCGGATCCAGCTTCTCTAACACATGTACTTACCATCCCAGATTCAGCACATATTTTAGCTTCGAAACAGGTCTTAAGTCCTAAGCTTAGATGATCCTACCATCCCGGATTCAGATATCAAAACTCAATTATCTTCTACAATTCTGAACCTATTAAAATAGAGATCCACATATTTGACTACCATCCCGGATTCATCAAATTAATGAAAATCCATAGAAATAGAACAGAGTATGTGTAAGTTCATGAGATGAATACAATCAAAGATGATCACAGTAGATCAATCTTAAACTTGCATTAAATTCAATGACAAACAGATTAATTAAGAGAAGATAAAACTGAAGCATATGCATAAATCAATCCACACAAGCATTCACATGGTTATTGGGGATTCAAGGCATCCCCTAACAAGAGAAATAACTACTCACTCATGATTGAATTAAAAACTGAAGTAAATAGAGAGAAATTGATATTACCCATTTTAGATCCGAAAATGAAATTCTTACAATAATAAAATTGATGTGCTTCCCGTTCAATCTGTTCTCAAGACTTCAAAAATAAATAATAACCTCCCCCAATCTCTGATTATTCCCCCAGATTAAATAACAACATCTTAAATTAATTATAAAAATATATGAAAAATCTCAACTTAAGTTGCAGAGAAAATAAATCTGACTTCCGTTCCCACAAAGATCAAAATCCCCTTTTTTGTCTAACTTCAGCCCCTATATAACAATTAAAGTCCAAAGGTGGCCTGCAAGTCTTCGATTTTGTGTAGATTTCGTTTACATGCAGGTTACACGGCGGTATGATAATTCCTCACCGCCGTGTAACTCCTTACGTAAGTGGTGATTCCCGTTGTACACGGCGGTATGAGGATTCCTCACCACCGTGTAATACCCTTCTGCTGCACTGTGATATTTTCACTTCACACGGCGGTGAGAAATAACCTTACCGCCGTGTAAGCTGCCTAAAAATGCCAAAAATAACATAAAATCTTACTTTAGTATACCAGGCAATATCTAATAAAATTTTAACAAAAATATACTAAAATAGGAACTTCTCAACTCAAAAGTAAGCTGGAAATTCATATAAAAATAACATACATTTTGAACTTATCAAAATACCCCACACTTAGCTTTTGCTCGCCCTCGAGTAAAATACCTCTTCAATTCCAACTTTCTCAATTTTCAAGCAAGAAAACGGAAATTCAAAATACCAAGAAAACACTTAGTAAATTCCACTTGAGAGAAATTCTTGCTCAAACAAAACTCAAAAGAGGATAATACAATTAAATTTCCGGTGTGTGTGTGCAAAGGCCAAAACCAAAGTTTTAATAATTTTCAAAATTAAAATTCCAGCACCAATCAATCAATAACCAAATAAGTTAGTGCACGAATGCACTTCTGGTTTCTTTCTTGAAACACTAGAAACACCATAGGCCTCTCCTTTAGTACCGGAACCCGAAGGTCATCTCCACTGAACAAATCAAGACATAGAAATGATCATTAGGACTTAAACAGGTTGTAATGCAAGGTTCGACCGGTGATGGCTAACAAGAAGAGTTTAGAAAATCAACAAAGATTCAGCCACTCTACCGACTATTACCGCTACCCAATAAAATTTTTCATAACCTACTTCCAAATTAACCAAAGTTGTCAAGACTTAGCTATTTCCCATAATGAAAAATTTCAAATCACAAGAATATGAGAAGATGAAATTTCCTTCTCAAACCCGACCATCCAATAATATGAACATTTTATTTTACAATAGAGGGTACCCCACACTTGAATTTATTTATTTATTTATTTATTTTTTATTTATTTATTTTATAGGGAGAAGATAAACTACCCCACACTTGAATATTTCAGTAACTTATAATCAGTTATAAATTTCATACCAAATCACAAAGGGCATTATCTTCATTTTCTTTTCTTTCCAACTTACTAAAACATTCAGTCTAACATGCTCTTGCCAATTAAATTGAAACTCATTCACACCACCACATGAAATTCAATCACCCAAACTTCCCAACAGCAACCCCCCACAATCCTAGAGTGGCCAGCTCTCCTATAAGGGTTAGTTAAAGGCTTTTTAGGTTTAATGGTAACAACAAATTGTGCAAACAAGAAAATTCTCGAAATACGCATTTAGCATAATCAATCAAGCTCAAAATTGACTAACAAGGGTAATTAATTCCATAGGTAGGAGAAAGTTTATTTAAAGTGACTTAACAAAGAAAGATGCCTAAATCATGTCAACATTCATGCCTTAATTGTTATATCGTTTCGAAGGGCAATGAGGAAGGTTCTAGTGCTCTAAAGACTTTCTGATCAAGAGATTTCATGGCTGATTTTTCTCGAATTGTAAAAACTGGCCTAAGTGCAAAATATTGAAAATTTTAATTGTATGCTCTAGTTTGAACAATGTTAGGAAGAAAAATTCTTAAATAGAAACTTACTCTCTTGTTAACTAAATGCTTTAAATAACTTATTCAAGTTTTGAAAATTAAACTGGAATAACACTTAAGGGCTTACTAAACTAATCATAAGAGAAATCAACCAGCTCAAATCAAACAACTTAAATAATTAAAACAAAAACACACAGCATGATACAAAGCATAACTAAAGCAAAAATAAAGTGCAAACATAACTAAAGCAAAAATAAAGTGCAAAAGTGTAAATAAATCCAACACAAATAACTAAAATACTAAAGTAATACTAAAGGTTAGACACATTCAGTTATAATTTCATAGCAAGTTCCCACCCCACACTTACGAACTTGCTGTCCCCAGCAAGTAATCTAACCAAAAAGAAATCCAAAGTAAGAAGTACTGAAGTAACAAAATGTAAGATCAGAAAAACTCCCAGAATTTTTTTTTCACTCTTGCGGAGGTGGTGGTGGAGGAAAGCGATCCATCATGGTCCGGTAAAATTGCTCCTGCTCCTGCCGAGAAAGGTGAATGGAATGCTCCAGCCTCACCAAACTCTGTGCTTGCATGGCTAACTGCTGCTCATGCATGTCCAAACGCCCCATAATCTGAACATGTTCAGCATGGGTATCCTCTATATAGCTCTCCCACTGATCCAAGCGAGAATTAATCTGAACTTGACCAGTCTGCAAAGCCTCTAAATGCGCAGTAAGCTGGGAGAAATCATAGGCTGGCATGGCTGGGGTGGGTCCTACAGCAGCTGCACCTTCAGCCTCCTCTTGCTGCTCATACTCATCTTCAGCCCCTTCCACTGGCAACTGTACTCGACCCCTTTCAATGAGGCGCAAGTATTCTTCCCGGGTGGACAATCTGACTTGATCATGAAAATGATGGTCATCCACAATGATCCTCAAATTCTTCAGCATCTTGAAGTCTATTGAATTAATATCTCCCAAATATGATCCAAATGAGCTATGGCCTACTCTCTTAGCCAAAACTGTGACAACCCATCCGATCACAATCTTCTTTACTTTTCTTGGATTACCCTGCAAGTCCTCAAATTTCCTCCATAAGAAATAGGCTCCATTTAATCGGATCTGGTGGATCATGCAATGTAAAAATAACGCCTCAGCCTGGTTCACCATGCCAGCTGCTTCAATGTGTCCATAAAAAGAGAGGGCAAAAAATCGATGCAAGATCCTCACAGCATGGTCCCTCAGATGGTGTGCCTTGGACTGTCCAGTGACATATTGCGTGGTTGTGAGTGGATCACGGATTGTGGCCCAAATTGTCTGTTTATTCACATCGAGGAGATGTCGGGCCCCATCCACCGGAAAACCAAGGGCTTCTGAGAACTCATTAAAGGTCAATGTGTACTTCCTCTTGTTCAACCAAAATGTTACCTCCCTAGGGTCTTTCTCATCGTCATTATCAATCTTACAATCTATGGTTGTAAGGAAATCCCGTGTCAACTTCGGATGAACTCGCTCACTTTTCTGAAAAAATTTTGTCCATTCTATCCCAGCAATCAACTCATTAATTTCTTCAATTCTCCCCAAGTTCTGTAGTGAATCAAAATCTAGAAAGGTGGAGGGTAGGAATGTTGCCTCTGTTAGACACTGGAACGCAGTGTGGCACCTAGTTGGGACCCAAGAGGGTATCGAGCTATCCCGAGAAGACAATGCCCGGTCCATTCTAGATCTTTTTGGAGCCACTGCATCAATAGATAAACACAATTAGAGGGGGGAAAATAATGGCTTAAATTTGTAGCAAAAGCAGTAGGCGAGCAAGAATTAAGTTAAAAGCAATGTGCGGAAACATTTAGAAATGAATGCTACAGAGATAAACTTCAAGAATGACAAATGCCAGTACTTTTGATAATAATGCATCATCAGGTTTCCTTAGCAGCACATGGAACATGAATAAATAGAATGGAAAGAATTAGAGCATTCTCACTGCATTACCATACTGCCATATTATTCGTGCGTAAACACCAATTCAAAAGTTAATCACAACCTGAGACAAATATATTGCATGGTATATGGAGGCCAAAAGATTCACCACTGTTGATAGCAAGATGTGTGACTGAGAGAAAAATGAGAGATAATACTCATTCAGGCAATTCATTAGACACTTGGTGGGCAAAAAATCTTTTTCATAGGAAACAGCAGCTCTTATGTAATTGCTACCTGTGACGCGCGCCGGATCCCCACGGCCGCCCATGGGACCGCCCGCTTGAGGGCGATCGGGGCATTTATGGGTCCGTTGACAGCTTGCAATAAATCGCAAGTGCGTTTATGTTGGGCAACAAGGAGGTTTCATGGAGTCACCACCCAATAGAACATTGGGAAAGTTTCTCTCGCCTCGGAGAGCCTAAGACTGCGCTTAGTATCCATTTTGGGCCAACCAAAGGGGTCTTGAAAGGTAAACCTCTCGCCCTAAGGAGCCTAAGATTAACGTCAAATTCTCGTGACACAAGAGGTGTCTTGGAGGGTAAACCTCTCGCCTCTTTGAGCCCAAAGACCAGAGTGAGTTCGGGACTTCTCATTTATTCATACCTTGGTTAAGTTTATAGTTGAGTTTTGAATTTATTATTTCATCCCATTTTACATACATTTAATGCAATTAATTAAAGCGCACAACATACATTTAAAAAAAAACGGTAAAAGCATAAGTAAAATAAAGGCCATGTAAAAATATTACAATAAAACTAAGGGCGAAATACAACCCCCATTGTAAATAAAATACAGATCATGCATAAATTGAGATATTCATTAATGGTGAGGACATTGGTCCTCGCATGCATATTATTATGAAATAATTTTTATGTGATGATTTTGGATGGAGAAAATTGAGACATTGGTCCCATTTTTATTTAGAAAAAATACCAAGTTAATTAATAAAAATGGTTTAGTGACTTTCTTTCTAGCGGGCCTAAATAAACAATTTTACAGGAAAGTTATATGGCAAAAATAAATAGGAAAAAGCCAAATAAATAAAATATTACAAATGAAGAAAAATAAATATTCCGAGCGAGCCTTTTGGACCTCCTCGTGTGCTCGCGAAAACGCCCAATCAAAAAATGAGTTTAGACATAAAAAACAAAATACAAATAAAATAATGTTAGTAATTAAATCAATTAAATCAATTAAACATACAAAATAATGAATAACAAAATAAAATCTAATAAGATGACATGAAAAGAATGATAATTGAATCAAAATGTTAACAAACCAAAATAAATGAGAAACATGCATTATATGTGATAAATAATTAAATGATGTGATGAAAATAAAATAAAACATGTTAATCAATTAGTACATGAAAACATACACATGATGAAAATAATGATGAAAAGTGAAAAATAAATGAATAAATAAACAAATCATAATAAATCAATCATGTAACAATGATAAAAAGAATAATAAAAATTAGTAAACAAATGAATGATAAAAATAATAATGATATATAATAAGGTTAATTGATGTGTTCATAATTAATATAAACTATTTACATGGCAAAAGATTAATTTAAATTAATTATTTGCATGTTAAAAATAATTAGGAATCACAATAAAATAAATTATTTACATGTTAGGAATTAAAAGAAAACAATATTCACATGAATAAAAATAAAATCATATATAAACAATTAAATGGAACAAATATAAAATCAATACAAATGAATAAATGAAAACAATAAATAAATCAATAAAAACAATAAAATATACATGAATAAATTAAATAAAAATAAAATAGAATAGAAATTGAGCCTAGAATATTTACCCTCAGAGTATTGGATTTGATGAAGGAAAAGTGATGATTTTCCGGAAAGTTGCTTGAAAGAATAATTTAGCAATAAAATTAATTCTCTTTGTTTATGGAGAAAACAAAGGAATTGATTTGTATGCTTAAGATTGAAAAGAAATTGATTTCAAAGTGATGATTAATTTCTTGTGTTTATGGAGGAAAAACAAAGAAATTAATTGGAATAATTAAGAATTGAAAATTGATTTCCAATTTCAATTAAACCTTTTTAATTAAAAGAGAAATCTGAAATTTTTAAAGAGAAAAAATAGAAGAAGAAGAATTCTGGAAATTTTAGGTCTAAAAAATATGTGGAGGCCTCCTTGATTTTTCATCATAAAGTATTTATAAAATAAAAAAAGGTTGCCCTAATTTAATTAAGGAAAACAAACCTATTTTAACACAAAATTCTTTTATTTTTAATGATAAAATCAAGTTTTATTAATTAATTATCTAAAAAAATATTTTAGAATTTAATTTGAACTCAAAAACCCAAAAAAAATGGGATAAAAAATGGATTTTTGGGTGAAAAAATCGGAAAAGAGGGTATCAGACCCTATAGCGACGGCCAGGGGAGGAGGGAAGCCCGTCGCTATAGGGCGACAGGCTTCCCGCAGCCATTTGCGCGAAAACCGCGTGCAGAGGCGCGGAAATCGCGTGCTCCAGCGCGCAGTGCGCACAACGCTGTGCGTCGCTTTTTAGCGACGCGCAGCATTGGCGACGCTGCGCGTCGCCATATCGCGCCCAGCACGCTGCCGCGCCCGACACTCGCGATCCGAAATTTTTTTTTTATTATTTTTTTTTCTTATTCTTTTTTTTTTTAAAATTGACTAAAAACACTATAATTTTAAGCCCCCATTTTTTAAAATTAATTTTTAAATATTTTTTTATTATTTTCTAATTTTTCACTCTAAAATGCAAATTTGACGAGAAAACCATCACTTTTAACCTTTTAAGTCTGTGAAGGCAATTATCATCATTGGGTAACTTCGATCTAAGCTGACTCAGGACCTGGTGTCTACACTACCCTCCAAATATTTTTTTTACTCATCATACAAAAACCACCACTTCAACAATGCAATCAGAATTCAAGGGAATAAAACACACTTCCAGTCACCAATTAAAGGCATAACACACAAATAAAAATGCACCCTAAATCCAGCCACAAATCTAAAGAATTCAACATAATTCCAGCCAATAATTTCAAATTAAGACACAAAATTCAGCCATTAATTGAAAATTAACACACAAAATCCACTCAATTATCACAGCTTGAGACAAGCATATTGCATAGTATATGAAAGCCAAAAGATTGACCAATGTTGACAGCAACTATCTGATAGAGAAAGGAAGAATAAGATATGCACTCATTCAGGCACTTCATCAAACATCTGGTGGCCACATAATTTTGCAAATAAAGCAAGCACCTCTTATGCATTTGTTAACCCCAATTCATCCAAGTTAGCACACAACAACCCACAATTAAACAATAAAACACAAAATCTACTCATTGATTATAGAAAGAAAGCAACCAACAAAGAGGGAGTTGAAAATACCTAACACCCATAACAACGGGAATAGAAAAAATAAAATAAAAATAAAAAGAGATGAATGAGGAAAACTCACTTGGATCGTCGGAGTGTAGATCAGATGTGCAAAAGATGCTCTTGAAATGTGATTTAACCAAATTAAAAATAAGGAATTTCAAAAACTTTGGGTATCGGGTAGAGAGAGGCGAGAGAGGGAATTTTGGTGTTTAAAAATGCCAAAAGAAACTGGCGACTGGGGATTTTAAAAACAGGGTTTTGCATTTTACACGGCGGTATGGAAATACCATACCGCCGTGTAAAACGCTACTGGAATCAGTCATTTTAAAATCACGATTTACACGGCGGTATGGAAATACCATACCACCGTGTAAAACGCTATTGGAATCAGGTTATGAAATGCAAGTTTTACACGGCGGTATGAGTATTCCTCACCGCCGTGTAAAATTATTTTTCAAGAAAAAATCATCCTAAAACAGAGCAGCACTTACTCTAAACATTCCAAAACATTTTACACTATCCCCAAAACCTAATTTGACCACTAAATGAAAAGAAAACTGACCTGAAACTGAAAATAACTAGGTCTATAAAAATAAACTCAAACAAAAGAGAATAAAATTAGAAATTGTTTTAGTTCTGATTTTTGAGTCTCAGCTAGACTTTGAACTCACCTCATTCGTCCTCTAAGGTAATGGTCACCGCTGCAATTTCAACGCGGTTCTCAAAATAGGGTTTTAATCGATGGCCATTTACCTTAAACTCCTCACTCCCAGGGTGCTTTCGGATCGTGATAGCCCCGAAATCAGTCACACTTACAACTTCAAATGGTCCCGTCCATCGCGACTTCAATTTTCCAGGAAATAACCTTAATCGACTGTTATATAAATGAACTTTCATATCTGGAGTGAATTCCTTCCTGACCAATTTCTTGTTGTGCCATTTCTTTCTATTTTCCTTATACTTCTTTGCTTGTTGATATGACCAAAATCGTATTTCTTCCAACTCATTCATCTGGAGAAGTCTCTTCTCACCTGCACTCTTAACATAAAAATTAAGAAACTTGGTTGCCCAATAAGCCTTGTGTTCTAGTTCGACAGGGAGATGGCATGATTTACCATAGACAAGCTTAAACGGGGATAATCCTATAGGTGTTTTGAATGCAGTTCTGTAAGCCCACAAAGCTTCATCCAACCTCAAATACCAATCCTTTCTAGATGAATTTACAGATTTCTCTAAGATCGATTTGATTAGATACCTCAACTTGTCCATTAGCTTGAGCGTGACATGGGGTGGTGATTTTATGCCTCACACCAAATTTTTTTAACAGGGTTGTAAATTGATGATTGACAAAATGCTTGCCCCCATCACTAATTATGGCCTTTGGTGTGCCGAACCTAGTGAAAATGTTCCTCCTAAGGAATTCAAGCACTATTTTAGCATCACAAGTTTTAGTAGCTATTACCTCTACCCATTTGCTCACATAATCCACTGCCACTAATATATACTCAAATCCAAAAGATATCGGGAAGGGCCCCATAAAATCTATCCCCCATACGTCAAACAATTCCACCTCAAGCACATTAGTTAAAGGCATCTCATCTCTCTTGGAAATATTGCCTACCCTTTAGCACCTATCACATATTTTCACAAAAACTCGGACATCCCTAAACATAGTAGGCCAATAAAAACCAGAAGATAAAATTTTTGATACCTTTCTATTTGGCCCATGGTGTCCACCAGCTTCCCCACTGTGACATGCCTTGATGATCTCACCCGTCTCTTCATCTGAGACACACCTTCTCAGCACTTGATTAGCACACAAACGGAATAGGTAGGGGTCATCCCAGATGTAATGTTTGGCATCAGCTTGCAGCTTCTTCCTTTGCTGCCATGTGAAGTCCTTTGGCATGAATCCTCCTGCGAGAAAATTAGCTATATCAGCAAACCATGGGACAGAAAGTTCATTTGCAAATAGAGCGTAGATATGTTCATCAGGGAATAAATCTGAAATCTCCCCTTTCTTAATGTGTTCATTCTCCAGTCTTGACAAGTGATCCGCTACAAAATTCTCCGCTTCCTTTTTATCTTTGATTTCTAAGTCAAATTCTTGCAATAGGAGTACCCATCTGATCAATCTTGGCTTAGATTTCTTTTTGGCAAACAAATGTCTCAAAGCCGCATGGTCTGACCACACCACGATTTTTGCACCCAGCAAATACGGTCTGAATTTCTCAAAAGCATGCACGATTGCAAGAAGTTCTTCCTCAGTTGTGGTGTAGTTAACTTGAGCTCCTGTCAAAATATGACTTGCATAGTAAACCGCACAAAATACCTTATCTCGCCGCTGTCCAAGTACTGCCCCAACTGCAAAGTCACTAGCGTCACAAATTAATTCAAATGGCAAATTCCAACCCGGAGATATAATCACCGGGGCTGAAATGAGCCTTCGCTTTAAAGTTTCAAAAGCTAATATGCATTCACTATCAAAATTAAAAACAGCATCTTTCATAAGCAAATTGGACAAAGGCTTGGCAATTTTCGAAAAATCTTTGATAAAACGGCGGTAAAATCCTGCATGTCCTAAGAAACTTCTAATGCCTTTCACACTAGTTGGGGGTGGTAACTTCTCTATTACCTCTACCTTGGCTTTGTCAACCTCTATCCCCTTCTCAGAAATTTTGTGCCCGAGCACAATGCCTTCTCTCACCATAAAATGGCACTTTTCCCAATTTAGTACTAAATTGGTTTCCTTACACCTCTCTAGCACCAAATCCAGATGCCTTAGACAGCTCTCAAAATCACTCCCATAAATGGTGAAGTCGTCCATAAATACCTCCATAAATTTTTCTATGAAGTCATGAAATATCGCCATCATGCACCGCTGAAACGTAGCCGGTGCATTGCACAACCCGAAGGGCATTCTCCTATATGTAAACATGCCATAAGGGCAGGTGAATGTTTTTTTCTCTTGATATTCAGGGGCTATAGGGATTTGCAAATATCCAGAGTACCCATCTAAAAAGCAATGAAACTTATTCCCTGCTAACCTTTCCAACATTTGATCAATAAATGGTAATGGAAAATGATCTTTTCTGGTGGCATTATTCAATCTTCTATAATCGATACAGACTCTCCAACCCGTAACTGTACGAGTTGGTATTAACTCATCTAGCTCATTCCTTACCACTGTCATTCCCCCTTTCTTGGGGACACATTGCACTGGACTAACCCATCTGCTGTCGGAAATAGGATAGATTATACCTGAATCAAGGAGCTTAAGTACTTCCTTCTTTACTACTTCTTGCATGGCGGGGTTAAGTCTCCTTTGTGGCTGAGCTACTGGTTTGCATTCTTCCTCCATGAGGATCCGGTGGGTGCAGTAGCTTGGATTTATCCCCTTCAAGTCTGATGTTTCACATCCAATAGCTTCCTTGTGTTTTTTTAGTATCTCCAGCAACATTTTCTCCTCATCACCTGACAACAAAGAAGAAATGATTACCGGTTTTTTTTCATTCTCCAAAAATACATATTTTAAATGAGAAGGAAGAGGTTTAAGTTCATAATTTGACTCCCCCTTTTTTGGATCAGGTTCTTCTTGTTGTTCTTCCTCTACAACTGCTATCGCTTTTCTTTCCATCTCATCCAATGAATGCACTACAATTTCATCCAGTGGATCAGCTACCAACACATTTTCCTAAGTTTCCTCCACACATTTATCTACTGCATCCACAAAATAAATAGATTCCTCCATATCGTTCAATGGATATTTTTTAGCTTTATTCATATCCACCACTAGCTTTTCATCATTGAATCGTAGGGTAATAGTTTGACCATGTACATCGATCAAAGCCTTTGCTGTATTCAAAAATGGCCTCCCCACTATAAGTGGTATCTTATGGTCTTCCTCCATCTCCATTACTACAAAATCCACTGGAAAAATGAATTTTCCCACTTTCACTAGCAGATCCTCTATCACCCCTTTAGGTCTCCTCGCTGATCTATCTGCAAGTTAGAGCCTCATACCCGTCTCCTTGAGCTCCCCAAGACTAAGTTTCCTGCAAATAGAATATGGCATCAGATTTATGCTAGCACCTAAATCACATAGAGCACTCCCATAAAAATTTTGACCAATTTCACATGGTAACGTAAAACTACCTGGATCCTCCAATTTTTCAGGAATCTTATTCATTATTAAAGCGCTACAATTTTCTGTAAGTTGCACAGTTCCATGCCCTTCTAATTTCTTTTTATTTGAACACAATTCCTTCATAAATTTTGCATAATTGGGCATGTGAGCTAAGGCCTCTGCAAATGGTAGATTAATGTGCAGTTTCTTAAACATTTCTAAAAATCTAGCCAATTGCTCATTTTTCTTTTCCTTTCTGGCCAGAGCAGGAAATGGCAACCTATTAATATCAAGATCCTCTGCTCTGGGATTCACCAGACTTTTACCTTTATCAACTGTAGGAGTATTTTCATTTACTTCCAACATAGAGTTAGAATTACTTACCTTTTGTGTAGGCTCCCCCTTACCTGAAGATGGTAAAGATGTTTTACCTTGGTCTTTGCTTTGTGTTACCTCCTTGCCACTCCTTAATGTAATTGCCTTTGCCTCTTCCTTGTGATTACGATCCACATTTGAAGGAAAAGTTCCTAGTTGTCTATTCGATATTGAAGTTGCAAGTTGGCCCAATTGCGTTTCCAAGTTCCTCATGGACGCATCTTGATTCTGGTTCCATTGTTCTTGGGATTTCCACCTTGCTTCTTGATTTGCCATAAATTGTTGTTGGCTGTTCACAAACTGTTGCTGACTATTCATGAAGCTAGCCAATATATCTTCCAAATTCGGCTTCTTTTCTTGTACAGGTGGCCTTGGTTGATAACCCGGTGGGTGATAAGCTTGAGAATGAGATTGGTTTGAGCCCTGTCCTTGGTGATATGGTGGATAGGGGTTTTGGTAATTAGTGGAGGATTGCGGCTGGTATGACTGGTTATTTTGGTTGAAAGGGGCTCTTGGTTGTGGTTAGGAAGATGAAGCATTCTGATTTCCATCCCTCCAAGAGAAGTTAGGGTGGTTCCTCCAACCTGGGTTATAGGTGTTGCTGTAAGGATTATTCCTGCGGTAATCTCCAACAGCATTTACATCTCCCATTGCTCCACCTTCTTGACTTTATTGACTGCTTTCATACTGCCCACTCTCTTGAGAGACTGAGGAAACATTTCAAACCTTCAATCCACTCATCTCCTTCTGCATTAATTCTATTTGTGCCTTCAGCATTGATACTTCATCCACATTATGTATTCCTTGCCTTTTTAGAATTGCTCTAGGAGCAGCCCATTGAGCATCATTTGCTGCCATCTCATCCAACATAAGAAAAGCTTCTTCTGGCAACCTATTCAAAAAGGAACCTCCTGATGATGTATCCAAAAGTGACCTTGTCTATGGGGTAACTCCAGAATAGAATAAAGTCATCAATTGATGTACAGCTATCTCATGGTGCGGACAGCTTCTCAATAATCTCCTAAATCTCTCCCAAGCCTCATGAAAAGGCTCTTCATTCATTTGAGCAAAACCCATAATGCTGTTACGAATTCTTGCCGTCTTGGTGGGAGGGAAAAATCTCATTAAGAATTTCTCTTGTAATTGCTCCCACGATCTTATTGATTGACTTGGTAACATCTGCAACCAATCCCTTGCTTTTCTAATCAAAGTAAATGGGAACAATTTCAACCTTACTGCGTCAGAAGTGACACCTGGTATCTGAACTGTGTCACTGACCTCCAAAAATATATCTAAATGTTGTGCAGGATCCTCCACTTCTGATCCTGAAAACTGGTTTTCTTTGTACCATAGTAATGGTTGCTGGCTTGAGTTCAAATTGCATTCCTCTAGGCAACACAATTGTCCTGTGATCCTCATTCCATCTTGGTACAGCATAGTCTCTTATTGTCCTCTGCCTTGGGACTTCTTCTCCATAATTACCCGGCATCTCTTCTTGTGCTTGTGGCACTTGTTTGTTCTCGGGAGGAAATTCATCAATAGGGAGAGGATCATTTTCCATGTTGTTATCTCTGTTGGCTCTCCTGCGTTGATGCAAAGTTCTCTCGATCTCAGGGTCGTAGGGTGCTACTTTTTCTTGCCTCAATCTGCTCATACACCATAACTACCTGAAAAGAATAAAAAAAATAAAAAAATCAGAAAAATAAAAACACATACAAATAAGAATCAAAACTTACTAACAACGCCATTCCCCGGCAACAGCGCCAAAAACTTGATGCGACCTCATCAAGTGTACTGAATCGGCAAGTAATATAGTGATGTATAATTAAGACCACAAGTTATCGAACCCAAGGGACTGAGTTGCGTAAATTTTAGCAATTAAATGTATGCTAAAGAATTCCCAATTGTTTGATTGATGAATTATTTAAGGTAAAAATTAAGGACTGTAATTGATAAAATAACTAATTCAAGAATATTAAAAGACTCAATACCAATACAGATTTGATGAAATAACTAAAAGATCTTGCCAAGGAATACCCATCCTCCCCAATAGTGCCATGTAAATACTCAAACTCATCAATCACATATGCAAATCAGTGAACAACCTAGCCTATACCATAGCCTGCCTTTCGGATCCAGCTTCTCTAACATATGTACTTACCATCCCGGATTCAGCACATATTTTAGCATCGAAACAGGTCTTAAGTCCTAAGCTTGGATGATCCTACCATCCCGGATTCAGATATCAAAATTCAATTATCTTCTACAATTCTGAACCTATTAAAATAAAGATCCACAGATTTGACTACCATCCCGGATTCATCAAATTAATGAAAATCGATAGAAATAGAATAGAGTATGTGTAAGTTCATGAGATGAATACAATCAAAGATTATCACAGTAGATCAATCTTAAACTTGCATTAAATTCAATGAAAAACAAATTAATTAAGAGAAGATAAAACTGAAGCATATGCATAAATCAATCCACACAAGCATTCACATGGTTATTGGGGATTCAAGGCATCCCCTAACAAGAGAAATAACTACTCACTCATGATTGAATTAAAAACTAAAGTAAATAGAGAGAAATTGATATTACCCATTTTAGATCCGAAAATGAAATTCTTACAATAATAAAATTGATGTTCTTCCAGTTCAATCTGTTCTCAAGACTTCAAAAATAAATAATAACCTCCCCCAATCTCTGATTATTCCCCCAGATTAAATAACAACAGCTTAAATTAATTATAAAAATATATGAAAAATCTCAACTTAAGTTGCAGAGAAAATAAATCTGACTTTCGTTCCCACAAAGATCAAAATCCCCTTTTTTGTCTAACTTCAGCCCCTATATAACAATTAAAGTCCAAAGGTGGCCTAAAAGTCTTCGATTTTGTGTAGATTTCGTTTACATGCAGGTTACACGGCGGTATGATAATTCCTCACCGCCGTGTAACTCCTTACGTAAGTGGTGATTCCCGTTGTACACGGCGGTATGAGGATTCCTCACCGCCGTGTAATACCCTTCTGCTGCACTGTGATATTTTCACTTCACACGGCGGTGAGAAATAACCTTACTGCCGTATAAGCTGCCTAAAAATGCCAAAAACAACATAAAATCTTACTTTAGTATACCAGGCAATATCTAATAAAACTTTAACAAAAATATACTAAAATAGGAACTTGTCAACTCAAAAGTAAGCTGGAAATTCATATAAAAATAACATACATTTTGAACTTATCAAGTACCTAGAATGGGAAAGAAAGGTTAAAATGATCTTTGATTGTAATAGGTATTCTGAGGAGAAGAAAGTGAAGATAGCAGATGTGGAGTTTATGGATTATGCACTATTTTGGTGGGATCAATTGAAAATGGGTAGAAGGAAGATGGGTAGACGACCTATTAGTAGTTAGGAGGATATGAAGGAGGCCATGAGGAAACGATTTGTGCCATCACACTACTTTAGGGAGTTACATCAAAGGTTGCATAGGTTAGTACAAGGGGGTAGGTCAGTAGAGGACTATTATAAAGAAATGGAAATATGCATGGTTAGAGCTAACATTGAGGAGGATGAAGAGGTAACCATGGCTCGATTTTTAGGTGGGTTAAATACAGAGATTGTTGATGTCATAGAGCTTCATAGGTATGATTCTATGGAGGAAAAGTTGAGTATGGCAATGAAGATTGAAAAACAAAAGAAGAGTAGGAGCTTCAATCGAACCAGCAACAACTCAAGGGATCTAGATGGATCAAAGGGGAGGATAGAAAAGACTTTAGGGGATCGAAACCTTATACGGCAGATTCGGGTTCCAAAGATGCAAGGGATGTCCAATCACCATCCAAAGTTGTAAAAGGTAACTCTAATAGTCCAACTCCTAGTAGAAAAATTAAATGTTTCAAATGTTTGGGAAAGGGACATATGGCACGAGATTGTCCAAATATAAGGGTTATAATTGCTAGGGATGATGGGGAACTTACTTCTGAATCGGAACATAGTGAGGATGAGATGCCACCTTTAGAGGATTGTAGTGATTGTAATAGTGATGGATAGTTATTAGTTGCTGAAAATGGGAAGTCCTTAGTAGCCAGGCGTGCTTTAAACTTGAATATTAAGGAAGAAAGTCTCGAACAAAGGGAGAACATATTTCACACCAAGTGTTTAGTTATGGTGAGAGTGTGCACCGTTATTATTGATGGTGGTAGTTGTACTAATGTAGCTAGTGTGAATATGGTCGATAATCTGAATTTAGTGTGTGAAAGACATCCTAGACCTTATAAGTTACAATGGTTAAATGATAGTGGAGAGGTCAAGGTCACAAGGCAAGTGAGGGTGCCATTTTCTATTGGGTGGTATAAGGATGAGGTAGTTTGTGATGTAGTACCTATGCAGGCAGGCCACTTACTTTTGGGGAGGCCATGGCAATTTGATAGACATGTTTTGCATAATGGGTACACTAACCATTACTCATTTTCTTATGAAGGTACAAAGGTTACATTAGCACCATTATCACCTCAAAAAGTGTTTGAAGACCAAAAGAAACTAGCTGAGAAGGGGAAAGAGGCTTCGGCCAAGAGAGAAAAGGGGAGTGGGGCTATGGCCCAAAGTGAAATTAAGAGAGAAAAAGAAAGAAAAGGGGGAAAAGAGGCCAGAAAAGAAACAAAACAATTAAATGGCCCATTGGTGAGTGAAAACAAGAAAGGTGGGAGGCAAAAATAAAATTTTTATGTAAGGGCAAGAGAGGTTAGGAGTGCTTTACCAATAGGGCAGCCATTCATCCTTATAACTTACAAAGAGATTTTATTTTCTGACATTGACATTGACCATGAATCTTTGCCTTCTAGTTTCGTATCTTTATTGCAGGACTATTCAGATGTTTTTCCCGATGAGCTACCAAATGGTTTACCACCTTTGAGAGGGATAGAACATCAAATAGATTTTGCGCCGGGATCAACCATTCCCAACCGACCAGCCTATAGAAGCAATCCTAAGGAAACTAAGGAGATGCAAAGGCAAGTAGAAGAATTAATGGAGAAGGGATTGGTTAGGGAGAGCATGAGTCCATGTGCAGTGCCTATTTTATTGGTGCCTAAGAAGGATAGATCATGGAGAATGTGCGTTGATTGCCGTGCAGTCAACAAAATCACTGTAAAGTATAGACATCCTATCACTAGGCTTGATGATATGTTAGATGAGTTATGTCGTGCTGTTTTTATTTTACTAAGATTCATTTAATGAGTGGATATCATCAAATAAGAATGAAACCTGGTGATGAATGGAAAATAACTTTTAAGACTAAGTATGGATTGTATGAATGGTTAGTCATGCCATTTGGGCTATCTAATACCCTGAGCATTTTTATGAGACTTATGACCATGTGTTACATGCATGCTTAGGGAAGTTTGTTGTTGTCTATTTTGATGATATACTCATTGTCACACCCCGTTTGCCCCCTAGTTGAATGAGCCACATATGTATGTGTGTACATTTGCATGAGTTATGTGTAATAAGGGCATTTTGGTAATATTGCATGAATTGGGGTTTTTCTGGTGCATGTGTGTGTGTTTGGCACTATGGTGCTAATTAGTTGAGATAGATTTGTGTGTGCATGAGTGCACCATAGTAGGATATGCACTAGTGGATTAATTGTGTGTATGCATTTGCACTTGTGTAGGGTGTGTATGATTTGGGAGAATCTTGTGTGTGTTGCTCACACATATGTAGGATGCATTATTAGAGTGTCTCATTGTGTGTATGTGATGCACTAGGTTAGGGTGTGAGTGAGTAATCTCCTCCACTAGATGATTGACATGTGTTAAGGGGGAAAGTGAAAAAGATGAAAAGGGAAAAATCAGATTTTTGAAACCCATTTCCCGTTCTTCCTTCTTCTCCTTCTTCTTCTTCCCCTTTTCCACTCTCTTAAGTGCCCTAGCTTAGATTCAAGCCTCTAGTGGTGGAAATTAATCACTTCATAGCTTTTTAAAGGTAAATCTACTGCATTTATTCTCATTTTCTTCATTTGATTCTCCATCTTCTTCTCTTTTTCTTATTTTCGGAATTGGGTTGAAGTTTTGGGTTTTGTGTTTGTGTGTTGTGTTGTTTTGTTCCTAGTTGAACCTCCCCGGGATCCTAAAGGCAAGGAAGTTGTTGGATCCAGTGGAACTAAGCACTAGGAGCTAAGGATTTTGAAGGTTTGGGAATTTCTTGCTTTTGCATGCGAATATGTTCATGTATGTGTTTTGATGATTTCTTGGAATTAGGTTGTTAGATGTTCTTTATTTTGATGTATATGATATGGGTATTTGCTTTGAAGTGTGGATCTTGCAAAGGCATGAGTTAATTAGGGTAATTTTAGAATGTATGTGGTTTGATGCATAAATTGGGTTTTTGATTGATTCTTGGAATTGAATGTGTAAGTTGATGGATTGTATGAAGTTTAATGTTAATAAATGTTGTATTATGGTTGATAATGTTAATGAATGGCTGGATTTGAGGTAAGTAACCTTGGATTGAGATTTGAGAGGTTGGATGAGGATTTGGAAGAGGAAAATCTGCAGAATTTCTGTAGATTTTCAAAGTCCCGACGCTGTCGCGATCGCGACAGAGAGCGGTGTTGGGAACTTCGCCGTCGCGGGCACGCGACAACCAAAGTGTTGTGTACTCTCTGTCGCGACCGCGACGACTGTCGCGATCGCGACAGAGCGTATCGTTGGCCAAGTGCTATCGCGAGCACGCGATCTGTCGCGAGCCCGCGACAGCACCAATTGTCCTCTGTTGCGATCGCGACAACCGTCGCGAGCGCGACAGAGCCTGGCCCTTCCGTCCTCCTCGCGGTCGCGAAATCCGTCGTGCGCATGCAGCGAAGAGACTTTGGTCTCTGTCGCGAGCGCGACAGTCCCCTGTTTGCTGAATGAGTTTTCTTTCATTCCTTGTGGCTTGAACTTCAGTAAATTCGGCCAAGACTTATTCAAAGTATTAGTTTTATTTTAAGCTTTTTTTGGACCTTTGTAAATGGGCTTATTTAATTGATTAGCCCATTAGGAATTCGGCCTACCTTAGTAAAAGGCCTCATTAGGGTTTTCTTTAGGTTATTTTGCTACTTAGGGTTAGCCACCATATAAATAGGCTAATATCAATTGTGAACTTCAGATTTTGAATGATAGTCATTGGCTTAGCCAAATTTTCTTTGCTTAGAATGAGAGTGAATTGTTTTCTTTTCTATTGCATGAAGAATTTGATTAACCTATCAATTGTTTGATTGTGGCGTTTTTCAGGTTCTTTAATTCCCGATTATTTGCATTTCCATTCACATGTTGATTGGGGGTTCAATAGGGAGGGTGTTTATCTGATTTGGTTTGCTATTCGAATTGTATGTGTGGGTTTGTAGCTCGTAGCTATTGGGTTCCGCATCAGGCATGCATAAACTTTGACATCACCACGCATGCAAACATGCATGTTCATTCACAAATACAAAAAAGATGCATGCATGCAGCACAAATATGCCCTTCTACTTGCACAAAATGCACACTTATATACCCAAAAATGCGCTAATAGGCTTAGATTGAAAGCATATATGTGCACGCATGAAAATGCACAATACGCTTGTAAAAAAGAATAAAGACCGTCCACACTCAAACAATTCAAGGCATTCCAAAGCTTTGACATTACCATGCACTTATAAATGCAAACATGCATGTTCATGCACTAAAACTAATGGACAAATGCAAAAAAGATGCGTGCACGCAACACAAACATGTTCTTGCACTCACACAAAATGCACAATCATATACCCAAAAATGTGCTAACGGGCATAGATGGAATGCATATATACGCACCCTTGAAAATGCACAATATGCTCTTGGAAAGAATAAAGACCACCCACACTTAATTAATTCAAGGCATGCACAAAATTTGATATCAGCGCGCACTTATAAATGCAAACATGCATGTTCATGGACAAAAGCTAACACCTAAATACAAAAAAGGCACGTGCACGCAAGACAAACATGTTCTTGTACTCGCACAAAATGCACACTTATATACCCAAAAATGGACTAACGGGCTTAGATGGAATGCATATATGCTCATGCAAGAAAATGCACAATATGCTTGTGCAAAGAATAAAGGCTACCCACACTCAAATAATTCAAGCATGCACAAACTTTGACATAACCACGCATTTAGAAATGCAAAAATGCCCGTTCATGCACTAAAACTTATGGACATTTATAAAAAGGATACACGCACGCAGCACAAACATGTTCTTTCACTCACACAAAATGCACACTCATATACCCAAAAATGCACAACGAGCTTAGATGGAATCCATATATGCGAGTGATACGTGCAAAGGGGGGTCATTTCATCATGACTATTCTACATGGGCCGAATGGTGGATAACATGGAAGTTTAAGAGCGGATTTGGGCCAATGGCATCAAGGGGCTGAATTCTCAAGATGGACTTCAACTATGTTTGACATGTGCCGATCATGTACCGACTTGACATGTGCCGGTCATGTGACACTTAACATGTGACCTTGACATATGCCAAGGACGTGCCATGTCATGTGCCATATTTTCTTTTAATTGGTGGCATGAGTTTGGGTAGGTAACGCGAGCTTTAGGGCTGTATTAATTTGGGCAGATTTGTGGTATAAGGAAAAAAAAAAAATTAAATACGGCTAAGAAAGTGAAAAAAAATATGCAAATCAGGTTTTGTTTACATAGGTTGGTGGCGTGAATAAGATAAGTGGCAAGATTCATTAGTGGGCTGCATTTGTTAGGCAGAATTTATAGTATTTAATTAGTTGGAATTTTAAGAAAAAAAGATAAGATAAATTGAAGTTGACGTAAATTGTGAAGAAAAGCACGTTTAAGGTATATTCCTTTTTGGTGGCATGAATAATGGGCTGTTATTTTAGGATAGAATTAATATTATTTAGTTAATTGAAAATTAAATTAGATAAACACAAAATTAGTATTTCAATTTGGATTTACTTTTGGTTGGTGTGATCAACAAAGATTGTAATTCTTTAGGATATAATTGTTATTTTCTAATTAGTTAGCGATAATTCAAAAAACAAAAATTAAATTAGGATTAGGACACCATTTAAATTAGGAATTTAAATTAGATAAGTTACATTATTGTCTTAACTTAGACAATTGGTGATGCGGAACCCAATAGCTATCTAGCTACAAACCCATACATACACTTTGATGGCAAAGACAAATTAGATAAACACCCTCCCTATTGAACCCCTAAACAACTTGTGAATGGAAACGCAAATAATTGGGAATTAAAGAACCTGAAAAATGCCACAATCAAACAATTGATAAGTTAATCAAATTCTTCATGCAATACAAAAGAAAAGCAAGCAATCTCATAAATCTAATCTATTAAAATTTGGCTAAGCCAAAAAAAAGAATAGCCTCCAATATATTAATGAATTCAAAATCTCCATTACAATGAGTTTAATGAGGTATTTATAGCTTCCTAAATAACCTAAACCCTAATTAGAAAAGTAGGCCAAATTCCCATGTAAGTTAGGAATGAAAATTAGGCCTTTTCCTACTTTAAATAGAAAAAAACAAGACCAAATGACTGGGCTCATTTCTGAATTCTTCCAGCCCATATATCCTAAGCTAAAGTACTTACATTTTACCTAACTTAAAAGCCACTTAAGGCCAATGTTGGCCTAAACCACTAATTAAGCCCAAAATAGCAATTTAAGCTTTATTACATGAAATATTGACCCTAATAAACAAACCCCACATGTTTTAAGGCTTATTAAATCATAAAGTCTTGATTAAAACATTAGTTAAGACTCAAATAAAAAGCCCAAACAAAACAGCCCCTTAATCCATGAATTAGCACATGCATTGCACATGACATAGCTCACATGTATAGCACATGACATATGGCACATGCATAGCACATGACATGGCACATGCTTAGCACATGTCAAGGTCACATGCCCGGCACATGTCAAGTGTCACATGACCGGCACATATCAGTCGTCACATGACTAGCACATGTCTATCTTCGATTTGGCTTCTTCATAAATTCGGCCCATGGACTTCCTTCAAGCCTTCTTTAAATTCCCCAAATTTTATCTCCATGAATCCAAGCTTACAATACTTATAATCTTGCAATATTGACCCCCCTGTACACGCATCAATTGGCTTTCCTTATTTTTATTTAATTAAGACATATTGGGTTATTCATTTTGTCTTAGTCTAGACATATTGGTTTCCTTATTTTGTCTTAGTTTGAACATATTAGTTTCCTTATTTTATTGTCTTGGTGTCATTAAATATCTTTGTATCAAGTTGATTTTTCCATTTGGAAAATTTCAATTTCTGCATTTATGTATTAGTTTTGTCATTTCTTTCGTTCTTACTTTCCATTTTTTGGTGTCTTATATCTTTTGCTTCCATTTACATCATAATTAACATATTGATTCTTGTTAATTCTTTATTGTATATTCAGACAACATACATTTCTTCTTCTTGTATGTTCATTTTAACTTTCTTCATTTTGGCAAATTTTGCTTCTAGAATTGAGCCTATCTTCTTTGTTAAGTATTTTTATTGCATTCTTCATTTTAATTTGTTGTTTGTGAATCATCTTGATTTGGGATTGAGTTCTGAAATGCAATTGAAGACAAAAAGCTTGAGGGGAAAAAGGCTTGAGTGTGTGAGTTTAAAAGAGGGTAAAAGCCATAATAGAGTGAAACACGAGTGGAGTGCCATCTTTTGAGTGAAATGTGAGGTTTTATTTCTCTTCTAATGATTATTTGCAGTTTATAAATCATGTCGAAAAAGGAAAGATGGGAGACAGTGCGTGAGGAAGAGGATGAAAATGTGACTAATGTGAAGGTGATGTATAAAAAATTCATGAGTGAGTTTAAGAAGTTGAATACTAGGATGGATAGGATGGAAGAGAGAATAAATGAGTCTACTAGAATCCAAAACCGAAGTAGATCAATTGACCGTTAGAGGAATAGGGAAGACTCTAAAGATATGGAATTGCATTTTAAACAACTTTCTAGACTATTAAGTACGTATATGAGACAAGAGAAAAGAAAGAAAGAGGAAGTTGTAGTAGAAGAGATTATTTGTGAAGCTGAAAGAGATACTATAGATTTGTATGATAATGAGGTTGTGAGTGAGGAAGGAATAAGTGTAGGTGAAGATGTTATTGCTTTGAGTGAAAAGGAAGAAGATTGTGAAAAGGAAAAAGATTGTGTAATTGAGATGGAAGATCAACATGTTATGATTGACCTTGTAGTGCTTAAGGATACTTAGTTGAACATTGAGAAAGAAGAGAACCATGATCAGAATGAAAGGGTTGTATTGACTAACCATGTTTTTCCTAGTTTTCATGTTAAATTGCAGGAACATGATGAGTCCTCAGCTGAAGAAGCATTCATTTTATTTCCACTTGTTTACAAGATCATCTATGAAGATCAATTTATTCCACAAGTTTTCATTCCCAATTTGAACAAAATGAAGATTCGAGGACGAATCTTTTCTAAAGAGGGAGGGGATGATACGTGCAAAGGGGGGTCATTTCATCATTACTATTCTACATGGGCTGAATGGTGGATAACATGGAAGTTTAAGAGCGGATTTGGGCCAATGGAATCAACTGGCCGAATTCTCAAGATGGACTTCAACTATATTTGACATGTGCCGGTCATGTGATGACTTGACATGTGCCGGTCATGTGACCCTTGACATGTGCCAAGGATGTGCCATGTCATGTGCCATCCATGTGCCATATGTCATGTGCTATGCATGTGAGCTAAAGCATGTGCAATACATGTGCTAATTAATGGGTTGAGGGGCTGTTTTGGTTTGGGATTTTATTAGGGCTTTAATTAATGAATTTAATTTGATTATTTATATTATTTAGGCCTTTTTAGGAATGGGTACATGCCAACTTCAATTGGCAGCCCATTCATTTGGTTTTCATTCATTTTATTATTCCTTTAGTTTAGGCCTTTTCATGTAATTAGGTTTAGGCCCTTTTTCTAATTTCTTAGGGTTTCTTTATTAAATGAGGCAACAAATACCTCATAATAAACCTTGTAAATCAGACTTTTGATATTTGAATAAATTTCTTTGGCTTTGCCAAAATTCTTCATTGGAGAGGATTATTTGTCTTCTTTTTTTGCCTCAAGAACTTAAATTCTTATCAAGGTATTTACTTTGTGGTGAATTATGTTCTTGTGTTTATAAATCAATCTATTATAAGCATTTCCATTCACATAGTTGTTTGGGGGTTCTTTAGATTGGGGGTTTATTCTTGTTCATGTTCATGCCATATTATATGTTCAAGGGGTTTCGGGTTCGTTATGTTCATGCCATATTGTATGTTCAAGGGGTTTCGGGTTCGTTATGTTCATGCCATATTGTATGTTCAAGGGGCTTTGGATTCATTAGCCATGGGGTTTCGCATCAAAAAGACTAACTAATAACTCAACTAGCTAAACTAAACCCATCTAAAGAAAGCCCAAATGCCTACCCAACTTAAATGAGTCATGTGACTTTTTAAATGAAGCACATGACATGTACAATTAAAGCCCAAGTTGTATAAACCGAAAGATGAATTAAGTTGCCCCAATTCCATCACATGCTTCCAAAAGGCTAAGTACTTTATGCATGCCCCCTTCAAGCTCTTTTTGACACTTCTCAAAAGCATCTTCATGTAACTATTGAGTAATAAAGCCTTGCACATAGGCTGACACAGCCATGTTAAGCTTCTTTGCTCGCCTTCTTGTGATTGGATCACTTGGCATCTTTAATGGATCTTTGATGGTGAATTCGCATCATATCTCTTATAAAGAGTTGGGCCAAAATAACTAATTGAGGTTTAGAATACATGAGGGGGCCGAATTTTACAAGGAAGAGCTAAATTCTGATAGGCTTGAGTCAAATTTTGGTTTAGTCTTACATTGGTGAACTCACCTAAATTTTAGGAATGGATTTTTCTTGATAAATGCTTATTATTTTGGGATATTATCAAGGACAGTTTGAGGAAGAAATAATAACTTGATCATATCTCAAGTAGCTTGGCCGAATTCAGCTTGTAGCCAAAATTGAGTCTACATTCATTTCTTTTTTTCTAGGATAATCTTGAATAATTATCACTAGCTTTTAGGATTAATTCAGATTGTATTTATCTCTAATTACTTAGTCCATATTGTGGCCGAATACATATAGATAAATTAGGTATTATCCTTGTCATTTATTTCATTGAATTATCTCTTAGGAGTAGTGTTTAATTGTTACTCCATTAGGGGGGCGGCTGCCTAACCTATTTAAAGGGCTGAAATTCTTCATTTGTACTTTACATTTTGCACATTTCTTGATTAATGAATTTTCATTAACTAAGGCTCCGTTCGGTAACGTTGCCGTTTTCAAGTTTTTCGTTTATTTTTAAAAAAAAAAATAAATACGTGTTTGGCAAAATCTTTCCAGTTTTAGTTTCTGTAAAACTCTTAAGAAGTGTTTTCCTAGATAAAAACGGAAAAAAGAAATCTACAAAAGATGGATTCTAGGTTTTAAGTTTAGTTATTCCACTTCTTCAAAATAAGAGTTTGTGAGAGTTTGTGAGTATTTTGCTGCCGGTGCCGTGACTTCCACATTCAATCACCATCGACTTCCATTAATCCAGGTGAAGTAATTTTATTTTATTTTTTCCTTTTCTCCATTTTGCTCTGAACTTTATCCATGAAAGTAAATTTAATCTTTTCTTCTTCCTTAGAAAAATTATCACAGTTAACATTAGAATGAAACACTCTCTAACTGCAGCTTTTTTTTCTCCTCTCTTTAGTCCTAAAAAAACCCATGAACGAAACACACTCTCTCTTCATATAAATAGAAGAAAAATAAATTTGATTACTGACAAAATAGAAATAAAAGTAATAAACCTGTGAATGCAATCTGGTCAATTTGCCTTTGCTATGAAATTGGATGTAATCCATTCGAATTTTGTCAGCCACAAGTCACAACCCTTTTTTATTTTCTTCTTTCATCTTCTATCGCATAGCGAAGTATTTGGATTACAATCTATATACAGAGCATGAAGTTGGATTATATCTATATTTACATAATTGGAAATATATTCCAACTCAAAAGGCTTTAAAAAGTGCTTGGTAATATAAAGTTGTTTTTCATTATATATATTAGGGACAGCTGTGATATATTAGAGAATGAATTGATATTTTGGCATTACTTGTTCAATGCATATCAACCCAACACTCAAAAGTCACGTTTCTTGTCAAACTTAGTATAAACACCAATGATATAATAAATTCAATAGTCTTGGAATTAGCATGGTTGAATATTTCATATATATCTTTAATTTTTTCTTATTTTTATACTTCCTAATAACTTTCTCACTGTTATTTATTTTCTTCTTGGAGGATTAAATAATTTTTTTTATTTTCACTTTCTTTATTATTTTTTTTAAGGATTTTTCATGTATTACATCTATTTATATAAAATTTAACTCATATATTATTATATTAACATGAAAATTTGTCATGTTGCATGATAATGTAATTGAAAATGCAATGAACCAAGTGGTTACAAGTAATTAATTGTTAGTTATTAATTTTTTTTAATATGCTAGTAACTTTATTTTATTTACATGGAAAATTTAGATCAACAGTTGAATGCAAATGGTGACAATATTATTGAGGTTGAATATGATTGAGCAATTTGGATTGCAAGTAATTAATTGCTAGTTATTTTTTTGTGATATGATAGTAACTTTATTTTATTTAGATGGAAAATTTAGATCAAGCATTGAATGCAAATGGTGACAATGTTATTGAGGTTGAACATGATGGTGCAATTTGGTCTCCACAAATTGAAGATTATTTTATAACATTAATGGTTGAGGAAGTAAATAATGGAAATCGAAAAACAACCACTCTAACTAAAAGTGCATGGGCACGAATTAGAGATCTTATGAAAAAAAAGACCAATCGAGAGTATAGTCCAATTCAATTCAAGAATAAGTTTAATAGTCTCAGAAGCCGATGGAAGCATTTCAATAATTTATTGAAAGAGACAGGAATCGGATACAATTCGATGACTGGTCAAGTTATTGCAAGTGACGATGTGTGGCAGAAATTATACAAGGTATTTTCTATTTTAATGAATTTATTTATTAATTATTATAAATAGTGTATAATGAATATTAGGATCCATTTTTAGAATAATATATATGTGTATTTTTTGCCAATAGGTGAATAAGATGGCAAGAAAATTTAGAAAAGAAGGTTGTAAGGAATACGAGAAGCTGTGCATTATTTACGGTGATACAACTGCTACTGGAGCTTATTCTCATCCTTCTACTAAAAGTCCTTCTGTTAGTGAAGATGAAAAAAATAATAAAGAATGTGATAGCTCTGATGAAGAAGGTGAAGATACAAATAAAAATAAAAGGTTAAAGAAAACAAGTGATGAAAGATCTAATAGTAAAAATAAGAGAGAACTATTTCAAAATGCAATGGCTCAAGCATTGATCAATATTGGTGAAAGTTCAAAAAAAAAATTAGAATTTTTTGAGAAGCAGATGGGTTCAGGAACAACATTCACCTCAGTTGGTAATCCAGGAAATAATTTTGGAACACAGTTGAGCAGCGATAAAGAATCAATTTTTAAATGTCTTGAAGTCTTGCAAAATCTTGATGGAATAGATGGATTGTCTTTTGCAAAAGCTGTTAAACTTATCCATGATGATTCACTATGGAGAGAGATGTTTTTGGCCATGACCGAAGAAAGAAAGAGAGATTGGGTTTTAAATATCCAAATTTGATGATTTCTTCTTCTTCTTATTGTTACTATTATTATTTTGCATTTCTTGGCCTTATTATCTATTGCATTATACAAACTTTTTATTTGATATTTGAATTTTTGTTATTGACCTACGGGATTTGGTTATTATTAGAAATTGGTTGGAATATATTTCTTTTATTTTATTATATATAGATATTATTTTTATTGATTTTTTGTATTAATTATTTTTATTTTGACAGGAATATGGATTTGGATAATTTTTTTTCCGATTCTGATGAAGAAATCGAACAATTGTTGACGATTTATGTGAACTATGAGTACAATTTATGTGCAATGATAAACCTAGGCCTCAGAGAATTTCAAAATTGACAGGTCATGAATGGATTGTTGAGGTATTAAATGGTCATCCAATGACATGCTATGATTTATTTCGGATGGACAAAAATATTTTTATTTATTTATGTGAGGAATTAAAAGGGAGAACAACATTGAAAAATTTCAAGTTTTTAACGGTGCAAGAACAGGTGGCAATTTTTCTTCTTATCATTTGTCAAAATGATCGACAAAGAGTTGTAGCAGACCGTTTTCAACATTCAACAGATACAATTTCTAAACATTTTTGGAATGTTCTGTATGCTATTTGTTCAATAGCTAAACATGTGATTGTTCCTCCATCATTTGATGAAATACCTTCAGAGATCAAAAATAATTCTAGGTACTATCCATTTTTCAAGGTAATAAAAAGTTTTGAATCTTTTTTATATATATATATATATATATATAATTATAGTTAATATTGCTTATTAATGGTTACATTTGTAACAGAATTGTATTAGAGCGATAGACGGTACACACATTTCTGCACGAATTCCAGTCAGTCAACAAATTCCATACCGTGGGAAGAAAACAGTCCCTACACAGAATATCATGTGTGCTTGCTCATTTGATATGCGATTTACATTTGTCCTAACTGGGTGGGAAGGAACAGCAAATGATTCAAGAATTTTTTTAGAATGTATTTCTAATCCAGCAAATAAATTTCCTATGCCCACACGAGGTAAATATTATCTAGTTGATTCAGGATATGCTAATATGCCTGGATTTCTTAGTCCATACCGTGGAGAACGCTATCATTTACGTGATTATAGAGAAGGATCAAATCCACAAGGTGCAGAAGAATTATTTAATTATATGCATTCTTCGTTACGCAATGTCATAGAACGTTATTTTGGAGTTTTGAAGGCACGATTTCCTATCCTTAGAGATATGCCTTCATATGACATAAAACGACAAAAATATATACCCCTTGCATGTTGTGTTATTCACAATTTTATTAGGACGCACGGAAATATAGACTCTTTATTTGTAGAATATGCAAATGAAAATATTATGCTTGGAGATGATCAGCAAAATAGTGAAGCCAGCACTTCAGAGCCACGGGAAACTGTTGATATAAATGCAAGTCAACTTCGTCAAATGAACAGCATTCGAGATAGAATAGCCGAGAGATTGTGGTTAAGTTATAATAATTGACATTTATATTATTATTTTTTTTAAGAATAATTTATTTTTCTTGTTATTATGAAATTTTTTATGAAATTATGAATTTTATTAAATATTTATTATTCATTATTCAATATTAATAATTAGATAGTATATATATATGCATAATATCTATTAATCGATATTAGAAATATTATGATTAAAAATTATGATACCGTTTTTAAATTTATAAAACAGTTTTTAAAAAATAAAAAATAAAAACTAAAAACAGTTTTTAGATTTTAAAAAACTAAAAATAAAAAACGTACAACGTTACCGAACACACCCTAAATTTGTGAGAGTTGATTTTTATTGATTCTTGCGATTGTATGAAGAATTAGACTTAGGCTATTTGCAAGATTAATGTATGCTTGATTCTTGTTTTTCTTACTTTCTAAATCAATCTGTGATGTGGAACCCAATAGCTATTGAGCGACAAACTCACACAAACAATTCGAATAGCAAAGCAAATCAGATAAATACCCACCCTTTTGAACCCCCAAACAACTTGTGAATGGAAATACAAATAATTGGGAACTAAAGAACCTAAAAAATGCCACAATCAAACAATTGATAAATTAATCAAATTCTTCATGCAATAGAAAAGAAAAGCAAGCAAATCTCACAAATCTAATCTAAAGAATTTAGGCAAAGCAAAAGAAGAGAATAGTCTCCAAAATATTAATGAATTCAAATTTGAAGTTCTTAACATAATATAACCTATTTATGGGGTGGCTAACTCTAGGTAACACTTAACCTAAAGAAAAACCCTAATAAGGCCGTTAACTAAGGTAGGCCGAATTCCCATGGGCTTAAGCTATCAAATAAGCCCATTTATAAAGACTAAACATAACTTAAAACAAAACTCAATAATTTTTAAAACAGTTGGCCGAATTTTCAAGGCCAAAAATAAAGACTAACTAATAACCCAACTAGCTAAACTAAACCCATTTAAAGAAAGCCCAAATGCCTACCCAACTTAAATGAGTCATGTGACTTTTTAAATGAAGCATATGACTTGTACAATTAAAGCCCAAGTTGTATAAACCGAAAGATGAATTAAGTTGGCCCAATTCCATCACATGCTTCCAAAATGTTAGGTACTTTACGCATGCCTCCTTCAAGCTCTCTTTGACACTTCTCAAAGGCATCTTCATGTAACTATTGAGTAACAAAGCCTTGCACATAGGCTGACATAGCCATCTTCAGCTCTTAGCTCGCCCTCTAGTGATTGGACCACTTGGCATTTTTTATGTATCTTTGATAGTGAATCTGCATCATATCTCTTTTAAAGAGTTGGGCCAAAATAACTAATTGAGGCTTAGAATACATGAGGGGGCCGAATTTTACAAGGAAGAGCTGAATTCTGATGGGCTTGAGATTGGTGAACTCAGGTTCCTAAATTTTAGGAATGGATTTTTCTTGATAAATGCTTATTATTTTAGGATATTATCAAGGAGAGTTTGAGGGAGAAATGATAACTTGATCATATCTCAAGTAGCTTGGCCGAATTCAACTTGGAGCCAAAATTGAATCTACATTCATTTCTTTTATTCTAGGATAATCTTGAATAATTATCACTAGCTTTTAGGATTAATTTTAGATTGTATTTATCTCTATGTACTTAGTCCATATTGTGGCCGAATACATATAGATAAATTAGGTATTATTCTTGTCATTTAATTCATTGAATTATCTCTCAGGAATAGTATTTAATTGTTACTCCATTAGGGGGGCAGCTGCCTAACCTATTTAAAGGGCTGAAATTCTTCATTTGTACTTTATATTTTGCATATTTCTTTATTAATGAATTTTCATTGACCGAATTTGTGAGAGTTGATTTTTATTGATTCTTTCAATTGTATAAAGAATTAGACTTAGGCTATTTGCATGATTAATGTATGCTTGATTCTTGTTTTTATTACTTTCTAAATCAATCTGTGATGCGAAACCCAATAGCTATCGAGATACAAACCCACACATACAATTCGAACAGCAAAGCAAATCAGATAAATACCCACCCTTTTGAACCACCAAACAACTTGTGAATTGAAATGCAAATAAGTGGGAATTAGAGAACATAAAAAATGCCACAATCAAACAATTGATAAGTTAATCAAATTCTTCATGCAATAGAAAAGAAAAGAAAGCAAATCTCACAAATCTAATCTAAGGAATTTCGGCAAAGCCAAAGAAGGGAATAGTCTCCAAAATATTAATGAATTAAAATCTGAAGTTCTTAACATAACATAACCTATTTATAGGGTGGCTAACACTAGGTAACACTTAACCTAAAGAAAAACACTAATAAGGCCTTTAACTAAGGGTAGGCCGAATTCCCATGTGCTTAAGCTATCAAATAAGCCCATTTACAAAGACTAAACATAACTTAAAACAAAACCCAATAATCTTTCAAACAGTTGGCCGAATTTTTAAGACCAAAAAGAAAGACTAACTAATGACCCAACTAGCTCAACTAAACCCATTTAAAGAAAGCCCAAACACCTACCCAACTTAAATGGGTAATGTGACTTTTTAAATGAAGCACATGACTTGTACAATTAAAGCCCAAGTTGTATAAATCGAAAGATGAATTAAGTTGGCCCAATTCCATCACATGCTTCCAAAAGGCTAAGTACTTTATGCATGCCTCCTTCAAGCTCTCTTTGACTCTTCTCAAGGGCATCTTCATGTAACTCTTGAGTAACAAAGCCTTGGACATAGGCTGACATAGCCATCTTCAGCTTCTTAGTTCGCTCTCTTGTGATTGGACACTTGGCATCTTTAATGGATATCTGATGGTGAATCCGCATCATATCTCTTATAAAAAATTGGGCCAAAATAACTAATTGAGGCTTAGAATACATGAGGGGGCCGAATTTTACAAGGAAGATGATGTGTGCACAGGGGGTTCAACCCATCATGGCAATCCTACACGGACCGAATTGTGGAAACTATGTATAGTCAAGAGAGATTAGAGCCGAATGACATTATGACCAATCCAATGAAGTCGAATGGATATGAGAAGAATCAAATGGGCTTGATCATCTATTTTAAGCTAGTAGAGTAGCTTTAGGTGGCCCAAGGGGCTTATTTTATTATGTTGGACTTGTTTTGTTTTAATTTATTTAGTTGGATCCTCATATAGCTTAATAGGCTTATTTTAAGTGAGTTGGACTTATTTTAACTTGGGCTCATTTAACTTAATTATTTTAGGCTTGTGGGCTGTAATTTAGAGTTAATAAGTTTGGGTTTTAGTTATTTGGTAGGAAGCCCATATTTAGGAGGCATTTTCACTTATTTAGGGTTACCTACCTTTTGGGGGCTATAAATACCTCATTATAAGTTGTAAAAGGGAGATTTTGAACACTTTTGAATATCATCATTTGGCTTGGCCGAATTTTCTTCAAGGGAGAGGATTTGCTTGTCTTCTTCTTTTGCATCAAGAATTTATTTCTTATCAAGGTATTTTCTTGTGGTGAAATATGTTCTTATGCTTTAAAACAACCTTATTATATGTGTTTCCTTTCATAAATTGATTGGGCGTTCATTAGGGTTGGGGATTTACACATGTTCTTATTCTTGCCATATTGTGTGTTCTTAGGATTTCTGGTTCTTTAGTCTTGGGGTTCTGCATCATTTGGTATCAGAGCTTGGATTAGGATAAATTCTTATTTATCTTGTGTTAATTTGCTGTTCCATTGTTTAATTTTCATTAGAACAAGATAATTTCGCATTGTTTAATTGTTTAATTTGCAGTCTTATTCTTATCAATTTCGTGTTCTTCTTTATTTTTGAATCTGTTCTTTTGTGTTCTTCTTTGTTCCTACATCAGATTTTGTGTTTGATATTTTAAGTTAAAAAAAAATTATTGGTACTATTCATAGTACTATTCATGTTACTGTTCATAGTACTGTTCACAGCACTGTTCATCTGAATTTTTTTTTAAAAAGAAAGGAGAAAAGTCAGCATTGGGATATAGCTAGGAAAGAAAAATCACAAAGAAACAAAAATCTAGATTTGGTCATACTTTGAATTTGGAAATTAATTTGAAAAGTCAAAGTGGCAATTTATGGGTAGGTGTCATTTTTGACTTTCTTTGACTTCTTGTCTTCACATCCATTGTATCAAAATTGACTTTTCCATTAGGAAAATACCAAAATTTAGATTTGTCCAACATTTGAATTTGGAAATTAATTTGAAAAGTAAAAGTGGCAATTTGTGGGTAGGTGTCATTCTTGACTTTCTTTGATTTCTTGTCTTCACATCCATTATATCAAAATTGACTTTTCCATTAGGAAAATACAAAAATTCAGATTTGTCCAACATTTGAATTTGGAAATTAATTTGAAAAGTCAAAGTGGTAATTTGTGGATAGGCGTCATTCTTAACTTCCTTTGATTTCTTGTCTTTACATCCATTGTATGAAAATTGACTTTTCTATTAGGGAGATATCAATTTCTGCATTTATGCCTTAGTTGGTCTTTTTCTTTCACTCTAAGTTGCTATTTTTGTTGTCTTTTGTATTTTTGCTTCCATTACACCATAATTAACCAATTGACTCTTGTTAATTAAAATATGTATTTTTGGACAGCATACATATCTTCTTCTTGTGTGCTCTTTCGTTTTATTCCTTTTGGTATTTTTGCTTCTAGTTTTGAACCTATCTTATTTGTTAAGTATTTTCATTATATTCCTCATTTTTTTTATTTTTTTTATTTGCTGCTTGTGAATTATTTTGGTTGGAAATTAAATTCTGAAGTGCAATTGAGGACAACAAGTTTGAGCGGAAAAAGGCTTGAGCGTGTAAGCTTAAAATAGGGTAAAAGCCAAATAGAGTGAAACACAAGTGGAGTGCTATCTTTTGAATGAAACACGTGAGGGAGTGATTGTGAGAATGTATTATTACAAGTCAAGACGACATTTAGATCAAGAAACATTGGATGAGTTAAAGAAGGATACTAAAGTGTTGAAAGAAGACCTTAAAAATGCAGAATTGTGATTTAAACAACTTTTTAGATAGCTAGATAAGTGTGTGAAAAAGGAGAAAAGAAAGAAAGAGGAAGTTATCGTAGAGAAGCTTATTTGTTAAGCTGAAAGAGATGCTATAGATTTATGTGATGATGAGGTTGTAAATGAGGAAGAAATAAGTGGATGTGAAGAAGATGATTTTTTGAGGAAAAAGGAAGAAGATTGTAAAATGGAAGATGCTTGTTTAGTTGAGTTGGACAATCAGCATGTTATGATTGATCCTGTAGTGCTTCAAGAGGCTGAATTGAACATGGAAAAAGAAGATAATCAAGATCAAAATGAAATTCCTATATTGACTAACCATGCTTTTCCTAGTTTTCGTGTTAACTTGCAGGAACATGATGAGTTCTTTTCCGAAGAAGCATTCATATTATTTCCACCTATTCCCAAGATCGTTTATAAAGACCAATTTATTCCACAAGCTTCAATTCCCAACTTGAATAAGACGAAAATTCGAGGACGAATCTTTTCTAAAGAGGGAGGGGATGATGCGTGCACAGGGGGGTCAACCCATTATGGCAATCCTACATGGACCGAATTGTGAAAACTATGTATAGTCAAGAGAGATTGGAGCCGAATGAAACTATAACCAATCCAATGAAGCCGAATGGACATGAGAAGAATCAAATGGGCTTGATCAACTATTTTAAGCTAGTAGAGTAGCTTTAGGTGGCCTAAAGGGCTTATTTTATTATGTTGGACTTGTTTTGTTTTAATTTGTTTAGGTGGACCCTCAACTAACTTAATAGGTTTATTTTAAGTGAGTTGGGCTTATTTTAGCTTGGGCTCATTTAATTTAATTATTTTAGGCTTATGGGCTATATTTTAGAGTTAATAAGTTTAGGGTTTAGTTATTTGGTGGGAGGCCCATGTTTAGGAGGCCTTTTCACTTATTTAGGGTTACCTACCTTTTGGGAGCTATAAATACCTCATTATAAGTTGTAAAAGGGAGATTTTGAACACTTTTGAATATCATCATATGGCTTGGCCAAATTTTCTTCAAGGTTTGTGAAAACAATGTATAGAGGATTTGCTCGTCTTCTTCTTTTGCATCAAGAACTAATTTTTTATAAAGGTATTTTCTTGTGGCGAAATCTGTTCTTATGCTTTAAATCAACCTTATTATATACGTTTCCTTTCATAAATTGATTGGGGGTTCATTAGGGTTAGGGATTTATACATGTTCTTGTTCTTGTTCTTGCCATATTGTGTGTTCTTAGGGGTTTCAGGTGCTTTAGGCTTGGGGTTCCACATAAGAAGAGCTGAATTCTGATGCTCTTGAGTCAAATTTTGGTTTAGGCTTATATTGGTGAACTCAGGGTCCTAAATTTTAGGAATGGATTTTTCTTGATAAATGCTTATTATTTTTGGATATTATTAAGGAGACTTTGAGGGAGAAATGACAACTTGATCATATCTCAAGTAGCTTGGCTGAATTCAGCTTATAGCCAAAATTGAATCTACATTCATTTCTTTTTATCTAGGATAATCTTGAATAATTATCACTAGCTTTTAGGATTAATTTCAGATTGTATTTATCTCTTTGTACTTAGTCCATATTGTGGCCGAAGACATATAGATAAATTAGGTATTATACTTGCCATTTCATTCATTGAATTATCTCTTAGGAGTAGTGTTTAATTGTTACTCCATTAGGGGGGGGGGGGCGTCTCCCTAACGTATATAAAGGGCTGAAATTTTTCATTTGTACTTTACATTTTGCATATTTCTTGATTAATGAATTTTCATTGACCGAATTTTTGAGAGTTGATTTTTATTGATTCTTGCTATTGTATGAAGAATTAGACTTAGGCTATTTGCATGATTAATATATGCTTGATTTTGTTTTTCTTACTTTCTAAATCAATCTGTGATGCAGAACCCAATAGCTATCGAGCTACAAACCCACAAATACAATTTGAATAGCAAAGCAAATCAGATAAACACCCTCCCTTTTGAACCCCCAAACAACTTGTGAATGGAAATTCAAATAATTGGAAATTAAAGAACCTGAAAAATGCCACAATCAAACAATTGATAAGTTAATCAAATTCTTCATGCAATAGATAAGAAAAGCAAGCAAATCTCACAAATCTAATCTAAAGAATTTTGGCAAAGCCAAAGAAGAGAATAGTCTCCAAAATATTAATAAATTCAAATCTGAAGTTCTTAACATAATATAACCTATTTATAGGGTGGCTAACCCTAGGTAACACATAACCTAAAGAAAAACATTAATAAGGCCTTTAACTAAGGTAGGCTGAATTCCCATGTGCTATCAAATAAGCCCAATTACAAAGACTAAACATAACTTAAAACAAAACCCAATAATTTTTAAAAGGGTTAGCCGAATTTTCAAGCCCAAAAAGTAATACTAAACCCATTTATAGAAAGCCCAAATGCCTAATCAACTTAAATGAGTCATTTAACTTTTTAAATGAAGCACATGACTTGTACAGTTAAAGCCCAAGTTGTAGAAACTGAAAGATGAATTAAGTTGGCCCAAATCCATCACATTCTTCCAAAAGGCTAAGTACTTTATGCATGCCTCCATCAAGCTCTCTTTGACACTTCTCAAAGGCATCTTCATGTAACTCTTGAGTAACAAAGCCTTGCACATAGGCTGACATAGCCATCTTCAGCTTCTTAGCTCGCCCTCTTGTGATTGGACCACTTGGCATCTTTCATGGATCTTTAATGGTGAATCGGCATCATATCTCTTATAAAGAGTTGGGCCAAAACAACTAATTAAGGCTTTGAATACATGAGGGGGCCAAATTTTACAAGGAAGAGCTGAATTTTGATGGGCTTGAGTCAAATTTAGGTTTAGGCTTACATTAGTGAACTCATGGTCCTAAATTTTAGGAATGGATTTTTCTTGATAAATGCTTATTATTTTGGGATATTATTAATGAGAGTTTGAGGGAGAAATGATAACTAGATCATATCTCAGGTAGCTTGGCCGAATTCAGCTTGTAGCCAAAATTGAGTTTACATTCATTTCTTTTTTTCTAGGATAATCTTAAATAATTATCACTAGCTTTTAGGATTAATTTCAGATTGTATTTATCTCTATGTACTTTGTCCATATTGTGGCCGAATACATATAGATAAATTAGGTATTATCCTTCTCATTTAATTCATTGAATTATCTCTTAGGAGTAGTGTTTAATTGTTACTCCATTTGGGGGGCAGCTCCCTATCGTATTTAAACGGCTGAAATTCTTAATTTGTACTTTATATTTTGCATATTTCTTGATTAATGAATTTTCATTGATTGAATTTGTGAAAGTTGATATTTATTGATTCTTGCTATTGTATGAAGAATTAGACTTAGGCTATTTGTATGATTAATGTATGCTTGATTCTTGTTTTTCTTACTTTCTAAATCAATCTGTGATGCGAAACCCAATAGCTATCGAGCTACAAACCCACACATACAATTCGAATAGCAAAGCAAATTAGATAAGCACCCACCCTATTGAATCGCCAAACAACTTGTAAATAGAAAAGCAAATAATTGGGAATTCAAGAACCTGATCAAAAATGCCACAATCAAACAATTGATAAGTTAATCAAATTCTTCATGCAATAGAAAAGAAAAGCAAGCAAATCTCGTAAATCTAATCTGAAGAATTTCGTCAAAGCCAAAGAAGATAATAGTCTCCAAAATATTAATGAATTCAAATCTGAAGTTCTTAGCATAACATAACCTATTTGTAGGGTAGATAATCCTAGGTAACACTTAACCTAAAGAAAAACCCTAAGAAGGCCTTTAACTAAGGTAGGCCGAATTCCCATGGGCTATTAAATAAGACTATTTACAAAGACTAAACATAACTTAAAATAAAACCCAATAATTTTTAAAAGAGTTGGCCGAATTTACAAGCCTAAAAAGAAAGACTAACTAATAACCCAACTAGCTAAACTAAACCCATTTAAAGAAAGTCCAAACGGCTACCCAACTTAAATGAGTCATGTTACTTTTTAAAATAAGCACATGACTTGTAAGTTAAAGCCTTAGTTGTATATACCCAAAGATGAATTAAGTTGGCCCAATTTTATCACATGCTTCCAAAAGGCTAAGTACTTTATGCATGCCTCCTTCAAGCTATCTTTGACACTTTTCAAAGGCATCTTTATGTAACTCTTGAGTAACAAAACCTTGCACATATGCTGACATAGCCATCTTCAGCTTCTTAGCTTGCCCTCTTGTGATTGGGCCACTTGGCATCTTTAAAGGATCTTTCATGGTTTATGGCTTTGATGGTGAATCTGCATTATATCTCTTACAAAGAGTTGAGCCAAAATAACTATTTGAGGCTTAGAATACATGAAGGGGCCGAATTTTACAAGGAAGAGCTGAATTTTGATGTGCTTGAGTCAAATTTAGGTTTAGGCTTACATTTGTGAACTCAGGTTCCTAAGTTTTAGGAATTGATTTTTCTTGATACATGCTTATTATTTTGGGATATTATCAAGGAGAGTTTGAGGGAGAAATGATAACTTGATCATATCTCAAGTAGCTTGGCCGAATTCAGCTTGTAGCTAAAATTGAGTCTACATTCATTTCTTTTTTTCTAGGATAATCTTGAATAATTATCACTTGCTTTTAGGATTAATTTCAAATTGTATTTATCTCTATGTACTTAGTCCATATTGTGGCCGAATACATATAGATAAATTAGGTATTATCCTTGTCATTTAATTCGTTGAATTATCTCTTAGGAGTAGTGTTTAATTGTTACTCCATTAGGGGGGGTGGCTCCCTAACCTATTTAAAGGGCTAAAATTGTTCATTTGTACTTTACATTTTGCATATTTCTGATTAATGAATTTTCATTGACCAAATTTGTGAGAGTTGATTTTTATTGATTCTTGCTATTGTATGAAGAATTAGACTTAGCTATTTGTATGATTAATGTATGCTTGATTCTTGTTTTTCTTACTTTCTAAATCAATCTGTGATTCGGAACCCAATAGCTATCGAGCTGCAAACCCACACATACAATTAGAATAGCAAAGCAAATTAGATAAACGCCCACCCTATTGAATCCCCAAACAACTTGTAAATAGAAACGCAAATAATTGGGAATTAAAGAACCTGAAAAATGCCACAATCAAACATTTGATAAGTTAATCAAATTCTTCATGCAATAGAAAAGAAAAGCAAGCAAATATCGTAAATCTAATCTAAAGAATTTCGTCAAAGCCAAAGAAGATAATAGTCTCCAAAATATTAATGAATTAAAATCTGAAGTTCTTAACATAACATAACCTATTTGTAGGGTAGCTAATCCTAGGTAATGCTTAACCTAAAGAAAAATCCTAAGAAGGCCTTTTACTAAGGTAAGTCGAATTCCCATGGGCTATCAAATAAGCCCATTTACAAAGACTAAACATAACTTTAAAAAAAAAACCCAATAATTTTTAAAAGAGTTGGCCGAATTTTGAAGCCAAAAAGAAAGACTAACTAATAACCCAACTAGCTAAACTAAACCCATTTAAAGAAAGCCCAAACACCTACCCAACTTGATGCGTGCATAGGGGGTCAATATTGCAAGATTATAAACATTGTGATGCGTGCACAGGGGGGTAAACATTGCAAGATTATGAACTTTGCAAGTTCGAATTCATGGAGATCAAATTTGGGGAAGTTAAAGAAGGATTGAAGGAAGTCCATGGGCCAAATCTATGAAGAAGCCAAATCGAAGATGGACATGTGCTAGTCATGTGACGACTTGACATGTGTCGGTCATGTGACCTTGACATGTCCCAAGCATGTGCCATGCATGTGCCCCATGTCATGTGCTATGCCCCAATTGCTATGAATATTAGCTGATTAAGGAGCTGATTTGTTTGGGCTTTTAGTTTAGGCTTTTATTTATTATTTTTATTTGATTATTTGTAATATGTTAGGCCTTAACTTATTCTTTTGGGCTTATTTAAGTGAGATGGGCTTTAATTAGCTTGAGCTCATTTAATTAGTTCTTTTTAGGCTTTTTGGGCTGTATTTTAAGTTAATTAGTGTGGGTTTTAGTTATCTTGGTGTAAGACCCATGTTTAAAGGCCTATTTGATTTAAGGTTTTTATTAACTTAAAGGGGTATAAATACTCCTCAAAAACGAGATTGTAATGGAGACTTGAAGATTATGATATTTTGAGTGGATATCATCAAATTAGAATGAATCCTGGTGATGAATGGAAAATAGCTTTCAAAACTAAACATGGTTTGTATGAGTGGTTAGTCATGCCATTTAACGCCCCTTGCACTTTTATGAGACTTATGAACCATGTATTGCGTGCATATTTAGGAAAGTTTGTTGTTGTTTATTTTGAGATTTACTCATTTATAGCAAGTCCTTTGAAGAACATATCTAGCATGTTAAGTTAGTATTGTAAACTTTGAGGTATGAAAGGTTGTATGCTAAACTTAAGAAATGCACATTTTGTATAGATAGACTTGTTTTTCTTGGTTTTGTGGTGAGTGCACAGGGTATTAAAGTGGATGAAGAGAAAGTGAAGGCAATTAGAGATTGGCCCACGCCTAAGACCATTTCGGATGTGAGGAGCTTTCATGGCTTGGCAAGTTTTTATATGCATTTTGTGCAGGATTTCTCTTCCGTTGCTGCACCACTTATAGAAATAATCAAGAAGGAAGTTGGGTTTTAAGTGGGGAGAAGCACAGCAAAAAGCATTCAAAAATTTGAAAGGGAAGTTGTGTTTTGCTCATATTTTATCTTTACCTAACTTTGATAAGACTTTTGAAATTTAGTGTAATGCTTCTGGTGTAGGTATTGGGACGGTCTTAATGCAAGAGAAAAGACCGATTGCCTATTTCAGTGAAAAGCTTCATGGAGCTCAACTCAATTATTCAACCTCTGATAAGGAGTTATATGTCTTGGTGAGAGCATTGGACGTGTGGCAGCATTACCTCCTACCCAAGGAGTTTGCCATTCACACTGATCATGAGTCCTTCAAACATTTGAAGGCACAAGGTAAGTTGAATAAAAAGCATGCTAAATGTGTTGAATTTATTAAAACATTTCCTTATGTTATTCAATACAAGCATGGTAAAAGATAACATTGTTGCTGATGCATTATCAAGAAGATATGCTTTAATTTCTACACTTAGTTCTACGTTGTTAGAATTTGAGCATGTTAAGGAATTCTTTGTTTATGATTCTGATTTTGGTAATGAGTATAATGCATGTGAACATAAGGCCTTTGACAAATTTTATAGATGATGCGGAACCCTAAGGCTAAAGAACCCAAAACCCCTTGAACATACAATATGTCATGAACATGAACATGAATAAGAATAAACCCCCAATCTAAAGAACCCCTAAACAACTATGTGAATGGAAACGCTTATAATAGATTGATTTTAAAACATAAGAATAGAATTTGCCACAAAGTAAATACCATAAGAATTAAAAGTTCTTGATGCAAAAGAAGAAGACAAACAATCCTCTACAATGAAGAATTCGGCCAAGCCAAATAAAAGTCTCAAAATATCATAATCTTTAAGTCTCAATTACAAACTCGTTTTAGAGGAGTATTTATACTCCTTTTGATGCGGAACCCCAAGGCTAAAGAACCCGCCCTTGAACATACAATATGGCATGAACATGAACAAGAATAAACCTCCAATCTAAAGAACCCCAAAACAACTATGTGAATGGAATCGCTTATAATAGATTGATTTAAAACACAAGAACAGAATTCGCCACAAAGTAAATACCTTGATAAGAATTTAAAGTTCTTGATGCAAAAGAAGAAGACAAACAATCCTCTCCAATGAAGAATTCAGCCAAGCCAAAAGAAATTTATCAAATTAATCAAATCTCCTTCAATGTCGTTTTTGTGGAGTATATATACTCCCTTAAGCTAGAAAAAACCCTAATTAATCAAATAGGCCTTAAAACATGGGCCTTACACCAAGGTAACTAAAGCCCACACTAATTAACTTAAAATACAGCCCAAAAAACCTAAAAATAACTAATTAAATGAGCCCAAGCTAATTAAAGCCCATCTCACTTAAATAAGTCCAAAAGAATAAGTTAAGGCCTAACATATTACAAATAATCAAATAAAAATAATAAATAAAGCCCTAATTAAAAGCACAAACCAAAACAGCCCCTTAAGTCCATTTATACACATGCAATACACATGTAATGTGTCAGATGATGTGCACATGCATAGCACATGACATGGCACATGGATGGCACATGTCAAGGTCACATGACTTGCACATGCCTCTCTTCAAAGTCTTTTTTTGATTCGGCTCTTCATAGCTTCAGTAAACCACCTTAAAACCTTCTTGTAGCTTCAGTAAACCACCTTCAAACCTCCTTGAACTTCCCCAAATTTGATCTCCGTGAATCCGAACTTGCAATGTTTAAAATCTTGCAATGTTCACCCCCCCTGTGCACGCATCATTCCCTCCCTCTTTAGAAAAGATTCGTCCTCGAATCTTCGTCTTGTCCAAGTTGGGAATTGGCACTTCTAGAATAAATTCATCTTCATATAACATCTTCTGAACAGGTGGAAAAAAAAATGAATGCTTCTTCAGCAAAGAACTCATCATGTTCCTGCAACTTAACATAAACATTAGGAAAAATATGGTTATTCAATGCATACTTTTCGTTCTGATCATGGTTCTTTTCTTCCTCCATGATGCGGAACCCCAAGGCTAAAGAACCCGAAACCCCTTGAACATACAATATGGTATAGACATGAATAAGAGTAAATCCCCAACCCTATTGAACCCCCAATCAATAAAGTGAAAGGAAACGCAAATAATTAGGTTGATTTAAAAACAAGAACAGAATTCGCCACAAAGTAAATACCTTGATAAGAATTAAAGTTCTTGATGCAAAAGAAGAAGACAAACAATCCTCTCCAATGAAGAATTTGGCCAAGCCAAATAAAAGTCTCAAAATATCATAATCTCCAAGTCTGAATTACAAATTCGTTTTTGAGTAGTATTTATACTCACTTAAGCTAATAAAAACCCTAATTAATCAAATAGGCCTTAAAACATGGGCCTTACACTAAGATAACTAAAGCCCACACTAATTAACTTAAAATTCAGCCCAAAAAGCCTAAAACGAACTAATTAAATGAGCTCAAGCTAATTAAAGCCCATCTCACTTAAATAAGCCCAAAAGAATAAGTTAAGGCCTAACATATTACAAATAATCAAATGAAAATAATAAATAAAAGCCTAAACTAAAAGCCCAAATAAATCAGCCCCTTAATCCACCAATTAGCACATGCATTGCACATGCCCTGGCTCACATGCATAGCACATGTCAAGGTCACATGGTCGGCACATGTCAAGTGTCACATACATAGCACATGTCAAGGTCACATGGTCGGCACATGTCAAGTGTCACATGACCTGCACATGTTAAGTCGTCACATGACTAGCACATGTCCATCTTCAATTTGGCTTCTTCATAAATTTGGCCCACGGACTTCCTTCGAGCCTTCTTTAACTTCTCCAAATTTGATCTCCATGAATATGAACTTCCATTGTTTATAATCTTGAAGTGTTGACCCCCCTGTGCACGCATCATTCCCTCCCTCTTTAGAAAAGATTCGTCCTCGAATCTTCGTCTTGTTCAATTTGGGAATTGGCACTTGTAAAATAAATTTATCTTCATATGAGATCTTCTGAATAGGTGGAAATAAAATTAATGCTTCTTCAACTGAGGACTCATCATGTTCCTGCAATTTAACAAAAACACTAAGAAAAACATGATTTTTCAATACAACCATTTCGTTCTGATCATGGTCCTCTTCTTTCTCCATGTTTAACTCAGCCTCCTTAAGCACTACAGGATCAATCATAACATGCTGATCTTCCATCTCAACTAAACAAACATCTTCCTTCTCACTCAAAACAACAACTACATCACTTCCACTGATTTCTTCTTCACTCACAACCTTATTGTCATACAAATCTATAGCATCTCTTTCAGCTTCACAAATAATCTCTTCCATTGTAGCTTCCTCTTTCTTTCTTTTCTCCTTTTTCAAACACTTATCTAACTGTCTAAAAAGTTGTTTAAACCTCAATTCCATATCTTCAGAATCTTCATTTTTTCTATGACGGTCAATTGATTTACTTCGATTTTTGATTTTAGTAGATTCATTTATTCTCTCCTCCATCCTATCCATCCTAGTATTCAACTTCTTAAACTCACTCATGAATGTTTTATACATCATCTTCACATTAGGCACGTTTTCATCCTCTTTCTCACCCATTGTCTCCTTTATGTCCTTTCTTGACATTATTTATAAACTGCAAATAAACGTTAGAAGAGAAATAAAAACTCACATTTCACTCCCTCACGTGTTTCACTCAAAAAGATGGCACTCCACTCGTGTTTCACTCAAGTAGGCTTTTACCCTCTTTTAAGCTCACACACTCAAGCCTTTTACCACTCAAGCTTGTTATCTTCAGTTGCACTTCAGAACTCAAACTCAAGTCAAAATAGTTCACAAGCAGCAAATTATGGTAAAGAATGCAATGAAAATACTTAACAAAGAAGATAGGCACAAAGCTAGAAGCAAAAGACCAAAGTGAAGAATGTTGAAATGAGCATACAAGGTGAAGATATGTATGCTGTCCGAATTATGTAAATTTAACTAACAAGAATCAAATTGTTAATTATAGTGTAATCAGAAGCAAAAACACAAAAACACCAAAAATGGAAACTTAAGAATGAAAGAAATGACAAAACTAATGCAATAATGCAGAAATTGAAATCCCCCTAATGGAAAATTTAATTTGAGACAATATGTATTATCACACTAAGACAAAATGAAAAGGAGACACAAGATGTCCAAACTAAAACAAGATTAGGAAACCCAAATGTTTGTCCAAAATAAGACAAAGATTAATCCAATATGTCTTAATAAGATCAAATAAGGAAACCCAAATGTCTAAAATAAGACAAAATGACTTATCCACTATGTCTTAATTAGTTCAAGATATGGAAACCCAAATGTCTAGACTTAAGACAAAATGAAACTTATCTAATTTAATGTCCTAATTTAAATAATGTCCCAATCCTAATTTCTTTTCTTTTTTTTTTGAATTATCTCTAACTAATTAGATAATAACAATTCTATCCTAAAGAAATACAATCCTAATTTGTATACTTTTCTTTTCTAGCCGCCAACAACTTTTTCTTTTCTTTTTTTTTTTATATTTTGATTTTTAACAACTAGAATAGCAAACAACCTAAACTTTAAGATCAAATAACAAAGAATTCAGCCTAAAACAAGGCTCCTAAATTTTCGGCCCCTATGATGAACAAGGGTTCCTAAATTTTAGGAATCACACAAACTGAAAATTAATGAATAAAAATAGCAAACAAACATGGATAAATAAGAATTTAATCCAAATCCAAGCTCTGATACCAAATGATGCGGAACCCCAAGGCTAAAGAACCTGAAACCCCTTGAACATACAATATGGCATAGACATGAATAAGAGTAAATCCCCAACCCTATTGAACCCCCAATCAATAAAGTGAAAGGAAACGCAAATAATTAGGTTGATTTAAAAACAAGAACAGAATTCGCCACAAAGTAAATACCTTGATAAGAATTAAAGTTCTTGATGCAAAAGAAGAAGACAAACAATCATCTCCAATGAAGAATTTGGCCAAGCCAAATAAAAGTCTCAAAATATCATAATCTCCAAGTCTGAATTACAAATTCGTTTTTGAGGAGTATTTATACTCACTTAAGCTAATAAAAACCCTAATTAATCAAATAGGCCTTAAAACATGGGCCTTATACTAAGATAACTAAAGCCCACACTAATTAACTTAAAATTCAGCCCAAAAAGCCTAAAAAGAACTAATTAAATGAGCTCAAGCTAATTAAAGCCCATCTCACTTAAATAAGCCCAAAAGAATAAGTTAAGGCCTAACATATTACAAATAATCAAATGAAAATAATAAATAAAAGCCTAAACTAAAAGCCCAAATAAATCAGCCCCTTAATCCACCAATTAGCACATGCATTGCACATGCCCTGGCTCACATGCATAGCACATGTCAAGGTCACATGGTCGGCACATGTCAAGTGTCACATGCATAGCACTTGTCAGTGTCACATGGTCGGCACATGTCAAGTGTCACATGACCTGCACATGTTAAGTCGTCACATGACTAGCACATGTCCATCTTCAATTTGGCTTCTTCATAAATTTGGCCCACGGACTTCCTTCGAGCCTTCTTTAACTTCTCCAAATTTGATCTCCATGAATATGAACTTCCATTGTTTATAATCTTGAAGTGTTGACCCCCCTGTGCACGCATCACTCCATGTTCAATTCAGCCTCCTCAATGATGCGGAACCCCAAGGCTAAAGAACCCAAAACCCCTTGAACATACAATATGGCATAGACATGAATAAGAGTAAATCCCCAACCCTATTGAACCCCCAATCAATAAAGTGAAAGGAAACGCAAATAATTAGATTGATTTAAAAACACAAGTACTGAATTCGCCACAAAGTAAATACCTTGATAAGAATTAAAGTTCTTGATGCAAAAGAAGAAGACAAACAATCCTCTCCAATGAAGAATTCGGCCAAGCCAAAAGAAATTTATCATATTAATCAAATCTGCCTCCAATCTCGTTTTTGTAGAGTATTTATACTCTCTTAAGCTAATAAAAACCCTAATTAATCAAATAGGCCTTAAAACATGGGCCTTACACCAAGATAACTAAAGCCCACACTAATTAACTTAAAATACAGCCCAAAAAAAATAAGTTAAGGCCAAACATATTACAAATAATCAAATGAAAATAATAAATAAAAGTCTAAACTAAAAGCCCAAATAAATCAACCCCTTAATCCACCAATTAGCACATGCATTGCACATGCTCTGGCTCACATGCATAGCACATGTCAAGATCACATGATCGGCACATGTCAAGTGTCACATGACCTGCACATGTTAAGTCGTCACATGACTAGCACATGTCCATCTTCAATTTGACTTCTTCATAAATTTGGCCCACGGACTTCCTTCAAGCCTTCTTTAACTTCTCCAAATTTGATCTCCATGAATATGAACTTCCATTGTTTATAATCTTGAAATGTTGACCCCCCTGTGCACGCATCACTCAAGCACTACAGGATCAGTCATAACATATTGATCTTCCATCTCAACTACACAAGCATTTTCCTTTTTACAATCTTTTTCCATTTCACTCAAGGCAATAACATCTTCATTTACACTTATTCCTTCCTCACTCAGAACCTCATTGTCATATAAATCTATAGTATCCCGTTCAGCTTCGCAAATAATTTCTTCGACAATAACTTCCTCTTCTTTCTTTCTTTCCTCTTATTTCATATACATACTTAGTAGTCCAGAAAGTTGTTTAAACTGCAATTCCATATTTTTAAAATCTTCATTTTTACTCCATTTCGAATTCCATTTATTGCTAGAATTCGAAAATGACCTTTCTGCCCTCCTTTGCTTTTGTTGTCTCTCCACTTTCATGGCAATATTTACTAGGTCCTCCATTACTCCATAATGTTGTAAGTCCACCACATCAGCAATTTCCCTATTCAAACCTCCCATGAATCGAGCCATAGTAACCTCTTCTTCCTTTTCTATATTGGCTTTAATCATGAGCATCTCCATTTCCTTGTGATAATCCTCCACTGTTCTAGCTCCTTGAGTGAGCCTATGTAATTGCTGGTGCAACTCTCTATAGTAGTAGGATGGTACAAACCTCCTCTTCATTACTCTCTTCATTTCTTCCCAGGTAGAGATAGGCGGATCCCCATTCCTCCTTCTACTCTTAACTAACTCATTCCACCAAACCAGCGCATAATCATTAAACTCCACTGCTGCTATCCTTACTTTCTTGTCTTCAGAATAGTTATGACAAGCAAAAATCATGTCCACCTTCCTTTCCCATTCTAAATACACTTCAGCATCATTCCTACCTTTAAAGGATGGAATGTTCATCTTGATGGCATTAATGTTGCTGTCCACTTTATCTTCTCTTCTCACTCTACCCCTCATGGATTGAACTTCATCATCTTCATCCCAATCGCCTTGATTAACCTCCTCTCGCTCATTAATCCATCTTCCCCTCCTAGCTATTCTCCTTCAGTTGTTGGATGTTCCCCCTTCTAATTTATCCAACCTCTCTTTAACATCCACTCTTTCCCTCAACAAATTCTCAAGGGTACCTTGCATTGCTTGTATAGCAAACACAACATGTTCTATAGACACCTCCTTCTTACTAGATTCGTCAGTCATGGTGCTTTACCTGCAAAAGATGTTAAATAAACCAGCCTCACTACACTCCCTCGCGTGTTTACACTCAAAGAAGTGACACTCCACTCATGTGTCGCTCAAATTTGGCTTTTACCCTCCTTTAAGCTCACACTCTCAAGCCTTTTACCACTCAAGCTTGCTGTCTTCAGTTGCACTTCAGAACTCAAACTCAAGTCAAAATAGCTCACAAGCAGCAAATTATAGTAAAAGAATGCAATGAAAATACTTAACAAAGAAGATAGGCACAAAACTAGAAGCAAAAGACCAAAGTGAAGAACGTTGAAATGAGCATACAAGGTGAAGATATGTATGCTGTCCGAATTATGTGAATTTAACTAACAAGAATCAAATTGTTAATTATAGTGTAATCGGAAGCAAAAACACAAAGACACCAAAAATGGAAACTTAAGAAAGAAAGAAATGACAAAACTAATGCACTAATTCAGAAATTGAAATCTCCCTAATGGAAAATTCAATTTGATACAATATGGGTTATTACACTAAGACAAAATGAAAAGGAGACACAAGATGTCCAAACTAAAACAAGATTAGGAAACCCAAATGTTTGTCCAAAATAAGACAAAGATTAATCCAATATGTCTTAATAAGATCAAATAAGGAAACCCAAATGTCTAGACTAAGACAAAATGACTTATCGACTATGTCTTAATTAGTTCAAATGTCTAGACTAAGACAAAATGACTATTAAAGAAGAGAGAGGAAAGAGGAGCAGACTTCTTGGCTTTCCCTTCACGTTTTCTTCCTCCTCTTCTTCCCTCTCTTCACTTTTTTGCTCTCTCTACTCTCTTATGTGTGTGCTCAACATGGGTCTTTAAGATTGGAGTTAGATTTCTGAGTTTTGAGCTGGAATCAAGAGGTAAGTTCATGGGTATTATGTGGGTTTTCCTTCTTCTTCATCTCCTTGGCATTTTCTGAGTTTTGAGGGGTTTGCTTGGTTTGATTTATGAGTGTTTTGCCTGGGTTTTGTGCAAGAATCAGAAGAGCATAGAAAGAAGAAAGGGAAAGAGAAAGTGGGGCCTTGAAGGAGAAGGTTAAAGCTGTAATTTTAGGTTTGGGAGTTTTGTTGGTTGTGTTTGTTTATGAGTTGAAGTTGCTTACTCTGTTAATTGATGGTTTTGCCCTAGTTCTCATTAGGATTACGTGTTTGTTGTGTCTTTTAATACTTGAAATCTTGAGTATTTTGTTTGGGTAAAGGCATGTATTGATTAAGTAGTGATTATGAGTTAAATTGTTAGTGATAAAGTGAGGTTTGCATGTGTATTTGAACAACATGAGCATTTAAGAAGAGTGAATTTTTGAGTTTGGTTTTAATTAAATCCATGATGAGTTATGGTTGATTTTTTTTTTTATGTAATATGTTCATTTGGCTTTGGAATGTTCTGGAGGTGGAATTGGGTTTTGAGGTAAGAATTTTGCATGTTTATGTGATGGTTGTGTGAGTGATTTTGATGAGCAGAGTGTTTGGGGCATTTCTGGGTTGGGAAAAATTGTTTCTGTCGCAATCGAGACAAAAGCAATTTCTCCTGCCCATCGAGTTTTCTTGCTTGATTGAGAGAGGGGGCGTCCGATTCGTGCTGTTCAGCATGACTCAAAGGGCAAATTTTTGCTGAGCACGAGTAGTGCTCAGATGGTGTTTTGCACACTTGTGCACAAGGAGCACGAAATGTGCTCCTTGAGCACGCTCGAGGAGCACGAGTCGTGCTCCTCCCCTCTGCCTTCCCGCAGTGTCTTCTCCTCTGTCGCGAGCGCGACTCCCAGTCACAATCACGACAGTAGGACTCCTCTTTTGCCCTGTTTTAATTTTGAATTGTTCCCTTCTTGTCTTGCTCTGCATGTTTTCTTTTTATTGCATGATTTAGATTTATTTATACTTCAATTATTACAAGATTAGAGTTTATAATGATAATTTTTGGGTATGTCAAATGTTTCAACTTAAGTGAGTGAGTTTGGCCTGAAATGTCAGTGTAGTGGATAAATAAGCATGCTTATAAAGGGTTAGTGAGTGCAACTACCTATATTTACTTTCCGAAAGGGGCGATGACCCCGCTTATAGGGTTTTAGTGACACCGTTGAGGCCTAGCCTCGGGTTTTGAGCGATGACCCCTCTAATAGGGTCATAGTGATGCTGTTGAGGCCTAGCCTCCAGTTTTAGTGTAGTGTTTTTCCCGTATCCACAGCAAGTGAAGTTCAAGCTATAGTGTAATGTTATTTGAGATCATTGTTTTACCTTAGTGATTCGGTTTCGGTTAGTGTAATTATGCTATATATGATAGTTGAATGGATATAGTGGATTTAATTAGTGTATGTTTTGCTCGTTTTACACATGATATTACTCGTAAATTGTTAGTGCTCTCTTGTCTGTTTTTCCTCCCCACTAAGCGTTATCGCTTAGCACGGGTTCTTATCCTGATGCGTGCACAGGGGGGTCAACACTGCAACGTTATAAACATTGCAAGTTCATATTCATGGAGATCAAATTTAAGAAGAGTTATAAAGAGCTTGAAGGAGGCTTTCACAAAATACTTAGCCTTTTGGAAGCTTCTAGTGAAATTGGGCCAACTTAAGTCATTTTTGGGCCAATTTAAGTCATTTTTGGGTTTATACTACTTTGGGCTTTATTTGTACAAGTCATGTGCTTCATTTAAAAGTCACATGACTCATTTATTTAATGACTTAATGGGCTAAACGAATTGGGCTTTTAGATTGGGTTTAGTTTAGTTATTTTGGGTTTTTAATTAGTCTTTCTTTTGGGCTTATTTTAAGTGTGTTTAATTCTTTAGTTTGGGCTTAACTTATCTTGTAAAGCCCATGGACAATTCGGCCACACCATGTTTAAGGCCTCATTATGGTTTGTTTTAGGTTATTTGCTAGCTAGGGTTAGCCACCCTATAAATAGAACATGTTATGTTAAGAATTTCAGATTTTGGATAATATTCATTGGCATAGATTGAGAGTGAATTACTTTCTTTTCTATTGCATGAAGAATTTGATTAACTTATCAATTGTTTGATTGTGGCATTTTTCAAGTTCTTTGTTTCCCAATTATTTGCGTTTTTAGTCATAAGTTGATTGGGGCTTCAATAGGGAGGGTGTTTATCTGATTTGGTTTGCTATTCGAATTGTATGTGTGGGTTTGTAGCTCATTAGCTATTGGGTTCCGCATCAGGAGGGTGTTTATCTGATTTGCTTTGCTATTCGAATCGTATGTGTGGGTTTGTAGCTTGTTAGCTATTGGGTTCCGCATTAAATAGGGAGGGTGTTTATCTGATTTATCTTTGCTATTCGAATCGTATGTGTGGGTTTGTAGCTCGTTAGCTATTGGGTTCCGCATCTTTTGGTATCAGAGACAAGTTAAGGTAAATTCCTATTTATCTTAGTGTTAGGTTTGTGTTTTCTTTTTCTTTGAATTCAAGTTTTTATGCCGAATTAGGTTGCATTAAGTTTCTTAGTTACTTGTGTTTCTTTGTGTGTTTAAATTAGCCTTTTCTTTTCTTACCTTTACCTTGAATTCGTGAAATAGCCTTGAACTGAAATCTTGAACATCCTTAGCTTGAATCCAAATCCTAGTAGAAGAAGATTAGAGATTTGTTTGCTGTTTTAAAAAAAATTAGAAATTTTCGAAAAGCCATAATTTTTGACTCGGGTGTCCGATTTGCTATTATAATATGTTTCCGGAAAGGGAATTTTGAGCCCTACAATCTTAACTAAGCTTTGCCTTATGTAACTGCCTTTTTCGGTCCTCAAAAATGACATTTAAGCCTCCATTTTTCACTTTGAAGTTTTTGCGTTTTGAAAAGAGGCTTTAGATAACGAACTTGGATTCTAATCATATTGGGCTTGAGACGTTTGGTAGTCTGTAGTCTAGTTGGTATTTTCTTCATATAAAAAAGAAAAAAGAAAGAAAAGAAAAAGAAAAAAAAACGTGAAAGAAAGAATATAGAAGGAGAAAGGGATAGGGAGCAATTCGGCCAAGGGAGTATATTTATAGGAAAAGGGAAAATCCAAATCCATTAATAGGTGGGAAAACTTAATCCTAAGTGCTTGAAGATTAGGAGCAGCAATTAATCCTTTTCTAAATAGAGATAGGAATCCTTTAAGTAATATGAAAATTTAATCCTATCTGTTTTGGGAATAGGAAAATTTAATCCTAAACCACCTTTGATTATTATTATCCAATTCAGATAAGGATTCATTTGTGCTACCATTTGCTTATCATTTTGGATATCATTTTCCTATCATTTGCTAACCATTTTTTGTAACATTTTCCTATCATTTGCTAACCATTTTTGGTAACATTTTCCTATCATTTGCTATCCATTTTTGGTAACATTTTCCTATCATTTGCTATCCATTTTTGGTAACATTTTGGTACCATTTTGCTGTCATTTTTACATCATTTTGCTATCATTTTTCTACGATTTTGCTATCATTTCGATATCATTTTGCTATCATTTTTTTTTACCATTTTGCCATCATTTTGCACACAACTTGACACATTAATTAGAGCTTGATACACCATTCGGCCTATTCATCATTTTGGCTCTAAATTGAATTATATTAAGTGCATCCTGTCTTACTTAGTATAATTAGGTTTCTTTGTTATTTTCTTGCTTTGTTGGGTAGAATAACTAGGTTCTATATTTGGTTTACTTTATAGTGAATCCAATTCATACATTTTGTCCAAATTGTCATTTTTCTAAATTCTTATTGCTTATTTCCTTGTTTTGAGCTTGCTTTTGTTGCTTTACACTGTTAGAGTATCCTTGCTTGTTCTACTACTCTAATTTGGATATAATCAAGTCATATACCAGTCTTGACCGTGTATCACCTCCATTGTGTCTAGTGTCTTCTTTTCTAGCTTTGAACTTTCTTTTTTTTGTTAGTTGCTTATTTCTTTGCTTTCTAAAACGTACTCAAATTCTTGGTTTGTGAATTAAATTTTGAAGTGCAATTTTAAAGTTGCAATTAGAGTGGTAAAAGGCAAGAGTGTGTGAGTACATTAAGAGGGTAAAAGCCTTGTTTGAGTGAAAAACGAGAGGAGTGACATCCTTTGAGTGTAAACACGTGAGGGAGTGTGTGAGGTTATTATCTAACATCTTTTTGCAGATTTTTCAATCATGATTGAAGAATCGGGTAAAAAGGGAGCAACCCTCGATGAGGTAGTGTTCTCCATTCAAGCTATGCATGGTATGTTTGAAAAATTCATAAGAGATATGGGGAATATGAATGATAGAATAGAAAGGCTAGAATTGGGTTCAAATAGTACATCTAGGAGAACAGCAAGGAGAGGCAGATGAACTGATGAGAACGAAAGGGCTGACTTAGAAGATTTAGATGAAGAAGAGACTAATGGGAGATTGGATGGGAATTTAGGTAAATTAAGCTTAAAATTCCTCCATTTAAAGGTAGAAATAATGCTGAAGAGTACCTAGAATGGGAAAGGAAGGTTGAAATGATCTTCGATTGTAATAGTGATGCGGAACCCCAAGGTTTTCAAGTTCTTTCCAACAATGGCACGCAACATAGTCCCTAAAGTCCTGTTGACTACTTCTGTTTGTCCATCAGTTTGTGGGTGACATGTAGTAGAAAATAAAAGTTTAGTACCCAGTTTTCCCCACAAAACTCTCCAAAAATGACTAAGGAACTTAACATCTCTATCTGATACAATGGTCCTCGGCATCCCATGTAGCCGAACCACTTCCCTAAAGAACAAATCAGCAATATTTGTCGCATCATCTGTCTTATGGCAAGCAATGAAATGTGCCATTTTACTAAATCTATCCACAACAACAAATATGCTATCTCTCCCTCTCCTAGTCCTAGGTAAACCCAACACAAAGTCCATAGAGATATCTACCCAAGGTCCACTAGGCACTGGCAAGGGTGTATACAAACCATGTGGCATTGTCCTAGACTTAGCTTTTCTACATGCAATACACTTAGCACAAATTCTTTCAACATCACGTTTCATTTTAGGCCAATAGAAATGTTCACCAAGCATATCTAATGTCTTTTGCACACCAAAATGCCCCATCAACCCCCCACTATGTGACTCCCTCACAAGCAACTCTCTAATAGAACATGTAGGAATGCAAAGTTGTTTTCCTCTAAATAAATATCCCTCATGCCTATAGAACTTATCAAAAGCAGCATTTTCACAAGCACGAAATATGGTGGCAAAATCAGCATCTTCCACATACAATGCTTTCAATTGCTCAAATCCAAGTAATTTAGAAGTAAGCATAGAAATTAAAGCATACCTTCGAGATAGTGCATCAGCCACGACATTTTCTTTACCTTGCTTGTATTTTATCACATATGGAAAGGTTTCCAAAAATTCTACCCAACTTGCATGCCTACGGTTTAATTTTCCTTGACCCTTCAAATACTTGAGTGATTGATGGTCACTGTGGATTACAAACTCCTTAGGCAGCAAGTAATGCTCCCACACTTCAAGTGCTCTCACCAATGCATACAACTCCTTATCATAAGTGGAATAGTTCAGAACTGGTCCACTCAACTTCTCACTGAAATATGCAATAGGATGATTTTCCTGCATCAAAACAGCACCTATACCAATCCCGGAAGCATCACATTCAATTTCAAAAGTTTTAGAAAAATCAGGTAAGTGTAAAATAGGAGCATTACATAACTTTTCTTTCAAAGTACAAAATGCACGTTCTTGCTCTTTTTCCCATTTAAACCCGATATTCTTTTTCACAATTTCATTCAATGGTGCAGCAATTGTAGAAAAATCCCTAACAAACCGTCTATAGAAACTAGCTAACCCATGGAAGCTTCTTACCTCAGTCACGGTTTTAGGTGTTGGCCAGTCTTGAATTGCTTTCACTTTCTCAGCATCAACTTCTACACCATTAGCACTTACTACAAAACCTAAGAAGACAACTTTATCCATGCAAAATGAGCACTTCTTAAGGTTTGCAAACAATTTCTCCTTTCTCAAAACATCTAGAACAGCCCTAACATGCATCATATGATCATCTAAGCATTTGCTGTATACGAGAATGTCATCAAAATAAACAACCACAAATTTACCAAGAAACTCGCGCAAAACATGATTCATTAAACGCATGAATGTACTAGGTGCATTAGATAACCCAAATGGCATTACTAACCACTCATACAATCCATATTTTGTTTTAAACGCAGTTTTCCACTCATCTCCCTCTTTCATCCTAATCTGATGATAGCCACTCTTCAAATCAATTTTTGTAAACAAACATGCACCATGCAATTCATCAAGCATATCATCTAATCTAGGAATAGGGTGGCGATACTTTACAGTGATTTTGTTGACCGCCCTGCAATCTATACACATCCTCCAAGTCCCATCTTTCTTAGGCACCAAAAGAACTGGTACTGCACAAGGACTCATGCTTTCCCTCACATACCCCTTTTGTAGCAGTTCATCCACTTGCCTTTGCAACTCCTTCGTCTCTTCTGGATTGCTTCGGTAAGCTGGACGGTTAGGTATTTGAGCCCCGGGTACAAGGTCAATCTGGTGCTCAATCCCTCTCAAGGGTGGCAATCCATGTGGAACTTCTTCTGGAAAGACATCTTCATATTCCTGCAATAAGGTCACAAAAACACTAGGCAACTCGGGGTTAAGGTCAGTTTCAGTAAACAAAGTTTCCCTAAACCGAATCAAGACTAGAGCTCTCTTGCCTAAGTATGCACTCTTAACTTCTCTCTCTTTGGCATAATAACACGGTTGATTCTTTACTTTTTCACTCCTCTCAATTTCTTTTCTCTCACCTTTTATATTTTTTTCTTTCCTCTCACTCACTAACTTCTTATCTCCTGCACCTCCCACTTTCTTTTCCTCACTAGTGCAGTCACTCACCATCGGGCCTTTATTTTTATTCTTTTCTCTCATGGCCTCTTTTCTCTCTTCTTTTTTTTTTATCTCACTACCCGAATTCCCACTTGAAGATTGCTGAATTTTCAACTGTTCCATGTATGTTTCTTTAGGTGACATTGGTGCAAGAATGACTTTCTGCCCATTATACATAAAAGAATACCTATTTAAATACCCATCATGCATAACACGCCTATCAAATTGCCAAGGCCTACCCAACAATACATGACCAGCCTGCATAGGCACAACATCACATACAACATCATCAGCATATCTACCAATGGAAAAAAAGACAACTACCTGCTTGGTCACTTTGACTTCACCACTATCATTCAGCCATTGCAGCCTATAAGGACTAGGGTGTTTCTCACATTTGAGCCCCAATTTCTCTACCAAAGTACTGCTAGCAACATTTGTGCAACTACCCCCATCTATAATCAGACTACAAGCTTTACCACCTACCAAGCATTTAGTGTGAAAGATGTTCTCCCTCTGTTCTAGGCTATCTTCTTTTACATTCACATTCAATGCACGCCTAATAACTAAGGATTCTCCCTTAACAGCATACTCAACAAACTCCTCATTATCAGAACAGTCCTCTAAAGGTGGCATTTTATCACTGTCAGATTCATGATCCCCATCAGACTCAGATACAATTTCCCCACCCCTAATAAACATAGACTTCCTATTTGGACATTCAGATGCATAATGACCACGCCCTTGACATTTAAAACATTTAACTTCCCTATGTTTGGTATTAGAAGGGATTACATTAGAAGTACCTTTTGAGTCGGTTTTGCCACTCTTGATATCCTTGGATTTGTCTTTGGAATCATTGGACTTCTGAACAGTCTTGTTCTCTTCTTTTTTCCACTTCGGGTTCCAATTTGAAGTTGAACCCGAATTCTGAACTCTATGGCTCCCCCTATACTTCAGTTGTCTCTCCACCTTCATGGCCATGTTTACCAACTCTTCCATGACAATGAATGGGTGTAACTCCACGACATTAGCAATCTCCCTATTCAAGCCATTCAAAAACCGAGCCATGACTGCTTCTTCTTCTTCTTCAACATTGGCTTTAATCATCAACATCTCCATCTCCTTGTGGTAATCTTCTACTGTCCTAGATCCTTGGGTGAGTCTTTGCAATTGTTGATATATATCCCTGTAGTAGTAGCTTGGTACAAACCTCTTCCTCATGATTCTCTTCATTTCTTCCCAACTAGCTACAGGAGCTTCGCCAATTCTTCTTCTGGTTTTGTTCAATTCATCCCACCATACTAAAGCATAGTTAGAAAATTCAACAGCAGCAAGTCTTACCTTCTTATTTTCAGAATAGGTATGGCAAGCAAAAACCAGCTCCACCTTCCTTTCCCATTCCAAATACTCCTCAGCATCATTTCTGCCTCGGAATGATGGAATCCTCATCTTGATAGCATTGATGTTGCTATCTCTGTCTTCTTCCCTTCTCGGCCTTCCTCTCACAGATTGCACTTCATCTCCATCATAATCATCTTGGTCATCCTCATCATTACGAAACTGACCCCTCCTTGCATTCCTCCTGGTGGTGTTAGTAGTAGTAGTACTTTCCAACCTGTCCAGCCTGTCATTAACATTTCCCATTTCCCTCATGAACCTCTCAAACGTTCCTTGCATTGCTTGTAATGCAAAGGCAATCTCCTCTTGGGACATTCCTTTCTTGCTGGATTCGTCACTCATTGTTTATAGACCTGCAAAAAGGTTAGTTTGACAACCTCACAACACTCCCTCACGTGTTTGCACTCAAATGATGTCACTCTCCTCGTGTTTCGCTCAATCCTGGCTTTTACCCTCTTATGAGCTCACACACTCAAGCCTTTTTCCACTCTATTTGCTATCTCCAATTGCACTTCAGAACTCAAATCCAGTTCAAGATAATTCACAAACAGCAAATTAAAAAAAATGGGAATGCAATGATAATACCTAACAAAGGAGATAGGCTCAATTCTAGAAGCAAAATACCGAAAATGAAGAAATTGAAATGAACATACAAGAAGAAGAAGTGTATGCTATCTGAATATTCAATGGTGAATTAACAAGAATCAATTTGTTAATTATAGTGTATTCGGAAGCAAAAGAACAAAATCACCAAAGATGGAAACTTAAGAATGAAAGAAATGACAAAACTAATGCATAAATGCAGAAATTGAAATTTCTCTAATAGAAAAGTCAATTCGGATGCAAAAGTATGTAATGACACTAAGACAGAAAAGGAAACTATGTAATGACACTAAGACAGAAAAGGAAACTATTATGTTTAGGTTAAGACAAGATTAGGAAACCCAAATGACTTATCCACTATGTCTTAAAGTGAAGGAAACCGGACCCAGCTCAATGGACTCAAGTTAAACCCAAAACAGATTCGGTCTAATGAACAAGCCCAAGCCCAAGGTAAAGTTCAATCCAAATGAAACTCAATTAACCCTAATTGAAGTAACCCTATATGGTTCCAGCCGCAAATTTTTTTATTTTTTTTTTTTTCAAACTTCAGACCCAATTTCGGAGGCCTAAACGATGTTTTTCTGGACTTTAAAGGGCTAGTTAGGCAGCAAAGCTGCCTATTTTTGTAGATCTCGAAATTCCCTTTCCGAAAAGTACTTTTGGAGCAAAAACGGACACCGGAGTCAAAAGTTATGGCCAAAACAAATCTGATCTCGTTTTTTTTTTTTTTTTTTTTAAATCTTTGTTAAACAGCTAGAACAGCAACAGACATGGATAAATAAGAATTTAATCCAAATCCAGGCTCTGATACCAAATGATGCGGAACCCCTAGATTATGATATTGAATGAACTTTGGCCGAATTTCACCTTTGGAGAGGATTTGTCTTCTTCGATTGCATCAGGAACGATTTTCTTATCAAGGTATTCATCTTGTGGCGAATTTCTGTTCTTGTTATTTTAATCAATCTATCATAAGCGTTTCCTTTCATTTTTTATTGATTGGGGGTTCTTTAGATTGGGGATTTGATTTCTGTCCTCTGTTCTTGCCATTTTGTGTGTTTGGGGTTTCGGGTTCTACATAACCTAGGGGTTCCGCATCAAATAGGTATTCTGAGGAGAAGAAAGTGAAGATAGCAACTGTGGAGTTTACGGATTATGCACTATTTTGGTCGGATCAGTTGAACATGGGTAGAAGGAAAGTTGGTAGACGACCTATTAGTAGTTGGGAGGATATGAAGGAGGCCATGAGAAAACGATTTGTGCCATCACACTACTTTAGGCAGTTACATCAAAGGTTGCATAGGTTAGTGCAAGGGGGTAGGTCAGTAGAGGACTACCATAAGGAGATGGAAATGTGCATGGTTAGAGCTAACATTGAGGAAGATGAAGAGGTAACCATGGCTCAGTTTTTAGGTGGATTGAATAAAGAGATTGCTGATGTCATTGAGCTTCATAGATATGATTCCATAGAGGAAATATTGAGTACGGCAATGAAGATTGAAAAACAGAAGAAGAGTAGGAGCTTCAACCGAACCAGCAACAACTTAAGGGATAGTTTGGGATCTAGATGGACCAAAGGGGAGGATAGAAAAGACTTTAGAGGATCCAAACCTTATGGGTCAGATTCGGGTTCCAAATATATAAGGACTGTCCAATCACCATCCAAGGTTGTAAAAGGTAACAATACTCCAACTCCTAGTAGAGAGATTAAATGCTTTAAATGCTTGGAGAAGGGGCATATCGCACGTGATTGTCCTAATAAAAGGGTGATAATAGCTAGAGATGATGGGGAAATTGTTTCTGAATCAGACCATAGTAAAGATGAGATGCCACCTTTGGAAGATTGTAGTGATTATGATAGTGAGGGAGAGTTATTGGTTGCTGAAAGTGGAAAATCTTTAGTGGCTAGGCGAGCTTTGAACTTGAATATTAAGGAAGAGAGCCTAGAACAAAGAGAAAACATATTTCACACTAAGTGTTTAATTAATGGAAGGGTGTGCATAGTTATTGTTGATGGAGGTAGTTGCGCCAATGTAGCTAGTGTGAATATGGTTGATAAGCTGAATTTGGTATGTTAAAAGCATCCTAGACCTTATAAATTACAATGGTTGAATGACAGTGGAGAGGTCAAGGTAATACAGCAAGTAAGAGTGCCATTTTCTATTGGGAGGTATAAGAATGAGGTAATTTGTGATTAGTACCTATGCAGGCAGGCCACTTACTTCTGGGAAGGCCATGGCAATTTGATAAACATGTTTTGCATAATGGATACACTAACCTTTACTCATTTTCTTATGAAGGTACAAAGTTACATTGGCACCATTATCACCTCAAGAAGTGTTTGAAGATCAAAAGAAATTAGTTGAGAGGGAGAGAGAGGCTTCGGCTAGGAGAGAAGAGGGGAGTGAAATTAAGAGAGAAAAAGAAAGAAAAGGGGGAAAAGAGGCCAGAAAAGAAACAAAACAAATAAATGGCCCATTGGTGAGTGAAAACAAGAAAGGTGGGAGACAAAAACAGAATTTTTATGTAAGGACAAGAGAGGTTAAGAGTGCTTTAGCAATAGGGCAGCCATTGATCCTTGTAACTTACAAAGAGATTTTGTTTTCTGACACTGACATTGACCATGAATCTTTGCCTTCTAGTTTTGTGTCTTTGTTGCAGGAATATTCAGATGTCTTTCCCGATGAGCTGCTAGATAGATTACCACCTTTGAGAGGGATAGAACATCAGATTGACTTTATACCTAGATCAACCATTCCTAACCGACCAGCCCATAGAAGCAATCCTAAGGAAACTAAGGAAATGTAAAGGCAAGTGGAAGAACTCATGGAGAAGGGTTTGGTTAGGGAGAGTATGAGTCCTTGTGCAGTACCCGTTTTATTGGTGCTTAAAAAGGATGGAACTTGGAAGATGTGTGTTGATTGTCGTGCGATCAACAAAATCACTGTAAAGTATAGACATCCTATTCCTAGGCTTGATGGTACGTTAGATGAATTGTGCGGTGCTATGTATTTTTCTAAGATAGATTTAATGAGTGGATATCATCAAATAAGAATGAAACCTGATGATGAATGGAAAACAGCTTTCAAAACTAAATATGGTTTGTATGAGTGGTTAGTCATGCCATTTGGGATATCTAACGCCCCTAGCACATTTATGAGACTTATGAACCATGTATTGCGTGCATATTTAGGAAAGCTTGTTGTTGTTTACTTTGATGATATACTCATTTATAGTAAGTTTTTTGAGGAACATATTGAGCATTTTAAGTTAGTTTTGCAAACTTTGAGGAATGAAAAGTTGTATGCTAAACTTAAGAAGTGCACATTTTGTATAGATAGACTTGTTTTTCTTGGTTTTGTGGTGAGTGCACAGGGTATTGAAGTAGATGAAGAGAAAGTGAAGGCAATTAGAGATTGGCCCACGCATAAGTCCATTTCAGATGTGAGGAGCTTTCATGGCTTAGCGAGTTTTTATAGGCGTTTTATGTAGGATTTTTCTTCTGTTGCTGCACCACTTACAGAAATAATCAAAAAAGAAGTTGGGTTTATGTGGGGAGAAGCACAGCAAAAAGTTTTTGAAAATTTGAAAGGGAAGTTGTGTTCTGCTCCTATTTTATCTTTGCCTAATTTTGATAAGACATTTGAAATTGAATGTGATGCTTCTGGTGTAGGTATTGGGGCTGTTCTAATGCAAGAAAAGAAACCAGTAGCATACTTTAGTGAGAAGCTTCATGGAGCCCAGCTCAATTATTTAACCTATGACAAAGAGCTTCATGCCTTGGTGAGAGCATTGGATGTGTGGCAACATTACCTCCTACCCAAGGAGTTTGTCATTAACACCGATCACGAGTCCCTCAAACACTTGATGGGACAAGGTAAGTTGAATAAAAGGCATGCTAAATGGGTTGAATTTATTGAAACATTTCCCTATATTATTCAATACAAGCATGGAAAGGACAATGATGCATTATCAAGAAGATATACCTTGATTTCTACACTTAGTTCTAAGTTGTTAGGATTTGAGCATGTTAAGGAATTATATGTTGATGATTCTGATTTTGGTAATGTGTATAATGCATGTGAACATAAGGCCTTTCATAAGTTTTATAGACATGAAGGATTCTTATTTAGGGGAAGTAAGCTTTGTGTGCCTAAATGTTCAATGCGTGATTTACTTATATTAGAGTCTCATTGTGGGGGATTGATGGGATATTTTTGGGTACATAAGACCTATGACATGTTGAATGAGCATTTCTGATGCGTGCACAGGGAGGTCAACACTTCAAGATTATAAGCAATGGAAGTTCATATTCATGGAGATCAAATTTAAGAAGTGTTATAAAGAGCTTAAAGGAGGCTTTCACAAAGTACTTAGCCTTTTTGGAAGCTTCTAGTGAAATTGGGCCAACTTAAGTCATTTTTGGGCCAATTTAAGTTATTTTTGGGTTTATACTACTTTGGGCTTTATTTGTACAAGTCATGTGCTTCATTTAAAAGTCACATGACTCATTTATTTAATGACTTAATGGGCTAAACGAATTGGGCTTTTAGTTTGGGTTTAGTTTAGTTATTTTGGGTTTTTAATTAGCCTTTCTTTTGGGCTTATTTTAAGTGTGTTTAATTCTTTAGCTTGGGCTTAACTTATCTTGTAAAGCCCATGGACAATTCGGCCACACCATGTTTAAGGCCTCATTAGGGTTTGTTTTAGGTTATTTGCTAGCTAGGGTTAGCCACTCTATAAATAGAACATGTTATGTTAAGAATTTCAGATTTGGATAATATTCATTGGCATAGCCGAATTTTCTTTGCTTAGAATGAGAGTGAATTGCTTTCTTTTCTATTGCATGAAGAATTTGATTAACTTATCAATTGTTTGATTGTGGCGTTTTTCAGGTTCTTTAATTCCCGATTATTTGCGTTTCCATTCACAAGTTGTTTGGAGGTTCAATAGGGAGGGTGTTTGTCTGATTTTGGTTTGCTATTCAAATCGTATGTGTGGATTTGTAGCTCGTTAGCTATTGGGTTCCACATCATTTGGTATCAGAGCCAAAGTTAAGGTAAATTTCTATTTTTCTTAGTATTAGGTTTGCGTTTTCTTTTCTTTGATTTCTTTATGTTTATGCCGAATTAGGTTGCATTAAGTTTCTTAGTTAATTGTGTTTCTTTGTGTATTTAAATTAGCCTTTTCTTTTCTTACCTTTATCTTGAATTCGTGAAATAGCCTTGAACTGAAATCTTGAACATCTTTAGCTTGAATCCGAATCCTTGTAGGAGAAAATTAGAGATTAGTTGCTGTTTTGAAAAAAAAAAAATAGAAATTTCGAGAGGCCATAACTTTTGACATAGGAGTCCGATTTGTTATTATAATATCATTTCGGAAAGGGAATTTCGTGCTCTACAATCATTACTTGGGCAAAGCCCTATGTAACTGACTTTTTCGGCCCTTAAAAACGACGTTTAAGCTTCCGTTCTTCACTTTGAAGTTTCTGTGTTTTGAATAAAAAAAGAAAAAAAAAAAACAAAAAAAACAAAGGGGTAGAAAACCGAAATTGAGTTCTGATCTTGTGGGCTTGAGAAGTTTGGTGGTTTGTAGTCTAGTTGTTCTCTATTTCATATAAAAAAAAAGAAGAAAAAAAAAACGTGAAAGAAGAGAAATAAAGAAGAATTTTGCGTGTGGAGAAAAGTGTAGAGGAGCAATTCGGCCAAGGGAGTTTATATAGCAATAAGGGAAGATCCAAATCCTTTAAGGGGTGGGAAAACATAATCCTAAGTGCTTGAGGAATTAGGGGCAGCAAACTAATCCTTTTCTAAATAGAGGTGGGAAATCCTTTAAGTAATAGGAAAAACTAATCCTATCTGTTTTGGGAATAGGAAAATTAATCCTATCTGTTTTGGGAGTAGGAAAACTTAATCCTAAACCACCTTTGATTATTATTATCCAATTCGGATAAGGATTCATTTGTGCTACCATTTGCTTATCATTTTTTGGTAACAGTTTCCTATCATTTGCTATCCATTTTTTGGTAACATTTTGGTACCATTTTTGCTGTCATTTTTGCACCATTTTGGTATCATTTTTGCCATCATTTGCCTATCATTTTGCACCATTTTACCATCATTTGCCTACCATTTTGCCATCATTTACCTACCATTTTGCCATCATTTTTACACCATTTTGCCATCATTTTGCACACAACTTGACACATTAATTAGAGCTTAATACACCATTCGGCCTAATCATCATTTTAGCTTTAAATTGAATTGTCTTGAGTGCATTCTATCTTATTTAGTATAATTAGGATTCTTTGTTATTTTCTTGCTTTGTTGGGTAGAATAACTAGGTTCTATATTTGATTTACTTTGTAGTGAGTCAGATTCATACATTTTGTCCAGAATTGTCATTTTTTTTATTCTTGTTGCGTAGTTCTTTGTTTGAGCTTGCTTTTGTTCCATTACACTGTTAGAGTATCTTTACTTGTTCTAATACTCTAATTTTGATATAATCAAGTGGTATACCAGTCTTGTTCGTGTATCACCTCCATTTTGTTTAGTGTCTTCTTTTCTAGCATTGAGATTTCTGTTATTGTTAGTCGCTTATTTCCTTGCTTTCTAAAACGTACTCAAATTCTTGGTTTGTGTATTGAATTCTGAAGTGCAATTTAAGAGTTGCAATTAGAGTGGTAAAAGGCAAGAGCGTGTGAGTACATTAAGAGGGTAAAAGCCTTGTTTGAGTGAAACACGAGGGGAGTGACATCCTTTGAGTGTAAACACGTGAGGGAGTGTGTGAGGTTATTATCTAACATCTTTTTGCAAATTTTTCAATCATGATTGAAGAATCGGGTAAAAAGGGAGCAACTCTCGACGAGGTAGTGTTCTCCATTCAAGCTATGCATGGTACGTTTGAAAAATTCATGAGAGATATGGGAAATATGAATGATAGAATAGAGAGGCTAGAATTGGGTTCAAATAGTACATCTAGGAGAATAGCAAGGAGAGGAAGATGGACTGATGAGAATGTAAGGGCTGACTTAGAAGATTTAGATGAAGAAGAGACTAGTGGTAGATTGGATGGGAATTTAGGTAACATTAAGCTTAAGATTCCTCCATTTAAGGGTAGAAATAGTGCTGAAGAGTACCTAGAATGGGAAAGGAAGGTTGAAATGATCTTTGATTGTAATAGGTATTCTGAGGAGAAGAAAGTGAAGATAGCAGCTGTGGAGTTTACAGATTATGCCTTATTTTGGTGGGATCAATTGAACTTGAGCAGAAGGAAGATGAGGAGACGTCCTATTAGTAGTTGGGAGGATATGAAGGAGGCCATGAGGAAAAGATTTGTGCCTTCACACTACTTTAGGGAGTTACATCAGAGGTTGCATAGGCTAGTGCAAGGAGCTAGATCAGTAGAAGATTATCACAAGGAAATGGAGATGCTATTGATCAAAGCTAACATAGAAGAGGAGGAAGAGGTAATAATGGCTTGGTTTCTAGGAGGTTTGAATAAAGAAATTGCGGATGTAGTTAAATTGCAACATTATGGAAAAATGGAGGACTTAGTGAACATAGCCATTAAGGTGGAGAGGCAACAGAAACAAAGGAGGGTAGCAAGGTCATTCTCAAATTCCAACAACAAGAGTTGTCCAAACTGGAGCAAAAATAAAGATTCTGAAGATATGGAATTGAGGTTTAAACAACTCTTTAGACAGCTAGATAAGTGTTTGAAAAAGGAGAAAAGAAAGAAAGAGGAAGTTACAATGGAAGAGATTATGTGTGAAGCTGAAAGAGATTCTATAGATTTGTATGACAATGAGGTTGTGAGTGAAGAAGAAATAAGTGGATGTGACGAAGATGTTGTTTTGAGTGAAAAGGAAAACATAATTGAAAGAGAAGATGTTGCTTTGAGAGAACAGGAAGATGTTTGTGTAATTGAGATAGAAGATCAGCATGTTATAATTGACCCTACAGTTCTTAAGGAGGTTGAATTGAACGTGGAAAGTGAAGATAATAATGATCAGAATGAAATGGTTGTATTGAATAATCATGTTTTTCCTAGTGTTTTTGTTAAATTGCAAGAACATGATGACTCCTCATATGAAGAAGCATTCATTTTATTTCCACCAGTTCAAAAGATAGTATATGAAGATGAATTCATTCTACAAGTTTCAATTCCCAACTTGAACAAGATGAAGATTCGAGGACGAATCTTTTCTAAAGAGGGAGGGAATGATGCGTGCACAGGGAGGTCAACACTTCAAGATTATAAGCAATGGAAGTTCATATTCATGGAGATCAAATTTAAGAAGTGTTATAAAGAGCTTAAAGGAGGCTTTCACAAAGTACTTAGCCTTTTTGGAAGCTTCTAGTGAAATTGGGCCAACTTAAGTCATTTTTGGGCCAATTTAAGTCATTTTTGGGTTTATACTACTTTGGGCTTTATTTGTACAAGTCATGTGCTTCATTTAAAAGTCACATGACTCATTTATTTAATGACTTAATGGGCTAAACGAATTGGGCTTTTAGTTTGGGTTTAGTTTAGTTATTTTGGGTTTTTAATTAGCCTTTCTTTTGGGCTTATTTTAAGTGTGTTTAATTCTTTAGCTTGGGCTTAACTTATCTTGTAAAGCCCATGGACAATTCGGCCACACCATGTTTAAGGCCTCATTAGGGTTTGTTTTAGGTTATTTGCTAGCTAGGGTTAGCCACTCTATAAATAGAATATGTTATGTTAAGAATTTCAGATTTGGATAACATTCATTGGCATAGCCGAATTTTCTTTGCTTAGAATGAGAGTGAATTGCTTTCTTTTCTATTGCATGAAGAATTTGATTAACTTATCAATTGTTTGATTGTGGCGTTTTTCAGGTTCTTTAATTCTCGATTATTTGCGTTTCCATTCACAAGTTGTTTGGGGGATCAATAGGGAGGGTGTTTGTCTGATTTTGGTTTGCTATTCAAATCGTATGTGTGGGTTTGTAGCTCGTTAGCTATTGGGTTCCGCATCAATTTCTTTGGCCACGTATGCGAAAAGATTTGGAAAATGTGTGTAATGCATGTGTTGCATGTAAACAAGCTAAGTCTAAATCTATGCCTCATGGATTGTATATGCCAACCATACCTAGTTCTCCTTGGACTGATATTTCCATGGATTTTGTGCTTGGTTTGCCTAGGACAAAACGTGGTAGGGATAGTATCTTTGTTATGGTAGATAGATTTAGTAAAATGGTTCATTTTATAGCGTGTCATAAATGTGATGATGCTGTTCATGTTGCTGATCTATTCTTTAAGGAAGTTGTCCGTTTGCATGGTATTCCACACACCATAATTTCAGATAGGGATACAAAGTTCCTTTCACATTTTTGGCGTGTTTTATGGGGTAAGTTAGGAACAAAGTTATTATTTTCTACTACTTATCACCCTCAAACTGATAGACAAACAGAAGTTATGAATAGGACTTTGGGGACTTTATTACGTGCTATTGTGGGATAGAATCTTAAAACTTGGGAAGATTGTTTGCCTTTTATTGAATTTGCTTATAATCAGAGTATTCATTCTTCCACTGGTTTTTCACCATTTGAGCTTGTTTATGGTTTTAACCCACTAACTGTGCTTGATCTTTGTCCTTTACCTTTACATGAGCTTTCGAGTTTGGATGGTAGTAGGAAGGCAGAATTGTTGAAATTATTGCATGAGAAAGCACGGGCAAGCATTGAGAAGAAAAACAGGCAATACGCTGAAAAGGCGAATAGGGGACGGAAACAATGGTGTTCACCCCTGGAGATTGGGTTTGGGTACATTTCAGAAAGGAGAGGTTCCCAAACCAAAGGAAGGGCAAGCTGGATGCAAATGGTGATGGTACTTTTCAAGTCTTTGAGCGCATCAACGATAATGCATATAAAATAGACTTGCCAAGTGAGTATGGTGTTTCAGCTACATTTAATGTTTCTGACCTTTCTCCTTTTGATATCGATTCAGATTTGAGGAAAAATCTTTTTGAGGAGGGAGGGAAAGATACGGACCAGCCAACCAATAAAGACCCATTTAAGATGCCAAGTGGTCCAATCACAAGAGGGCGAGCTAAGAAGCTGAAGATGGCTATGACAGCCTGCAAGGCTTTGTTACTCAAGAACTACAAGAAAATGCCTTTGAAAAGTGTCAAAGAGAGCTTGAAGGAGGCTTTCACAAAGTACTTAGCCTTTTGGAAGCTTCTAATGAAATTGGGCCAACTTAAGTCATTTTTGGATTTATACAACTTTGGGCTTTAATTGTACAAGTCATGTGCTTCATTTAAAAGTCACATGACTCATTTAATTAGTGACTTAATGGGCTAGGCGTGATGGGCTTTTAGATTAGGTTTATTTTAGTTATTTTGGGTTTTAGTTAGTCTAAATATTGAATTTAAGAAATTCGGCCAACTCTTTTATTTTAATGGGTTTTGTTTTAAGATATTCCTTGTAAATGGGCTTATTTGATAACTTAAGCTCATGGAAATTCAGCCTACCTTAGTAAAAGGCCTCATTAGGATTTCTTTAGGTTATTTTGCCACCATATAAATAGGCTAATATGAATTGTGAACTTCAGAATTTGAATGACATTTTTCTTGGCATAGCCGAATTTATTTGCTTAGATTGAGAGAGTGAATTGCTTGCTTTTCTGTTGCATGAAAAATTTGATTAACTTATCAATTGTTTGGCTATGGCATTTTTCAGGTTCTTCAATTCCCGATTATTTGCGTTTCCATTCACAAGTTGTTTGGGGGTTCAATAGGGAGGGTGTTTATCTGATTTTGCTTTGCTATTCAAATCGTATGTGTGGGTTTGTAGCTCGTTAGCTATTGGGTTCCGCATTAATTTCACTTAAATAAGCCCAAAAGAATAAGTTAAGGCCTAACATATTACAAATAATCAAACAAAAATAATAAATAAAAGCCTAAACTAAAATCCCAAATAAATCAGCCCCTTAAGTCCATTAATTAACACATGCAATGCACATGCCTTAGCTCACATGATGTGCACATGCATATCTCATGACATGGTACATGTTTAGCACATGTCAAGGTCACATGCTTGGCACATGTCAACGTCACATGACTTGCACATGTCAATCTTCGATTTGGCTTCTTCATAGATTCGGCCCATAGACTTCTTCAAGCCTTCTTTAACTTTCCCAAATTTGATCTCCATGAATCTGAACTTTCAATGTTTATAATCTTGCAATGTTGACCCCCCTGTGCACGCATCATTCCCTCCCTCTTTAGAAAAAATTCATCCTCGAATCTTCTTATTGTTCAAGTTGGGAATCGGCACTTGTAAAATAAATTCATCTTCATATAATATCTTCTGAATAGGTGGAAATAAAATGAATGCTTCTTCAGTGAAGAACTAATCATGTTCCTACAAGTTAACACGAAAACTAAGCAAAACATGGTTAGTCTTTAATACAATCTTTTCGCTCTAATCATTATTTGCTTCATTTTCCACGAGCAATTCAGCCTCCTCAACTAATAAAGGAGCAATTTTAGCATGCTGATCTTCCATCTCAACTACACAAATATCCTCCTTTTCACTCAAAGCAACATCTTCTCTTTCAATTATGTCTTCCTTTTCACTCAAAACAACATCTTCTTCACATCCACTTATTTCTTCCTGATTTCCAACCTCATCAGCATATAAATCTATACCATCTCTTTCGGCTTCACAAATAATTTCTTCTACTACAACTTCCTCTTTCTTTCGACAACTTAGTATACTTCTTTAACTCATCCATTATTTCTTCATCTAAATGTCGCCTTGACTTGTAATAGTACATCCTCATAATCGCTCCCTCACGTGTTTCACTCAAAAGATGGCACTCCACTCGTGTTTCACTCAATTTTGTCTTTTACCCTCTTTTAAGCTCACACATTCAAGCCTTTTACCACTCAAGCTTGTTATCTTGAATTGCACTTCAGAACTCAATCTCAAGTCAAGATGATTCACAAACAGCAAATTAATAATGAATAATACAATGAAAATACTTAACAAAGAAGATAGGCTCAATCCTAGAAGCAAAATTTGCCAAAATGAAGAAAGTTGAAATAGGCACACAAGATGAAGGTATATATGCTGTCCGAATAAGCAATTTAAACTAACAATAATCAAGTTGTTAATTATAGTGTAAATGGAAGCAAAAAATATAAGACACCAAAAATGGAAACTAAGAATGAAAGAAAAATAACAAAACTAATGCATAAATGCAGAAGCTAAAATTTCCCTAATGGAAAATCAACTTGATGCAAGGATATGTAATGACACTAAGACAAAAGAAATAAGGAAACCCAAATGACCAAGACAAAATGATTAATCCACTATGTTCTAATTAGATCAAAATAAGAAAACCCAAATGTCTAAGCTAAGACAACAATTAAACTTATCCAATCTAATGTCCAAAATTGAATTGTCTTAATCCTAATTATTTGGATTACCTCCAAACTAATCAAATTTAAATTCTACCCAAGAGTTAAACTCTTAATTGTTCACACCAACCATGAGTAAATCAAAATTGAAATACTAATTTTATGTCTTTCATAATTTGCATCAAACTCCACTTTCTCCATTTTTTTTTGAATTATGAATGAACAGTAACTATGATGAACAGTACGATGAACAATGCATGAACAATATCGTGAATAGTGTAATGAACAGTACCGTTAACAGTACCAACAATTTTTTTTGCCACTGATTTTTTTCTTTTCTCTTTTTTTTTTAATATATAGCTAGATAACAACTAAAATAACAAATAACTAAAATTTCAATATCAAACAACCAAAAACACACTAAGAACAGGGGGTCCTAAAATTTAGGAACCTAATGAAATTGATGAAAAATAAACTAAAATAGAAAATAAACAAGGATAAATAAGAATTTAATCCTAATCTAAGCTCTGATACCAAATGATGCGGAACCCCAAGCCTAAAGAACCCCCAAACAACTATGCAAATAGAAATGCATATAATAGATTGATTTTAAAACATAAGAATAGAATTCGCCGCAAAGTAAATAACATGATAAGAATTAAAAAAGTTCTTGATGCAAAAGAAGAAGACAAACAATCCCCTCCAATGAAGAATTCGGCCAAGCCAAATAAAAGTCACAAAATATCATAATCTTTAAGTCTCAATTACAATCTCGTTTTTGAGGAGTATTTATACTTCTTTAAGCTAATAAAAACCCTAATTAATCGTTTAAACATGGGCCTTACACCAAGATAACTAAAAATCACACTAATTAACTTAAAAAACAACCTAAAAAACCTAAAAAAACTAATTAAATGAGCCCGAAATAATTAAAGCCCATCTCACTTAAATAAGCCCAAAAGAATAAGTTAAGTCCTAACATATTACAAATAATCAAATAAAAATAATAAATAAAAGCCTAAACTAAAAACCCAAACAAAATAGCCCATTAAGTCCATTAATTGGCACATGCATTGCACATGTAATGTGTCACATGATGTGTACATGCATATGGCACATGCATATCTCATGACATGGCACATGTCTAGCACATGTCAAGGTCACATGTTTGGCACATGTCAATGTCACATGACTTGCACATGTCAATCTTTGATTTGGCTTCTGATGCGGAACCCCAAAGTTAAAGAACACGAAACCCCTTGAACTTACACCTTGATTGTAATACAAAGAAGACAAACACCCTCCCTATTGAACCTCCAAACAGCAAGTGAATGGAAATGCAAATAATCGGGAAGCGAAGAAGATGAAAATGCCACAATCAGGACAATTGATAAGTAATCATATTCTTCATGCAATAGAAGAGATAAGCAACCAATCCTCAGTAATCTCTCTAAAGAATTTCAGCCAAGCCAATAAGCGAAAACTCTAGAAAGTTTAATTGATCAAAATCTGACGTTTAGAACTCCTATTAGTCTATTTATATGGCGACTAACCCTAATAATCCTTAAAAGCTAAAAACAAACCCTAATAAGGCCTAAACACACATAGGCCAAAATTACCATAGGCTTTACAAGCTAAATTAAGCCCAAACTAAAGAAAATAAACATACTGAAAACTAAGTCTTAGAGGCCAAATATGAAGGCCGAAAAGAAAGACTAATTAAAAGCCAAAATAAAAGCTCTACACACCTAGCCCATTAAACCACAACTTAAAGGAGTCATGTGACTTTTAAATGAAGCACATGACATGTACAATCAAAAGCCCAAAGTTGTATAAGCCCTTAATGGCTTAAATTGGCCCAATTCCTTCACTGGCTTCCAAAAGGCTAAGTACTTTAATTTGTCCTTCAAGCTCTCCATAGCATTTCTCAATAGCCTCTTCATGAATTTCTTGAGTGACAAAGTCTTGAACAAAAGATGACATAGCCATCTTTAGCTTCTGAGCACGTCCTCTTGTTATTGGACCACTAGGCATCTTCAAAGGATCTTTGGTAGTTGATGGCATTATTATTGGATCCGTATCATTAATGATGCGGAACCCCAAAGTTAAAGAACCCAAAACCCCTTGAACATACACTTTTATTGCAAAGACAAAGAAGACAAACACCCTCCCTATTGAACCCCCAAACAGCAAGTGAATCGAAACGCAAATAATCGAGAAATGAAGAAGATGAAAATGCCACAATCAGGACAATTGATAAGTAATCAAATTCTTCATGCAATAAAAAAGATAATAAAGCAATCCTCACTAATCTCTCTAAAGAATTTTGGCCAAGCCTAAGAGAAAACTCTAGAAAGTTTAATTGATCAAAATCTGACGTTTACAACTCCTATTAGCCTATTTATATGGTGGCTAACCCTAATAACCCTTAAAAGCTAAAAACAAACCCTGATAAGGCCTAAACACACATAGGCCAAAATTACCATAGGCTTTACAAGCTAAATTAAGCCCAAACTAAAGAAAATAAACGTACTGAAAATTAAGTCTTATAGGCCAAATATGAAGGCCGAAAAGAAAGACTAATTAAAACCCAAAATAACTAAAAGAAACCAAAAATAAAAGCTCTACACGCCTAGCCCATTAAACCACAACTTAAATGAGTCATGTGACTTTTAAATGAAGCACATGACATATACAATTAAAAGCCCAAAGTTGCATAAGCTCTTGATGGCTTAAATTGGCCTAATTCCTTCACTGGCTTCCAAAAGGCTAAGTACTTTAATTTGGCCTTCAAGCTCTCTATAGCATTTCTCAATAGCCTCTTCATGAATTTCTTGAGTGTCAAAGTCTTGAACAAAAGATGACATAGCCATCTTCAGCTTCTGAGCACGTCCTCTTATTATTAGGCCACTAGGCATCTTCAAAGGATCTTTGGTGGTTGATGGCATTGTTATTGGATCTATATCATTCCCTCCCTCCTCAAAAAGATTTGTCCTCCAATCTGCATCCACATCAAAAGGAGAAAGGTCAGAAATATTAAATGTAGCAGAAACACCGTACTTACCTGGTAAATCTATCTTGTAAGCATTATCATTGATGCGCTCCAAGACTTGAAATGAACCATCACCACGTGCATCTAACTTTCCCTTCCTTTGGTTTGGAAACCTTTCCTTCCGAAAATGCACCCAAACCCAATCTCCAGGAGCAAATACCACTTGTCTCCTTCCTTTATTGGCTCTTTCAGCATACTTCTGGTTGCTCTTCTCAATATTGGCCCTGGCTTTCTCATGCAAAGTCTTTACCAAATCTACCTTCCTGTTGCCATCTTAACTTGAAAGCTCTTTTAAAGGCAATAAGCACAGTCAGTGGATTAAAACCATAAACAATTTCAAATGGTGAAAAACCAGTAGAAGAATGAATACTTCTATTATAAGCAAATTCAATGAAAGGTAAACAATCCTCACATGTTTTGAAATTCTTACCCACTATAGCACGAAGTAAGGTACCCAAATATCTGTTCACTACCTCTGTTTGACCATCTGTCTGCGGGTGGCAAGTAGTAGAAAATAACAACTTTGTACCCAACTTACCCCATAGAACATGCCAAAAATGTGAAAGGAACTTTGTATCCCTGTCATAAATAATGGTACGTGGTATACCATGCAAACGCACAACTTCTTTAAAGAATAGGTCAGCATCATCACATTTATGACAAGCAATAAAGTGAGCCATTTTGCTAAACCTAACTACCATAGCAAAAATGCTATCTCTACAACATTTAGTTCTAGGCAATCCAAGCACAAAATCCATAGAAACATCAGTCTAAGGAGAACTAGGTACGGATAGAGGGATATACAAACCATGGGGCATAGTTTTAGACTTAGCTTGCCTATATGCAACACATGAATTACATACTTTTTCCACATCCTTGCGTATACGAGGCCAATAAAAATGCTCATTTAACATAATTCTTATGCACCCCAAAATGTCCCATCAATCCCCCGTAATGAGATTCTAATACAAGCAAATCACGCATTGAACACTTAGGCAAACAAAGCTTGCTGCCCTTAAACAAAAAACCATCATGCCTATAAAATTTATCAAAAGCTTGATGCTCACATGCTGCATACACATTACGAAAATCAAGATCTCCAACATATAGTTTGATGCGGAACCCCAAGGCTAAAGAACCCGAAACCCCTTAAACATACAATATGGCATGAACATGAACAAGAAGAAACTCCCAATCTAAAGAACCCCCAAACAACATGTGAATGGAAACGCTTATAATAGATTGATTTAAAAACATAAGAACAGAATTCGCCACGAAGTAAATACCTTGATAAGAATTTAAGTTCTTGATGCAAAAGAAGAAGACAAGCAAATCCTCTCCCTTGAAGAAAATTCGGCCAAGCCAAATGATGATATTCAAAAGTGTTTTAGATATCTCTTTTACAACTTATAATGAGGTATTTATAGCCCCCAAAAGGTAGGTAACCCTAAATAAGTCAAAAGTCCACCTAACACATGGCCACCTAACACATGGGCCTCCCACCAAACCCTAAATAAGTCAAAAGGCCACCTAACACATGGCCACCTAACACATGGGCCTCCCACCAAATAACTAAAGCCCAAACTTATTAACTCTAAAATACAATAACCCACAAGCCTAAAATAATTAATTTAAATGAGCCCAAGCTAAAATAAGCCCAACTCACTTAAAATAAGCTTATTAAGCTATATAAGGGTCCAACTCAACAAATTAAAACAAAACAAGTCCAACATAATAAAATAAGCTCCTTGGGCCACCTAAAGCTACTCTACTAGCTTAAAATAGTTGATCAAGCCCATTTGATTCTCCTCATGTCCATTCGGCTTTATTAGATTGGTCATAGTGTCATTCGGTTCCAATCTCTCTTGACTATGCATAGTTTCCACAATACGGTCCACATATGCATTTAGTGCTTTCTTGAACTTCTTGGCTCTTGATCTTGTCACCGGTCCATCCGGCAATGCTAGCTCTTCCTTGAACTTAATCTGCTTTTGATGTTCCTTGGTCGTGCTCGCATCATCCCCTCCCTCTTCAAAAGGATTCGTCCTCGAATCTGAATCTAGATCAAAAGAAGATAAGTCAGAAACATTGAAAGTAGCACTAACATTATACTCACCTGGTAAGTCAATTTTATATGCATTTTCATTGATGCGTTCCAAAACTTGAAATGGTCCATCTCCCCTTGCATCAAGTTTTGACTTCCTTTGTTGTGGAAACCTCTCTTTTCGCATGTGCACCCAAACCCAGTCACCTGGTTCAAAAATAACTTGTTTTCGCCCTTTATTAGCCTTTTGTGCATACATGCGATTCTTTTTCTCAATTTGTTCACGTGCTTTCTCATGTATTGTTTTAACCAAATCAGCCTTCTTTTTGCCATCCAAGCTAGCAAGCTTATTCAGAGGTAAAGGCATCAAATCCAACATAGTTAATGGATTAAAACCATACACAATTTCAAATGGAGAATAACCTGTAGAAGAATGTGTAGAACGATTATATGCAAACTCAATGAATGGCAAACAATCTTCCCAAGTTTTCAAATTCTTTCCTACAATTGCACGCAACATGGTTCCTAAAGTCCTATTAACTACCTCAGTTTGCCCATCAGTTTGTGGGTGACATGTAGTAGAAAATAGAAGTTTAGTGCCTAACTTTCCCCACAAGACTCTCCAAAAATGACTTAGGAACTTAACATCCCTATCTGACACAATGGTTCTTGGTACACCATGAAGTCGAACCACCTCCCTAAAGAAAAGATCAGCAATATTTGTTGCATCATCTGTTTTATAACAAGCAATGAAATGAGCCATTTTACTAAATCTATCCACAACAACAAATATGCTATCCTTACCTTTCCTAGTCCTAGGCAATCCCAAAACAAAGTCCATTGATATGTCAGTCCAAGGCTCACTAGGCACAGGTAAGGGTGTATATAAACCATGAGGCATAGACCTAGATTTAGCTTGTTTGCATGTAATACACCTGGCACAAACTCTTTCCACATCTCTTCTCATATTTGGCCAATAAAAATGTTCACTAAGCATATCCATGGTCTTTTGCACACCAAAATGCCCCATTAACCCTCCACTATGTGATTCCCTCACAAGCAATTCCCTAACTGAACATGTAGGGATACAAAGTTGTTTACCCCTAAAAAGATAGCCTTCATGCCTATAAAACTTATCAAATGCAGCACATTCACAAGCTTGATACACATTGGAAAAATCAGCATCATCGATATACAGCTCTTTCAAATGCTCAAATCCAAGTAACTTAGAAGTAAGCATATAAATCAAAGCGTACCTTCTAGATAGTGCATCGGCCACAACGTTTTCCTTACCTTGCTTGTACTTGATCACATATGGGAATGTTTCCAGAAATTCCACCCAACTTGCATGCCTCTTGCTCAACTTCCCTTGTCCCTTTAAGTACTTAAGAGATTGATGATCACTATGAATCACAAACTCCTTAGGCAATAAGTAATGCTCCCAGACTTCAAGAGCCCTCACCAATGCATATAGCTCCTTGTCATAGGTGGAATAATTCAACAATGGCCCGCTCAGCTTCTCACTGAAATATGCTATGGGACGATTTTCCTGCATCAAAACAGCACCTATACCAATCCCAGAAGCATCACATTCAATCTCAAAAGTTTTAGAAAAATCAGGCAAACGCAAAACAGGAGCAGTACATAATTTCTCTTTTAAAGTGCAAAATGCATTTTCTTGCTCTTTTTCCCATTTAAACCCGACATTCTTTTTGACAATCTCATTCAGTGGTGCAGCAATAGTCGAGAAATCTTTAACAAATCGTCTATAAAAGCTAACTAACCCATGAAAACTTCTTACCTCACTCGCAGTCTTAGGCGTTGGCCATTCTTGGATAGCCTTCACCTTTTCAGAATCTACCTCCACTCCTTTAGAGCTCACTACAAAACCTAAGAAGACAACTTTATCCATGCAAAATGAACACTTCTTAAGGTTTGCATATAGCTTCTCTTTCCTAAGCAGATCTAAAATAGCTTTAACATGCATGATATGATCATTTAAGCACTTGCTATAAACTAAAATGTCATCAAAGTACACAACCACAAATTTACCAAGAAAATCACGCAAGACATAGTTCATTAAGCGCATGAAAGTACTAGGTGCATTAGATAACCCAAAAGGCATCACTAACCACTCATACAATCCATATTTAGTCTTAAACGCGGTTTTCCACTCATCCCCTTCTTTCATCCTAATTTGATGATAGCCACTTTTAAGATCAATTTTAGTGAATAAACAAGCACCATGCAACTCATCAAGCAATCTAATCTAGGAATAGGATGGCGATACTTTACAGTGATTTTGTTGACCGCTCTACAATCCACACACATCCTCCAAGTTCCATCTTTTTTTGGTACCAAAAGAACTGGTACAGCACAAGGACTCATGCTTTCCCTTACATACCCCTTTTGAAGCAATTCATCCACTTGCCTTTGCAATTCCTTTATCTCCTCTGGATTGCTTCTGTAAGCTGGACGGTTAGGTATTTGAGCTCCTGGTACAAGGTCAATCTGATGCTCAATCCCTCTCAAAGGTGGTAATCCGTGTGGTACATCTTCAGGAAATACATCTTCATACTCCTGCAATAAGGTCATAAAAACACTAGGCAACTCGGGGTTAAGGTCGGTTTCAGTAAACAAAGTTTGCTTAAATCGAATCAAAATTAAAGCTCTCTTGCCTAAGTATGCACTCTTTACTTCTCTCTCTTTGGCATAAAAACACGGTTGCTTCTTTACTTTTTCACTCCTCTCATTTTCTTTTCGCTCACTTTTTATATTCTTTTCTTTCTTTGCACTCACTAACCTCTTCTCTTCTGCACATCCCACTTTCTTTTCCTCACTTGTGCAGTCACTCACCATTGGGCCTTTATTTTTATTCTTTTCTCTCATGGCCTCTTTTCGCTCTTCTTTCTTTTTCACCTCACTACTCAAATCCCCACTTGAAGACTGCTAAATTTTTAATTGCTCAATATAAGTTTCTTTAGGAGATAAAGGTGCTAGGGTGATTTTCTGCCCATTATGCACAAAAGAGTACCTATTCTTATACCCATCATGTACAACATGCCTATCAAATTGCCAAGGCCTACCCAACAAAACATGATCGGCTTGCATTGGTACGACATCACATACAATCTCATCAGCATATCTACCAATGGAAAATGCAACTACTACCTGCTTGGTCACTTTAACTTCACCACTATCATTCAACCATTGTAGCCTATATGGGTTGGGGTGTTTATCACATTTCAGCCCCAATTTCTCAACCAAAGTATTACTAGCTACATTAGTGCAACTACCCCCATCTATGATCAGACTACAAGCTTTCCCACCTACCAAGCATCTAGTGTGAAAAATATTTTCCCTTTGCTCTAGACTATCTTCCTTTACATTTATATTCAATGCACGCCTAGTGACTAAGGCTTCTCCTTTAACAGCATATTCAACACATTCATCATTATCAGAACAATCCTCTAAAGGTGGCATACTTAAATCACTACCATCAGAATCATCACCATTATCAGATTCAGAAACAATTTCACCACCCCTAATAAACATGGTCTTTCTATTAGGACACTCAGATGCATAATGACCACGCCCTTGACATTTAAAGCATTTAACATCCCTATGTTTAGAAGGTTTGGATGAAGGATCAGGTGTACCTTTTTGGATTGAAGTACTCTTCTCCTTGCCCCTATTCATTTCAATGCCTTTCTCCTTGGAATCTGAATGGTGCTCCTTTTTCCTGTCTTCATTTTTGCTCCATTTTGGACTCCATTTGTTGCTGGAATTTGAGAATGATCTTGCTGCCCTTCTTTGTTTTTGTTGCTTTTCCACCTTCATGGCAATGTTTACTAAGTCATCTATCTCTACATAATGTTGCAATTCCACTACATCAGCGATTTCCCTATTCAAACCTCCCAAAAATCGAGCCATTGTCACCTCTTCTTCCTCTTCTATGTTTGCTTTGATTAATAGCATCTCCAACTCCTTGTGATAATCCTCTACTGAACTGGTTCCTTGGGTGAGTCTATGTAATTGTTGGTGCAACTCCCTATAGTAATAGGATGGTACAAATCTCTTCTTCAGCACTCTTTTCATCTCTTCCCAAGTGCCTATGGGTGGTTCCCTATTCCGCCTTCTATTTTTTACCAACTCATTCCACCAGACTAATGCATAATCAGTAAACTCCACTGCTGCCAATTTCACCTTCTTTTCTTCTGAGTAATTATGACAAGCAAAAATCATATCTACCTTTCTTTCCCATTCTAAATACACTTCAGCATCATTCCTACCCCTAAAGGATGGAATATTCATCTTTATGGCACTAAGGTTGTTATCTCTCCTCTCCATTCTTTCTTCTCTCCCTTCTCTACCCCTCACAAATTGCACCTCTTCATCATAGTCTTCATATAATCTGTTCACTTCTTCCTCTCTATTCCTATGGCTTTCAATTGACCTACTCCGATTTTGGGACCTAGAACTTTCATTAATTTTCTCTTCCATCCCATCCATCCTAGTAGTTAACTTTTTGAATTCACCCATGAATGCCTTGTACATCAATTTCAAATCTGGCACATTCTCCTCCTCTTCCTCACTCATTACGCCCTTTCCGTCCCTTCTTGACATTGTATATTATAAGCTACCAACAAATGGTAGTAGGGAATAAAAAGACCTCACAATTCACTCCCTCACGTATTTCACTCAAAAGATAGCACTCCACTCGTGTTTCACTCAACTTGGCTTTTACCCTCTTTTAAGCTTACACACTCAAGCCTTTTCCCACTCAAGCTTGCTGTCCTCAGTTGCACTTCAGAATTTAATTTTCAACCAAAATAATTCACAAGCAGCAAAATATAAAAGGAATACAATGAAAATACTTAACAAATAAGATAGGTTCAAAACTAGAAGCAAAAATTACCGGAAGGAATAAAACGAAAGAGCACACAAGAAGAAGATATGTATGCTGTCCAAAATTACAGATTTTAATTAACAAGAATCAATTTGTTAATTATGGTGTACTAGAAGCAAAATTACAAAAGACAATAAAAATAGCAACTTAGAGTGAAAGAAAAAGACAACTAATGCATAAATGCAGAAATTGATATCTCCCTAATAGAAAAGTCAATTTTGATACAATGAATGTAAAGACAAGAAATCAAAGAAGTCAAAAATGACGACTACCCATAAATATTCACTTTGACTTTTCAAATTAGTCTCCAAATTCAAAGTATGACCAAATCTAAATTTTTGTTTCTTTGTGATTTTTCTTTCCTAACTTTATCTCAATGTTGACTTTTCTTTTTTTTTTTTTTTTTTTAAAAATTCGGATGAACAGTGCTGTGAATAGTACTATGAGCAGTAACTTGAACAGTACCAACGATATTTTTTTTTTTTTTTAGAACTTAAAACATCAAACACAAGATCTGATGTAGGAATAAAGAAGAACACAAAAGAACAAATTCAAAAATAAAGAAGAACACGAAATTGATAAGAATAAGATTGCAAATTTAACAACGTGGAATTATCTTGTTCTAATGAAAATAAAACAATAGAATAGCAAATTAACACAAGATAAATAAGAATTTATCCTAATCCAAGCTCTGATACCAAATGATGCGGAACCCCAAGGCTAAAGAACCCGAAACCCCTTAAACATACAATATGGCATGAACATGAACAAGAAGAAACTCCCAATCTAAAGAACCCCCAAACAACATGTGAATGGAAACGCTTATAATAGATTGATTTAAAAACATAAGAACAGAATTCGCCACAAAGTAAATACCTTGATAAGAATTTAAGTTCTTGATGCAAAAGAAGAAGACAAGCAAATCCTCTCCCTTGAAGAAAATTCGGCCAAGCCAAATGATGATATTCAAAAGTGTTTTAGATATCTCTTTTACAACTTATAATGAGGTATTTATAGCCCCCAAAAGGTAGGTAACCCTAAATAAGTCAAAAGTCCACCTAACACATGGCCACCTAACACATGGGCCTCCCACCAAACCCTAAATAAGTCAAAAGGCCACCTAACACATGGCCACCTAACACATGGGCCTCCCACCAAATAACTAAAGCCCAAACTTATTAACTCTAAAATACAATAACCCACAAACCTAAAATAATTAATTTAAATGAGCCCAAGCTAAAATAAGCCCAACTCACTTAAAATAAGCTTATTAAGCTATATAAGGGTCCAACTCAACAAATTAAAACAAAACAAGTCCAACATAATAAAATAAGCTCCTTGGGCCACCTAAAACTACTCTACTAGCTTAAAATAGCTGATCAAGCCCATTTGATTCTCCTCATGTCCATTCGGCTTTATTAGATTGGTCATAGTGTCATTCGATTCCAATCTCTCTTGACTATGCATAGTTTCCACAATACGGTCCACATATGCATTTAGTGCTTCCTTGAACTTCTTGGCTCTTGATCTTGTCACCGGTCCATCCGGCAATGCTAGCTCTTCCTTGAACTTAATCTGCTTTTGATGTTCCTTGGTCGTGCTCGCATCATAGTTCTTTAACATGCTCAAAACCAAGCAACTTAGACCTAAGTGTAGAAATTAAAGTATATCTTCTGGACAATGCATCTGCAACAATGTTATCTTTTCCATGCTTGTATTGAATAACATAAGGAAATTGTTCAATAAATTCAACCCATTTAGCATGCCTCTTATTCAATTTACCTTGGCCCTTCAAGTGTTTGAGGGACTCATGATCGGTGTGAATGACAAACTCCTTAGGAAGGAGATAGTGCTGCCACACGTCCAAGGCTCTCACTAAGGCATATAACTCCTTATCATAGGTTGAATAGTTGAGTTGGGCTCCATTAAGCTTCTCACTTAAATAGGCAATTGGCTTCTTTTCTTGCATCAAAACTGCCCCAATACCTATACCAGAAGCATCACATTCTATTTCAAATGTTTTATCAAAGTTAGACAAAAATAAAATATGAGCAGAACACAACTTCCCTTTCAAAGTCTCAAATGCCTTTTGTTGTGCTTCTCCCCACTGGAACCCAACTTCCTTCTTGATAATTTCTGTACGTGGTGCAATAATGGAAGAAAAATCTTGCACAAAATGCTTATAAAAACTTGCTAAGCCATGAAAGCTTCTCACATTTGAAGTAGTCTTAGGCATAGGCCATTCCTTAATTGCCTTCACTTTCTCTTCATCCACTTCAATTCCCTGTGCACTCACCACAAAACCAAGAAACACAAGTCTATCTATGCAAAATATACATTTCTTAAGCTTAGCATACAACTTTTCAGATCTCAAAGCTTGTAAAACTAACCTAACATGCTCAATATGCTCTTTATAAGACTTGTTGTAAATGAGTATATCATCAAAGTACATAACAACAAACTTTCCTAGATATGCACGCAATACATGGTTCATAAGCCTCATGAAAGTGTTAGGGGAATTAGATTGCCCAAATGGCATAACCAACCACTCATACAAACCATATTTAGTTTTGAAAGTTGTTTTCCACTCATCACCAGGTTTCATTCTAATTTGATGATATCCACTCATTAAATCAATTTTAGTAAAATACACAGCACCACATAATTCATCCAACATATCATCTAGCCTAGGAATGGGATGTCTATACTTTATAGTGATTTTGTTGACTGCACGACAATCAACACACATCCTCCATGTTCCATCTTTTTTAGGCACCAAAAGAACAGGCATTGCGCATGGACTCATGCTTTCTCTCATCAATCCCTTCTCCATGAGTTCTTCCACTTGCCTTTTCATCTCCTTAGTTTCTATAAGATTTCTTCTATACGCTGGTCTATTGGGAATGGTAGATCCTGGCATAAAATCAATCTGATGTTCTATCCCCCTCAAAGGTGGTAAACCATCTGGCAGCTCATTAGGAAAAACATCAAAATACTCCTGCAATAAAGAAACAAAACTAGAAGGCAAAGAATCAATATTAGGGTCAGTGTCAATAAACAAAACTTCCTTGTAGATTACAAGAACCAAAGGTTGTCTTAAGGCTAATGCACTCTTGACCTCCCTTGCTCTAACATAGAAATTCTATTTTTGTCTCCCCCCTTGCTTGTTTTCACTCACCACTGGGCCATTTATTTGTTTTGTTTCTTTTTGGGCCTCTTTTCCCCCTTTCCTTTCTTTTTCTCTCTCTCTCACCCCTTGGGCCGAAACCCCTCTCCCCTTTTCTCTTTTGGCTGAAGCCTCTTTCTCTTTCTCAAACATTTTCTTTTGATCTTCAAAAATCTCTTGAGGAGATAATGGGGCTAAAACAACCTTTTTACCTTCATAAGAAAAAGAAAATCTGTTAGTGTACCCATTATGAATAGCTTGTCTATCAAATTGCCAAGGCCTTCCCAAAAGCAAATGGCCTGCCTGCATAGGTACAACATCACATAAAACTTCATCCTTGTACCATCCAATAGAAAATGGCACTCTAACCTGGCGTGTCACCTTAACCTCTCCACTATCATTCAACCATTGCAATCTATAAGGTTTAGGATGCTTCTCACATGCCAAGTTCAACTTCTCAACCATACTCACACTAGCTACATTTGTGCAACTTCTCCCATCAATAATGATTGTGCACACTCTCCCATTAACTAAACACTTAGTGTGAAATATGTTTTCTCTTTGTTCTAGGCTATCTTCCTTAACATTCAAGTTTAAAGCTTGTCTAGCCACTAATGATTTCCCACTTTCAGTAACTAACAACTCCCCCTCACTATCACAATCACTACAATCTTCCAAAGGAGGCATTTCATTATCACTATGTTCTGATTCAGAAGTAATTTCCCCATCATCCCTAGCTATTATCACCCTCCTATTAGGACAATCACGTGCTACATGCCCCTTACCCAAATATTTAAAACATTTAATTTCTCTACTAGGGGTAGGAGTACTAGAGTTACCTTTAACAACTTATTTGGAATTTGGGTTGTCTTTACTTCTTTTGGACCCAAATCTTCCCCATAGGGTTTAGATACCCTAAAGTCCTTCTTCTCCTCCTTTTTGGTCCATTTAGACCCCAAAGTATAGCTTGAGTTGTTGCTATTCTTATTGAAGCTTTTACTCCTCTTTTGCTTTTCAATCTTCATTGCCATGTGCAACATCTCCTCCATAGAGTCATATCTATATAACTCAATGGCATCAGCAATCTCCTTGTTTAGACCACCTAAAAATCGAGCCATGGTGACCTCCTGATGCGTGCACAGGGGGGTCAACCCATCATGGCAATCCTACACGGGCCAAATTGTGGAAATTATGGAAAGTCAAGAGAGATTGGAGCCGAATGACACTATGACCAATCCAATGAAGCCGAATGGACATGAGAAGAATCAAATGGGCTTGATCAACTATTTTAAGCTAGTAGAGTAGCTTTAGGCTGCCCAAGGGGCTTATTTTATTATGTTGAACTTGTTTTGTTTTAATTATTTAGTTGGACCCTCATATAGCTTAATAGGCTTATTTTAAGTGAGTTGGGCTTACTTTAGCTTGGGCTCATTTAAATTAATTATTTTAGGCTTGTGGGTTGTTGTATTTTAGAGTTAATAAGTTTGGGCTTTAGTTATTTGGTGGGAGGCCTATGTGTTAGGTGGCCTTTTGACTTATTTAGGGTTTGGTGGGAGGCCCATGTGTTAGGTGGCCATGTATTAGGTGGCCTTTTAACTTATTTAGGGTTACCTACCTTTTGGGGGCTATAAATACCTCATTATAAGTTGTAAAAGATACATCTAAAACACTTTTGAATACCATCATTTGGCTTGGCCGAATTTTCTTCATTGGAGAGGAAAGCTTGTCTTCTTCTTTTGCATCAAGAACTTAAATTCTTATCAAGGTATTTACTTTGTGGCGAATTCTGTTCTTATGTTTTTAAATCAATCTATTATAAGCGTTTCCATTCACATGTTGTTTGGGGGTTCTTTAGATTGGGAGTTTCTTCTTGTTCATGTTCATGCCATATTGTGTGTTTAAGGGGTTTCGGGTTCTCTAGCCTTACCTTTTGGGGGCTATAAATACCTCATTATAAGTTGTAAAAGATACATCTAAAACACTTTTGAATACCATCATTTGGCTTGGCCGAATTTTCTTCATTGGAGAGGAAAGCTTGTCTTCTTCTTTTGCATCAAGAACTTAAATTCTTATCAAGGTATTTACTTTGTGGCGAATTCTGTTCTTATGTTTTTAAATCAATCTATTATAAGCGTTTCCATTCACATGTTGTTTGGGGGTTCTTTAGATTGGGAGTTTCTTTTTGTTCATGTTCATGCCATATTGTGTGTTTAAGGGGTTTCGGGTTCTCTAGCCTTGGGGTTCCGCATCACCTCCACATCCTCCTCAATGTTTGCTCTCACAATGCAATTTTCCATATCTTTATAGTAATCCTCCACTGATTTTCCTCCCTGCACAGGTCTATCTAATTTCTGATGTAATTCTCTAAAGTAGTGTGAAGGAACAAACCTTTTTCTCATGGCTTCCTTCATGTCCTCCCAATTACTAATAGGATGCCTCCCCACTTTCCTTCTACTCAAATTGAGTTGCTCCCACCAAAACATTGCATAATCAGTGAACTCTACGGCTGCAATCTTCACCTTCTTTTCCTCTGAATATCTATTGCATTCAAAGATCATCTCCACCTTTCTCTCCCACTCCAAGTACTCTTCTGCACTATTTCTGCCTTTGAATGGAGGAATCTTGAGTTTGATGTTGACCAAGTTTCCATCTATCTTTGCACTAGTTTCCTCTTCCTCTTCATCATCAAAATCATGCTCCACATGTCCTTGAATAATTCGGCCTCTCCTTGCTGCCCTTCTAGTATACTTCCTTCAAGCCTCTCTTCCATTCCATCCATTCTAAGAGATAACTTCCTGATTTCACTAATGAAAGCTTGATATAGCATCTTGTTATCTGGTACATGATCTTCACCTTGGGATATTCCCTTCCCACTAGTTTCTTCAGTCATAGTGTATTACCTGCAAAATTGTTAGATAAAAACCTCACAAGCACTCCCTCACGTGTTTACACTCAAAGAATGTCACTCCTCTCGTGTTTCACACAATTAAGGCTTTTACCCTCTTAATGTCCTCACACTCTCTTGCCTTTTACCACTCAAGCTTGCAACTTTAAAATTGCACTTTAGAATTCAATCCACAAATCAAGAATCTTTAGCATGTTTAAGAAAGCAAAGAAAAAGTAAGCACTAACAATAAAAAGATAGATCAAAACTAGAAAAGAAGACACGAGACACAATAGAGGTGATACACGGTCAAGAGTGGTGTACCACTTGATTATATCCAAATTAGAGTATTAGAACAAGCAAAGATACTCTAACAATGTAAAGGAACAAAAGCAAGCTTAAAACAAAGAAATAAGCAACAAGGATTAAGAAAAATGACAATTTGGAATAAATGTATGAATTTGATTCACTATAAAGTAAACCAAATATAGAACCTAGATATTCTACCCAGCAAAGCAAGAAATCAACAAAAAGACAAAATTAAACTAAATAATGTAGTTTGCATGCAAAACAATTCAATTTAGAGCCAAAATAATGAATAGGCCGAATGGTGTATAATGTGCCAAGTTGTATGTAAAATGATGGCAAAATGATAGCAAAATGGTAGAAAAGTGATGACAAAATGATACCAAAATGGTGACATGAATGATCAAAAATGATTCCAAAAATGGTGGCCCAAATGGATAATAAATGATAACAAAAATGGCAACTCAAATGGATAAGAAATGGATAACACAAATGGATAAGGAATAGATAACACAAATGGTGGATCAATGATTGCAAAGTAAATCCTTGTTTAACTAGGATTAGGATTCCAATTCTGATATGGATTAGGATTTTTGAAAACCTAAACCCAAAGGGATAAGGATTAATTTTACTAGCCCTTAAAGGATACCTAATTCCCCAAGCAATGTGGATTAATTTTCTCCCACCTATTATAGGATTTGGATCTGCCCTTTGCTATATAAACCCTCCTTGGCCAAATTGATCCCTACTCTTTTCTCCTTCTATACTCTTTCTTTCACATTTTCTTTTTTTTTTTTTTAAATGAAGGAAATAACAACAAGACTAAAGACTACCAAGGTTGGGTTTCAAGCCAAAAGTGATCAAGGTTCAAATTCAGTTTTCTAAAACCCTTTCTCAAAACGCAAAAACTTCAAAGTGAAAAACGGAGGTCTTAACGTCATTTTTGAGGTCTGAAAAGAGCAATTACATAGGATAGTGCCCATGTAATGATTGTAGGGCTCGAAATTCTCTTTCCGAAAATATCTTATAATAGCAAATCGGACACCCGTGTCAAAAGTTATGGCCTCTCGAAATATTTTGTTTTTTTTTTAATCAGCAAACTAATCTCTAAACTCCTTCTACTAGGATTCGAATTCAAAGCTAAAGATGTTCAAGATTTCGGTTCAAAGCTATTTCACAAATTCAAGGTAAAGGTAAGACAAGAAAAAAGGCTAATTTAAACACACAAAAAGCACAATTAACTAAGAAACTTAATGCAACCTAACTCAGCATAAACAACTAGAATTCAAAGAAAAAGAAAACGCAAACCTAACACTAAGATAAATAGGAATTTACCTTACTTTGGCTCTGATACCAAATGATGCGGAACCCTAAGGTTAAAGAACCGAAATCCCTTGAACATACTCTTTGATTGCAAAGACAAAGAAGACAAACACCCCAAACAGCAAGTGAATGGAAACGCAAATAATTGGGAATCGAAGAAGATGAAAACGCCACAATCAGGACAATTGATAAGTAATCAAATTTTTCATGCAATAGAAAAGATAAGCAAGCAATCCTCACTAATCTCTCTAAAGAATTTCGGCCAAGCCAATAAGAGAAAACTCTCGAAAGTTTAATTGATCAAAATCTGAAGTTTACAACTCCTATTAGCCTATTTATATGGTGGCTAATCCTAATAACCCTTAAAAGCTAAAAACAAATCCTAATAAGGCCTAAACACACATAGGCCAAAATTACCATGGGCTTTACAAGCTAAATTAAGCCCAAACTCAAGAAAATAAACATACTGAAAATTAAGTCTTATAGGCCTAATATGAAGGCCCAAAAAAGAGACTAATTAAAACCCAAAATAACTAAAAGAAACCCAAAATAAAACCCCTACATGCATAGCCCATTAAACCACAACTTAAATGAGTCATGTGACTTTTAAATGAAGCACATGACATGGACAACTAAAAGCCCAAAGTTGCATAAGCCATTGATGGCTTAAATTGGCCCAATTCCTTCATTGGCTTCCAAAAGGCTAAGTACTTTAATTTGGCCTTCAAGCTCTCCATTGCATTTCTCAATAGCCTCTTCATGAATTTCTTGAGTGACAAAGTCTTGAACAAAAGATAACATAGCCATCTTTAGCCTGTGAGCACGTCCTCTTATTATTGGACCACTAGGCATCTTCAAAGGATCTTTGGTGGTTGATGGCATTGTTATTGGATTCGTATCAGTTTCTTCATAGATTCGGCCCATGGACTTCCTTCAAGCCTTCTTTAACTTTCCTAAATTTGATCTCCATGAATCTGAACTTGCAATATTTATAATCTTGGAATGTTAACCCCCCTTGATGCGGAACCCAATAGCTAACAAGCTACAAACCCACACATACGATTCAAATAGCAAAGCAAATCAGATAAACACCCTCCCTATTGAACCCCCAAACAACTTGTGAATGGAAACGCAAATAATCAGGAATTAAAGAACCTAAAAAATGCCACAATCAAATAATTGATAAGTTAATCAAATCCTTCATGCAATAGAAAAGAAAAGCAAGCAAATCTCACAAATCTAATCTATTAGAATTTTGGCAAAGCCAAGAAAAGAGGATAGCCTCCTTTGTTTAGTAATTCCAATCTCCTTTACAAATTCATTTTTGAGGAGAATTTATACTCCTTTAAGCTAATAAAAACACTAATTAATCAAATAGGCCTTTAAACATGGGCCTTACACCAAGATAACTAAAACCCACACTAATTAACTTAAAATACAGCCCAAAAAGCCTAAAAAGAACTAATTAAATGAGCCCGAGCTAATTAAAGCCTATCTCACTTAAATAAGCCCAAAAGAATAAGTTAAGGCCTAACATATTACAAATAATTAAAATAAAAATAATAACTAAAAGCCTAAACTAAAACAACCCCTTAAGTCCATTAATAAGCACATGCAATGCACATATAAGGTGTCACATGATGTGCACATGCATATGACACATGCATAGCACATGACATGGCACATGTCTAGCACATGTCAAAGCACATGGATGGCACATGTCAAGGTCACATGACTTGCATATGCCTCTCTTCAAAATCTCTTTTTGATTCGGCTTCTTCATAGCTACAGTAAACCACCTTCAAGCCTTCTTGAACTTCCCCAAATTTGATCTCCATGAATCCGAACTTGCAATGTTGACCCCCCTGTGCACGCATCACCCCTGTGCACATATCATGACTTGCACATGTCAAGGTGTCACATGACTTGCACATGCCTCTCTTCAAAGTCTCTTTTTGATTCATCTTCTTCATAATTTAGTAAACCACCTTCAAGCCTTCTTGAACTTCCATAAATTTAATCTCCATAAATCCGAACTTGCAATGCTTATAACGTTGCCATGTTGACCCCCCCTGTATATTCATCAATAGACATGAAGGATTCTTATTTAAGGGCAGCAAGCTTTGTGTGCCTAAATATTCAATGCGCGATTTGCTTGTATTAGAGTCTCATTATGGGGGATTGATGGGACATTTTGGGCTACATAAGACTTATGATATGTTGAATGAGCATTTTTATTGGACTCTTTAAAGAAGTTGTGCATTTGCATGGTGTAACACGCACAGTTGTTTCAGATAGGGATACAAAGTTTCTTTCACCCTTTTTTTGTGTATTATGGGGTAAGTTAGGTACAAAATTGTTGTTTTCTACTACTTGCCACCCCCAGACAGATGGACAGACTGAAGTGGTGAATAGAACTTTGGGTACTTTACTTCGTGCTATAGTGGGTAAGAATCTTAAAACTTGGGAGGATTGTTTGCCTTTTATTGAATTTGCTTATAATAAGAGTATTCATTCTTCCACTGGTTTTTCACCATTTGAACTTGTTTATGATTTTAACCCACTGTGATGCGAAACCCAATAGCTAACAAGCTACAAACCCACACATACAAGATGGTTAGCAAAGAACAAATTAGATAAACACCCTCCCTATTGAACCCCCAAACAACTCGTGAATGGAAACGCAAATAATTGATAAGTTAATCAAATTCTTCATGCAATAGAAAAGAAAAACAAGCAAATCTCACAAATCTAATCTATTAGAATTTTGGCAAAGCCAAGAAAAGAGGATAGCCTCCAATGTTTAATAATTCCCATCTCTCTATACAAATCATGTTTTTGTGGAGTGTATATACTCCTTTAAGCTAATAAAAACCCTAATTAATCAAATAGGCCTTAAAACATGGGCCTTACACCAAGATAACTAAAGCCCATACTAATTAACTTAAAATACAGCCCAAAAAGCCTAAAAATAACTAATTAAATAAGCCAAAGCTAATTAAAGCCCATCTCACTTAAATAAGCCCAAAAGAGTAAGTTAAGGCCTAACATATTACAAATAATCGAGTAAAAATAATAAATAAAGCCCTAATTAAAAGCCCAAACCAAAACAACCCCTTAAGTCCATTAATGAGCACATGCAATGCACATGTAATGTGTCACATGATGTGCACATGCATATGACACATGCATAGCACATGACATGGCACATGTCTAGCACATGTCAAGGTCACATGTCCGGCACATGTCAAGGTCACATGACTTGCACATGTCAAGGTATCACATGACTTGCACATGTCCATCTTCGATTTGGCTTCTTCATAATTCAGTAAACCACCTTCAAGCCTTCTTTGACTTCCATAAATTTAATCTCCATACCCCACTGTGCACGCATCATTCCCTCCCTCTTTAGAAAATATTCGTCCTCGAATCTTTGTCTTGTTCAAGTTGGGAATTGGCACTTGTAGAATAAATTCATCTTCATAAAAGATCTTCTGAATAGGTGGAAATAAAATAAATGCTCTTTCAGCAAAGAACTCATCATGGTCCTGCAAGTTAACATAAACACTAGGAAAAACATGGTTATTCAATACATCATTTTTATTCTAATCATGGTTCTTTTCTTCCTCCATGTTCAATTCAGCCTCCTCAAGCACTACAGGATCAGTCATAACATATTGATCTCCAATCTCGATTACACTATCTTCTTCCTTTTTACTCAAACAGTCGACAACATCCTTATTTTGACTTATATCCTCCTGATTTACAACTTCATCAGCATATAAATCTAAAGCATCTCTTTCAGCTTCATAAATAATTTCTTTGATAATAACTTCCTCTTCTTTCCTTCTTTCCTCTTGTTTCATATACGTACTTAGTAGTCCAAAAAGTTGTTTAAACAGCAATTCCGTATCTTTAAAATCTTCATTTTTGCTCCAATTTGAACAAATCTTGTTGTTGGAATTTGAGAATAACCTTGCTACCCTCCTTTGTTTCTATTGCCTCTCCACCTTAATGGCAATATTCACTAAGTCCTCCATTTTTCCATAATGTTGCAATTCAACTACATCCTCAATTTCTTTATTCAAACCTCCTAGAAACCAAGCCATTATTACCTCTTCCTCCTCTTCTATGTTAGCTTTGATTAATAGCATATCCATCTCCTTGTGATAATCTTCTACTGATCTAGCGCTGATGCGGAACCCCAAAGCTAAAGAACCCGAAATCCCTTGAACATACAATATGGCATAGACATGAATAAGAGTAAATCCCCAACCCTATTGAACCCCCAATCAATAAAGTGAAAGGAAACGCAAATAATTAGGTTGATTTAAACACAAGAACAGAATTCGCCACAAGTAATTACCTTGATAAGAATTTATGTTCTTAATGCAAAAGAAGAAGACAAGCTATCCTCTCCAAAGATGAATTCGGCCAAACCAAAAGAAATTTAACAAATTAATCAAATCTGCCTCCAATCTCGTTTTTGTGGAGTATATATACTCACTTAAGCTAGAAAAAACCCTAATTAATCAAATAGGCCTTAAAACATGGGCCTTACATCAAGATAACTAAAGCCCACACTAATTAACTTAAAATTCAGCCCAAAAAACCTAAAAAGAGCTAATTAAATGAGTCCAAGCTATTTAAAGCCCATCTCACTTAAATAAGCCCAAAAGAATAAGTTAAGGCCTAGCATATTACAAATAATCAAATAAAAATAATAAATAAAAGTCTAAACTAAAATCTCAAACAAATCAGCCCCTTAAGTCCATTAATTGGCACATGCATTGCACATGTAATGTGTCACATGACTTGCACATGCATGTGTCACATGCATAGCACATGGCATGGCACATGTCTAGCACATGTCAAAGCACATGGATGGCACATGTCAAGGTCACATGGCTTGCACATGTCAAGGTGTCACATGACTTGCACATACCTCTCATCAAAGTCTCTTTTTGATTCAGCTTCTTCATAGCTTCAGTAAACCACCTTCAAGCCTTCTTGAACTTCCCCAAATTTGATCTCCATGAATCCGAACTTGCAATGTTTATAATCTTGCAATGTTGACCCGCCTGTGCACGCACCATTCCCTCCCTCTTTAGAAAAGATTCGTCCTCAAATCTTCGTCTTGTTCAAGTTGGGAATTGCAACTTGTAGAATGAATTCATCTTCATATACTATCTTTTGAACTGGTGGAAATAAAATGAATGCTTCTTCATATGAGGAGTCATCATGTTCCTGCAATTTAACAAAAACACTAGGAAAAACATGATTATTCAATACAACCATTTCGTTCTGATCATGGTCCTCTTCTTTCTCCATGTTCAACTCAGCCTCCTTAAGCGCTACAGGATCAATCATAACATGTTGATCTTTCATCTCAACTGAACAAACATCTTCCTTTTCACAATCTTCTTCATTTTCACTCACAGCAACAACATCCTTACTTTCACTTATATCCTCCTCATTTACAACCTCATCAGCATACAAATCTAAAGCATCTCTTTCAGCTTCACAAACAATTTCTTTGACAATAACTTCCTCTTCTTTCTTTGTTTCCTCTTGTCTCCTATACGTATTTATTAGTCCAAAAAGTTGTTTAAACTGCAATTCCATATCTTTAAAATCTTCATTTTGCTCCAGTTTGGAGTTCATTTGTTGTTGGAATTTGAGAATGACCTTGCTACCCTTCTTTGCTTTTGTTGCCTCTCCACCTTCATGGCGATATTTACTAAGTCCTCCATCACTCCATAATGTTGTAAGTCCACCACATTAGCAATTTCCCTATTCAAACCTCCCATGAACCGAGCCATAGTAACCTCTTCTTCCTCTTCTATATTGGCTTTAATCATTAGCATCTCCATTTCTTTGTGATAATCCTCTACGGTTCTAGCTCCTTGGGTGAGTCTGTGTAATTGCTGGTGCAACTCTCTATAGTAGTAAGATGGTACAAACTGATATGAGCACAACCAAGCATAATGGCAGAAAATCAAGGTCAAAGAAGCTTAAAGAAGTCCTACAAGCATTCATAAGGCCTTATGTGGAGAAGATGCAAGTTCAAGAGGGGAAAGAAGCTAAATTGGGCTATGAAGATAAGTTGAGGACAAATGGTGTATTGGGCCTTCAAGCTATTTTGTTTAGCTTCTATTCTTGTAATGACATATAATTAAATGTATTTGGGCAGCCTAGTACCTTAGAAAATGTTTTGGGCTTATTTAATTAAGTTTGTTTTATTTTTGGGCTTATTTGAGTATTTTGGATAGTTTAAGTGGGTAGGCTAAAGTTGGGCTTATCTCTTCTAAAGAGTTGGGCCTAAATAACTAATTGAGGCTTAGAAAACATGAGGGGGCCGAATTTTAAAGGGGAGAGCTGAATTTGGATGGGTTTGAGTCAAATTTAGCTTTATGCCTACATTGGTGAACTTGGGGTCCTAAATTTTAGGAATGGCTTTTCTTTGACAAATACTTATTATTTTGGGATATCATTGAATAAAGTTTGATGGAGAAACAATAGGATGAATTTATCTTGAGTGAGTTAGCCAAATTCCACTTATAGCCAAAATTGAGTCTACATTCATTTTCCTTAGGATAATCACTAGCTTTTAGGATTATTTTCAAATTGTATTTATCTTTATTTATTCATGTACTTAGTCCATATTAGTGCCAAATACATGTAGATAAAGGTTAGGAATTATCTTTGTTATTTATTTTATTAATTATCTCTTAGAGTTAGTGTTTGATTATAACTCCTCTAGGGAGGGGTGGCTGCCTAGCCTATATAAAGGGCTGAACTTCTTCATTTGTACTTTACATTTTGCATATCTTATGATTAATGAATTTTCATTGACTGAATTTGTGAGAGTTAATTTCTATTGATTCTTGCTATTGTATGAAGAATTAGACTTAGGCAATTTGCATGGTTAATGCATGCTTGATTCTTATTCTTCTTACTTTCTAAATCAATCTATTATGAGCGTTTCCATTCAATATTGTTTGGGGGTTCTTTAGATTGGGGGTTTATTCACTTGTTTATGATCAATATTCATGGTATGTTGGCGTTCTAGTTTGCATATAGGCTGGGGTTCCGCATCACAAACCTCCTCTTCATTACTCTCTTCATTTCTTCCCAAGTAGAGATAGGTGGATCCCCATTCCTCCTTCTACTCTTAACTAACTCATTCCACCAAACCAGCGCATAATCACTAAACTCCACTGCTGCAATCCTTACTTTCTTATCTTCAGAATAATTATGACAATCAAAAATCATGTCCACCTTCCTTTCCCATTCTAAATATGCTTCAGCATCATTCCTACCTTTAAAGGATGGAATGTTCATCTTGATGGCATTGATGTTGCTGTCCATTTTATCTTCTCTTCTCACTCTACCCCTCACAGATTGAACTTCATCATCTTCATCCCAATCACCTTGATCAACCTCCTCTCTCTCATTAATCCATCTTCCCCTCCTAGCTGTTCTCCATGAGTTGTTGGATGTTCCCCCTTCTAATTTATCCAACCTCTCTTTAACGTGTACACTTTCCCTCAACAAATTCTCAATGGTACCTTGCATTGCCTGTATAGCAAACATAACATGTTCTATAGGCATCTCCTTCTTACTAGATTCGTCAGTCATGGTGCTTTACCTGAAAAAAATGTTAAATAAACCAGCCTCACTACACTCCCTCATGTGTTTACACTCAAAGAAGTGACACTCCACTCGCGTTTCGCTCAAATTTGGCTTTTACCCTCCTTTAAGCTCACACTCTCAAGCCTTTTACCACTCAAGCTTGTTGTCTTCAGTTGCACTTCAAAACTCAAACTCAAGTCAAAATAGTTCACAAGCAGCAAATTATAGTAAAAGAATGCAATGAAAATACTTAACAAAGAAGATAGGCACAAAACTAGAAGCAAAAGACCAAAGTAAAGAACGTTGAAATGAGCATACAAGGTGAAGATATGTATGCTGTCCGAATTATGTGAATTTAACTAACAAGAATCAAATTGTTAGTTATAGTGTAATCGGAAGCAAAAACACAAAGACACCAAAAATGAAAACTTAAGAATGAAAGAAATGACAAAACTAATGCAATAATGCAGAAATTGAAATCTCCCTAATGGAAAATTTAATTTGATACAATATGGGTTATTACACTAAGACAAAATGAAAAGGAGACATAAGATGTCCAAACTAAAAGAAGATTAGGAAACCCAAATGTTTGTCCAAAATAAGACAAAAATTAATCCAATATGTCTTAATAAGATCAAATAAGGAAACCCAAATGTCTAAACTAAGACAAAATGACTTGTCCACTATGTCTTAATTAGTTCCAGTTTAGGAAACCCAAATGTCTAGATTAAGACAAGATGACTTATCCACAATGTCTTAATTAGTTCAAGATAAGGTAACCCCAATGTCTAGACTAAGACAAAATGACTTATCCACTATTTCTTAATTAGTTTAAGTTTAGGAAACCCAAATGTCTAGACTAAGACAAAATGACTTATCTACTATGTCTTAATGTTAAGGAAACCGAATTCAGCCCAATAGGTTCAAGTCAATCCAAATAATTATCCAACTCCAAATCTGGTCCAATAGGTTTACATCAAACCCAAATAATTATCCAATCCAAATCTGGCCCAATAAGTTTAAATCAAACCCAAATAATTGTCCAACTCCAAATCTGGTCCAATAGGTTCAGCCCAATGTGTATCACGCCCAAACCAAATCAACCAAACCATAAATTGTATTCTTTTCTTTTCGCCAACAATTTTCACTTTTTTTAACAACTAGAGCAGCAAACAACCTAAACTTCAAGATCAAATGACAAAGAATTCAGCCTAAAACAAGGCTCCTAAATTTTCGGCCCCTATGAAGAACAAGGGTTCCTAAATTTGAGGAATCAAATTAATTGAAAAATAATGAACAAAAATAGCAAGTAAAAATGGATAAATAATAATTTAATCCAAATCCAAGCTCTGATACCAAATGATGCGGAACCCCAAGGCTAAAGAACTCGAAACCCGTTGAACGTACAATATGGCATAGATATGAATAAGAGTGAATCCCCAACCCTATTGAACCCCCAATCAATAAAGTGAAAGGAAACGCAAATAATTAGGTTGATTTAAACACAAGAACAGAATTCGCCACAAGTAATTACCTTGATAAGAATTTATGTTCTTAATGCAAAAGAAGAAGACAAGCTATCCTCTCCAAAGATGAATTCGGCCAAGCCAAAAGAAATTTATCAAATTAATCAAATATGCCTCCAATCTCGTTTTTGTGGATTATATATACTCCCTTAAGCTAGAAAAAAATCCTAATTAATCAATAGGCCTTAAAACATGGGCCTTACATCAAGATAACTAAAGCCCACAATAATTAACTTAAAATTCAGCCCAAAAAGCCTAAAAAGAACTAATTAAATGAGCCCAAACTAATTAAAGCCCATCTCACTTAAATAAGCCCAAAAGAATAAGTTAAGGCCTAGCATATTACAAATAATCAAAGAAAAATAATAAATAGAAGCCTAAACTAAAAGCCCAAACAAATCAGCCCCTTAAGTCCATTAATTGGCACATGCAATGCACATGTAATGTGTCACATGATGTGCACATGCATAGCGCATGACATGGCACATGTCTAGCACATGTCAAAGCACATGGATGGCACATGTCAAGGTCACATGGCTTGCACATGTTAAGGTGTCACATGACTTGCACATACCTCTCATCAAAGTCTCTTTTTGATTCCGCTTCTTCATAGCTTCCGCTTCTTCATAGCTTCAGTAAACCACCTTCAAGCCTTCTTGAACTTCCCCAAATTTGATTTCCATGAATCCGAACTTGCAATGTTTATAATCTTGCAATGTTGACCCGCCTGTGCACGCACCATTCCCTCCCTCTTTAGAAAAGATTCGTCCTCAAATCTTCATCTTGTTCAAGTTGGGAATTGAAACTTCTAGAATGAATTCATCTTCATATACTATCTTTTGAACTGGTGGAAATAAAATGAATGCTTCTTCATATGAGGAGTCATCATGTTCCTGCAATTTAACAAAAACACTAGGAAAAACAAGATTATTCAATACAACCATTTCGTTCTGATCATGGTCCTCTTCTTTCTCCATGTTCAACTCAGCCTCCTTAAGCACTACAGGATCAATCATAACATGTTGATCTTTCATCTCAACTAAACAAACATCTTCCTTTTCACAATCTTCTTCATTTTCACTAACAACAACAACATCCTTACTTTCACTTATATCCTCCTCATTTACAACCTTATAAGCATATAAATCTAAAGCATCTCTTTCAGCTTCACAAACAATTCTTTGACAATAACTTCCTCTTCTTTCTTTGTTTTCTCTTGTCTCCTATACGTACTTATTAGTCCAGAAAGTTGTTTAAACTGCAATTCCATATCTTTAAAATCTTCATTTTTGCTCCAGTTTGGACTCCATTTGTTGTTGGAATTTGAGAATGACCTTGCTACCCTTCTTTGCTTTTGTTGCCTCTCCACCTTCATGGCGATATTTACTAAGTCCTCCATCACTCTATAATGTTGTAAGTCCACCACATCAGCAATTTTCCTATTCAAACCTCCCATGAACCGAGCCATAGTAACCTCTTCTTCCTCTTCTATATTAGCTTTAATCATTATCATCTCCATTTCTTTGTGATAATCCTCTACAGTTCTAGCTCCTTGGGTGAGTCTGTGTAATTGCTGGTGCAACTCTCTATAGTAGTAAGATGGTACAAACCTCCTCTTCATTACTCTCTTCATTTCTTCCCAAGTAGAGATAGGTGGATCCCCATTCCTCCTTCTACTCTTAACTAACTCATTCCACCAAACCAGCGCATAATCACTAAACTCCATTACTGCTATCCTTACTTTCTTATCTTCAGAATAATTATGACAAGCAAAAATCATGTCTACCTTCCTTTCCCATTCTAAATATGCTTTAGCATCATTCCTACCCTTAAAGGATGGAATGTTCATCTTTATGGCATTGATGTTGCTGTCCATTTTATCTTCTCTTCTCACTCTACCCCTCACAGATTGAACTTCAACATCTTCATCCCAATCACCTTGATCAACCTCCTCTCGCTCATTAATCCATCTTCCCCTCCTAGTCGTTCTCCTTGAGTTGTTGGATGTTCCCCCTTCTAATTTATCCAACCTCTCTTTAATGTCTACTCTTTCCCTCAATAGATTCTAAAGGGTACCCTGCATTGCCTGTATAGCAAACATAACCTGTTATATTGACATCTCCTTCTTACTAGATTCGTCAATCATGGTGCTTTACCTATAAAAGATGTTAAATAAACTAGCCTCACTACACTCCCTCACGTGTTTACACTCAAAGAAGTGACACACCACTCGTGTTTCGCTCAAATTTGGCTTTTACCCTCCTTTAAGCTCACACTCTCAAGCCTTTTACCACTCAAGCTTGCTGTCTTCAGTTGCACTTCAAAACTCAAACTCAAGTCAAAATAGTTCACAAGCAGCAAATTATAGTAAAAGAATGCAATGAAAATACTTAACAAAGAAGATAAGCACAAAACTAGAAGCAAAAGACCAAAGTAAAGAACGTTGAAATGAGCATACAAGGTGAAGATATGTATGCTGTCCGAATTATGTGAATTTAACTAACAAGAATCAAATTGTTAATTATAGTGTAATCGGAAGCAAAAACACAAAGACACCAAAAATGAAAACTTAAGAATGAAAGAAATGACAAAACTAATGCAATAATGCAGAAATTTAAATCTCCCTAATGGAAAATTCAATTTGATACAATATGGGGTTATTACACTAAGATAAAATGAAAAGGAGACATAAGATGTCCAAACTAAAAGAAGATTAGGAAACCCAAATGTTTGTCCAAAATAAGACAAAGATTAATCAAATATGTCTTAATAAGATCAAATAAGGAAACCCAAATGTCTAAACTAAGACAAAATGACTTATCCACTATGTCTTAATTAGTTCCAGTTTAGGAAACTCAAATGTCTAGATTAAGACAAGATGACTTATCCACAATGTCTTAATTAGTTCAAGATAAGGTAACCCCAATGTCTAGACTAAGACAAAATGACTTATCCACTATGTCTTAATTAGTTTAAGTTTAGGAAACCCAAATGTCTAGACTAAAACAAAATGACTTATCCACTATGTCTTAATGTTAAGGAAACCGAATTCAGCCCAATAGGTTCAAGTCAATCCAAATAATTATCCAACTCCAAATCTGGTTCAATAGGTTTAAATCAAACCCAAATAATTATCCAATTCCAAATTTGGCCCAATAGGTTTAAATAAAACCCAATAATTGTCCAACTCCAAATCTGGTCTAATAGGTTCAGCCCAATGTGTGTCACGCCCAAACCAAACCAACCAAACCCTAAATTGTATTCTTTTCTTTTCGCCAACAATTTCCACTTTTTTTTAACAACTAGAGCAGCAAACAACCTAAACTTAAAGATCAAATGACAAAGAATTCAGCTTAAAACAAGGCTCCTAAATTTTCGGCCCCTATGATGAACAAGGGTTCCTAAATTTGAGGAATCAAATTAATTGAAAAATAATGAATAAAAATAGCAAGTAAACATGGATAAATAATAATTTAATCCAAATCCAAGCTCTGATACCAAATGATGCGGAACCCCAAGGCTAAAGAACCCGAAACCCCTTGAACATACAATATGGCATAGACATGAATAAGAGTGAATCCCCAACCCTATTGAACCCCCAATCAATAAAGTGAAAGGAAACGCAAATAATTAGGTTGATTTAAACATAAGAACAGAATTCGCCACAAGTAATTACCTTGATAAGAATTTATGTTCTTAATGCAAAAGAAGAAGACAAGCTATCCTCTCCAAAGATGAATTCGGCCAAGCCAAAAGAAATTTATCAAATTAATCAAATATGCCTTCAATCTCGTTTTTGTGGAGTATATATACTCCCTTAAGCTAGAAAAAAAAACCCTAATTAATCACATAGGCCTTAAAACGTGGGCTTTACATCAAGATAACTAAAGCCCACAATAATTAACTTAAAATTCAGCCCAAAAAGCCTAAAAAGAACTAATTAAATGAGCCCAAGTTAATTAAAGCCCATCTCATTTAAATAAGCCCAAAAGAATAAGTTAAGGCCTAGCATATTACAAATAATCAAATAAAAATAATAAATAGAAGCCTAAACTAAAAGCCCAAACAAATCAGCCCCTTAAGTCCATTAATTGGCACATGCATTGCACATGTAATGTGTCACATGATGTGCACATGCATATGGCACATGCATAGCACATGACATGGCACATGTCTAGCACATGTCAAAGCACATGGATGGCACATGTCAAGGTCACATGACTTGCACATGTCAAGGTGTCACATGACTTGCACATGCCTCTCTTCAAAGTCTCTTTTTGATTCGGCTTCTTCATAGCCTCAGTAAACCACCTTCAAGCCTTCTTGAACTTCCCCAAATTTGATCTCCATGAATCCAAACTTGCAATGTTTATAATCTTGCAATGTTGACCCCCCTGTGCACGCATCAAGCGCCTTGCACTAGCATATGCAACCTCTGATGTAACTCCCTAAATTAGTGTGAAGGCACAAATCTTTTCCTCATGGCCTCCTTCATATCCTTCCAACTACTAATAGGACGTCTCCTCATCTTCCTTCTGCCCATATTCAATTGATCCCACCAAAATAAAGCATAGTCAGTGAATTCTACAGCTGCAATCTTCTCTTTCTTTTCCTCTGAGTACCTGTTACAATCAAAAATCATCTCTACCTTTCTTTCCCACTCCAAATACTCTTCAGCATTGTTTCAGCCTTTAAATGGAGGAATCTTGAGCTTGATGTTGCCCAAATTCCCATCTATCTTTGCACTAGTTTCCTCCTCCTCTTCATCATCAAAATCATTCTCCACATGTCCTTGAATAATTCGGCCTCTCCTTGCTGCCCTTCTAGGTACATTAGATATACTTCCTTCAAGCCTCTCTTCCATTCCATCCATTCTAAGGGACAACTACCGGATCTCACTAATGAAAGCTTGATATAGCATCTTGTTATCTGGTATATGATCTTCACCTTGGGATATTCCTTTTCCACTACTTTCTTCAGTCATGGTGTATTTCCTGCAGAAATTGTTAGATAAAAACCTCACAAGCACTCCCTCACGTGTTTACACTCAAAGAATGTCACTCCTCTCGTGTTTCACACAATTAAGGCTTTTACCCTCTTAATGTTCTCACACTAGCCATTTACCACTCAAGCTTGCAACTTTAAAAGTTCACTTTAGAATTCAATCCACAAATTAAGAATCTTGAGCACGTTTAAGAAAGCAAAGAAAAAGTAAGCTCAAAATTAGAAAAGAAGACACTAGACAAATGGAGGCGATACACGGTCAAGAGTGGTGTACCACTTGATTATATCCAAATTAGAGTATTAGAACAAGCAAAGATACTCTAACAATGTAAAGGAACAAAAGCAAGCTTAAAACAAAGAAATAAGCAACAAGAATTAAGAAAAATGATAATGTGGACAAAATGTATAAATTTGATTCACTACAAAGTAAACCAAATATAGAACCTAGATATTCTACCCAGCAAAGCAAGAAATAAACAAAAAGACAAAATTAAACTAAATAAAGTTGTTTGCATGCAAAACAATTCAATTTAGAGCCAAAATAATGAATAGGCCGAATGGTGTATCATGATCTAATTAATGTGTTAAGTTGTGTGCAAAATGATGGCAAAAGATAGAAAAATGATGGCAAAATGATACCAAAATGGTGGCAAAATGATAGCAAAATGATACCAAAATGGTGGCAAAATGATAGCAAAATGATGGCAAAATGGTAGAAAAACGAAGGCAAAATGATACCAAAATGGTAACACAAATGATCAAAAATGATTCCAAAATGGGATAAGAAATGATAAAATGGCAGCTCAAATGGATAAGAAATGACACTAAAAATGGCAGCTCAAATGGATAAGAAATGATACAAAAATGGCAGTTCAAATGGATAAGAAATGATATCAAAATGGCAGCTTAAATGGATATGAAATGATATCAAAATGGCAGCTCAAATGGATAACAAATGATATCAAAATGGTAGCTCAAATGGATAAGAAATGGATAGCACAAATGGTGGTTTAATGATTGCAAAGTAAATCCTTGGTTAAGTAGGATTAGGATTATAATTCCAATTCTGATATGGATTAGGATTTGAAAAACTATTTCTCAAAACAAATAGGATTAATTTTTCCTACCACTTAGATGATTCCTACTTGTGTTTAGAAAATGATTAATTGATGCCCCTAATCCTCTAGCAATTAGGATTAAATTTTCCACCTATTAAAGGATTTGAATTTTCCCTTTTGCTATATATATATTCTTCACAATCAAATCCACACGCAATTTTTATTTACTTCACACGCAAATTGTTCCTTATTTTCTCTTCTTCTCTCTTTTCTTCTTTTTTTTTTCGTTTTACTCCTTTTTTTTGTGAACAGTACCGTGAATAGTGTATGAACAGTGTTGTGAACAGTAATGTGAATAGTACTTTTCTTTTTTTTTTAAAAAAAAACAATCAGCAAACTAATCTATGAACTTTTTCTACTAGGATTCGGATTCAAGCTAAGGATGTTCAAGATTCGGTTCAAGGCAATTTCACGAATTCAAGGTAAAAGGTAAGAAAACAAAAAGCTAATTTAAACACACAAAAAGCACAATAACTAAGAAAATTAATGCAACCTAATTCGACATAAACAAAAAGAATTCAAAGAAAAGAAAACACAAACCTAACACTAAGATAAATAGGAATTTACCTTACTTTTGGCTCTGATACCAAATGATACGGAACCTAATAGCTAACAAGCTCCAAACCCATACACATACAAGATGGTTAGCAAAGAACAAATTAGATAAACACCCTCCCTATTGAACCCCCAAACAACTCGTGAATGGAAACGCAAATAATTAGGAATTAAAGAACCTGAAAAACGCCACAATCAAATAATTGATAAGTTAATCAAATTCTTCATGCAATAGAAAAGAAAAGCAAGCAAATCTCACAAATCTAATCTATTAGAATTTTGGCAAAGCCAAGAAAAGAGGATAGCCTCCAATGTTTAATAATTCCCATCTCTCTATAAAAATCACGTTTTTGTGGAGTATATATACTCCTTTAAGCTAATAAAAACCCTAATTAATCAAATAGGCCTTAAATGCCTTACACCAAGATAACTAAAGCCCACACTAATTAACTTAAAATGCAGCACAAAAAGCCTAAAAATAACTAATTATATAAGCCCAAGCTAATTAAAGCCCATCTCACTTAAATAAGCCCAAGCTAATTAAAGCCCATCTCACTTAAATAAGCCCAAAAGAGTAAGTTAAGGCCTAACATATTACAAATAATCAAGTAAAAATAATAAATAAAGCCCTAATTAGAAGCCCAAACCAAAACAGCCCCTTAAGTCCATTAATAAGCACATGCAATGCACATGTAATGTGTCACAAGATGTGCACATGCATATGACACATGCATAGCACATGACATGGCACATGTCTAGCACATGTCAAGGTCACATGTCCGGCACATGTCAAGGTCACATGACTTGCACATATCCATCTTCGATTTGGATTCTTCGTAATTCAGTAAACCACCTTCAAGCCTTCTTTAACTTCCATAAATTTAATCTCCATAAATCCGAACTTGCAAAGTTTATAATCTTGCAATGTTGACCCCCCTGTACACGCATCACACTGATTGTGCTTAATTTTTATCCATTGCCTTTACATGAGCTTTCAAGTTTGGATGGTATTAGAAAGGCAGAATTGGTGAAGTCTTTGCATAAGAAAGCACGAGCAAGCATTGAGAAGAAAATAGGCAGTATGCTGATAAAGCGAATAGGGGAAGGAAACAAGTGGTGTTCACCCCTAGAGATTGTGTTTGGGTGCATTTTTGAAAGGAGAGGTTGCCAAACCAAAGGAAGAGCAAGTTGGATGCTCGTGGTGATGGTCCTTTTCAAGTCTTGGAGCGCATCAATGATAATGCATACAAGATAGACTTGCCAGGTGAGTACGGTGTTTCAGCTACATTTAATGTTTCTAACCTTTCTCCTTTTGATGTGGATTCATATTTGAGGACAAATCTTTTTGAGGAGAGAGGGAATGATACGAATTCACCATCAAAACCATCAACCATTAAAGATCCATTAAAGATGCCAAGTGGTCCAATCACAAGAGGGCGAGCTAAGAAGCTGAAGATCGCTATGACAGCCTATGTGAAAGGCTTTGTTACTCAAGAGTTACATGAAGATGCCTTTGAGAATTGTCAAAGAGAGCTTAAAGGAGGAATGCATAAAGTACTTAGCCTTTTGGAAGCATGTGATAGAATTGGGCCAACTTAATTCAACTTTGCATTTATGTAACTTGGGATTTAATTGTACAAGTCATGTGCTTCATTTTAAAATTCACATGACTCATTTAAGTTGGGTTAGGTGTGTGGGCTTCTAAAATTTGGGTTTAGTTTAGCTAGTTGGGTTATTAGTTAGTCTTTTCTTTTGGGCTTGAAATTCGACCAACTCTTTTAAATTATTGGGTTTTGTTTTAAGTTATGTTTAGTCATTGTAAATTGGGCTTATTTGTTTAGATTAGCTCATGGGAATTTCGGCCTACATGTTAAAAGGCCTTATTTGCTTAATTAGGGTTAGATTAAATTAGGAGGATATAAATACCTCTTAAGACATTGTAAAAATGAGACTCGACATTATTTCTTTGTCGCTTGGCCAAAATTTATAGCATAGATTGAGAGTCAATTGCTTTCTTTTCTATATTGCATGAAGAATTTGATCAACTTATTAATTGTTTGATTGTGGCATTTTTTAGGTTCTTTATTTCCCAATTATTTGCGTTTCCATTCACAAGTTGTTTGGGGGTTTAATAGGGAGGGTATTTATCTGATTTGCTTTGCTATGCGAATTGTATGTGTGGGTTTGTAGCTCGATAGCTATTGGATTCCGCCTCACATAACCACGCACTTATAAATGCAAATATGCTTGTTCGTGTACTAAAACTAATGAACAAATACAAAAAAGACGCACGCTCGCAACACAAACATGTTCTTGAACTCGCACAAAATGTACAACCATATACCCTAAAATGTGATAAGTGGATTAGATTTAATGCATAATATGCTTGCATGACAGTAAATAATGTGCATGTGCAAAGAGTAAAGACCACCCACGCTCAAATAATTCAGGGCATGCATAAACTTTGACATCACCACGCATGCAAACATGCATGTTCATGCAGTAATACTAATGCACAAATACAAAAAAGATGCATGCATTCAGCACAAACGTGCCCTTCTACTCGCACAAAATGCACACTTATATACCCAAAAATGCGCTAACGGGCTTTGATTGAAAGCATATATGCGCACACATGAAAATGCACAATACGCTTGTGATGTAGATAGCCATGGAAAGGACCCATTAAAGCTTCCAAATGGACCGATTACAAGGAATAGAGCCAAGAAACTCAATGAGAACTTACAAGGCTTTATTCAAGCATTTATTGAAGAGCAAATGAAGCTTCAAGGGCATAAATATTATGGGGTTAATTCCGAGGCCATGGAAACCAAAATTGGAGTTTTTCAAGGAGATTTGAAGCTGGTTCACATGTTGGGAGCAGAAATGGGCCATGAAGGGAAAGAAGCCGAATGTTCAACTCATGAAACACTTGACATGTGCCGGTCATGTGACACTTGACATGTGCCGGTCATGTGACCTAGACATGTGCCGGGCATGTGACAATGACATGTGCCAAGCATGTGCTTGACATGTGCTAGACATGTGGCTTATGTCATGTGCATTGCATGTGCTTAATTAATGAACTAATGGGCTGTTTGGTTTGGGCTTTTAGTTAGGGCCTCAATTTAAGTTTTTAACTTGATTAATTGTAATAACTAAGCCTTTTCAATATGGGCTCACGCCACCCACTTTGGCAGCCCATCCAATTGGTTTTTAATTTTATTATTTCAATTAGGTTTAGGGTTTATTTACTCCTACATGTATTAGGGTTAAGTGGCTGCCTATATAAGGCATACTTATGCGTGTTTTTCATCAGCTTTTGAATAGAGAAATATTATTGTTCTTTGCTGTTTGCAAGACATCTATTGCAAAGTAAGTGAATCTTTACTTTGTGTTGTTTTAAGAATTGGGTTATTCAAGCTTTGTTCTTGTGTAGTTCTATTCTTCCATTTTTCTGCTTTAGGTCTTAATTATCTTTGATATTAGGGTTTAAAGTGAATACAATTTCAGATTGCATGTTTAGGATTTGATGGTTAATTGAATGAAGAGTTCGGGGTTTTGATTAGATCCTAAGGTTCCGCATCAATCGGTATCAGAGCCTAATTGAAGTTGGATTTTTATCTAGCTTGAATTATTGTTTGGTGTTAAAAAAAAAAGAATCTGGTACTGTTCACGTACTGTTCACGCGTACTGTTCATCACGTAGCTACTGTTCATTCGTGATTTAAATGATACATATATCATATTTGTGTCATCTATTGCTTGTTATAAGGAGTTGAAAATGGTTCAATTGAATTCTTTTTATACCTAAAGTGATTAAGTTGAACCTCATTAAGATAGTTTAGCTACTGATCTTATATTAAAAGAAAAAAAAAATCTAGATCTATTTGGGGGTACTGATTATAACTTAAATTTAGGTGTTTGCATGTTAGTTAGAGCTAGCTTGGGTTGGGTTAGAATATTTAGGTTCTAGTTCGGTTTCTTCATTAAGGAGTGCCGAATCCACTACACTTTGTTCAAATCTGTTTTTCTTGATATTCTAAGTCTCTTTTATTTGTTTAATTGCTTTTGCTTCCAATTACATTGTTTGAGTAGTAAGTTGCTTTCTATTACTCATTTGCGCAAAATTCAGTTGCACACCTTTCTTCATCTAAGTGTGTAACAATTCTGTTTTATTGTTTCCTATACAAAATCTTGCCTCTAGATTCGAGCGTGCTATATTCTTCATTAAGTTATCCTGTATTTCCCTACATTAAGACTCGCTTGAATTGATACTTGGTTCTGAAGAACAACCCGAAAGTAAAGAGCAAGAGTGGAAAAAGGCAAGAGTGTGTGAGTGCATTCAAGAGGGTAAAAGCCCATATTGTGTGAAACACGAGAGGAGTTGATGCGTGCACAGGGGGGTCAACCCATCATGGCAATCCTACGCAGGCCGAATTGTGGAAGCTATGGAGATTCAAGAGAGAGTTGAGCCAAATTGTGCTATATCTAATCCAATGGGGCCAAATGCAAAAGATGGGCTTCAATTGTGCTTGATTAATTATTTCAATCTCGAAGAGTAGCTTTAGGCTGCCCAAGGGGCTTATTTTATTATGTTGAACTTGTTTTGTTTTAATTATTTAGTTGGACCCTCATATAGCTTAATAGGCTTATTTTAAGTGAGTTGGGCTTACTTTAAGTTGGGCTCATTTAAATTAATTATTTTAGGCTTGTGGGTTGTATTTTAGAGTTAATAAGTTTGGGCTTTAGTTATTTGGTGGGAGGCCCATGTGTTAGGTGGCCATGTGTTAGGTGGCCTTTTGACTTATTTATGGTTTGGTGGGAGGCCCATGTGTTAGGTGGCCATGTGTTAGGTGGACTTTTGACTTATTTAGGGTTACCTACCTTTTGGGGGCTATAAATACCTCATTATAAGTTGTAAAAGATACATCTAAAACACTTTTGAATATCATCATTTGGCTTGGCCGAATTTTCTTCATTGGAGAGGAAAGCTTGTCTTCTTCTTTTGCATCAAGAACTTAAATTCTTATCAAGGTATTTACTTTGTGGCGAATTCTGTTCTTATGTTTCTAAATCAATCTATTATAAGCGTTTCCATTCACATGTTGTTTGGGGGTTCTTTAGATTGGGAGTTTCTTCTTGTTCATGTTCATGCCATATTGTGTGTTTAAGGGGTTTCGGGTTCTTTAGCCTTGGGTTTCCGCATGGGGCCAAATGCAAAAGATGGGCTTCAATTGTGCTTGATTAATTATTTCAATCTCGAAGAGTAGCTTTAGGCTGCCCAAGGGGCTTATTTTATTATGTTGGACTTGTTTTGTTTTAATTTGTTTAGTTGGACCCTCATATAGCTTAATAGGCTTATTTTAAGTGAGTTGGGCTTACTTTAAGTTGGGCTCATTTAAATTAATTATTTTAGGCTTGTGGGTTGTTGTATTTTAGAGTTAATAAGTTTGGGCTTTAGTTATTTGGTGGGAGGCCCATGTGTTAGGTGGCCATGTGTTAGGTGGCCTTTTGACTTATTTATGGTTTGGTGGGAGGCCCATGTGTTAGGTGGCCATGTGTTAGGTGGACTTTTGACTTATTTAGGGTTACCTACCTTTTGGGGGCTATAAATACCTCATTATAAGTTGTAAAAGATACATCTAAAACACTTTTGAATATCATCATTTGGCTTGGCCGAATTTTCTTCATTGGAGAGGAAAGCTTGTCTTCTTCTTTTGCATCAAGAACTTAAATTCTTATCAAGGTATTTACTTTGTGGCGAATTCTGTTCTTATGTTTCTAAATCAATCTATTATAAGCGTTTCCATTCACATGTTGTTTGGGGGTTCTTTAGATTGGGAGTTTCTTCTTGTTCATGTTCATGCCATATTGTGTGTTTAAGGGGTTTCGGGTTCTTTAGCCTTGGGTTTCCGCATCATTTGGTATCAGAGCTTGGATTAGGATAAATTCTTATTTATCTTGTGTTAGTTTGCTATTCTATTGTTTTATTTCCATTAGAACAAGATAATTCCGAATTGTTTAATTTGCAATCTTATTCTTATCAATTTCGTGTTCTTCTTTATTTTTGAATTTGTTATTTTGTGTTCTTCTTTGTTCCTACATTAGATCTTGTGTTTGATGTTTTAAGTTCTAAAAAAAAAAAAGAAAAAAAATCGTTGGTACTGTTCATGTTACTGTTCATAGTACTATTTACAGCACTGTTCATCCGAATTTAAAAAAAAAAAAAAGAAAAGTCAGCATTGAGATAAAGCTAGGAAAGAAAAATCACAAAGAAACAAAAAAAAAATTAGATTTGGTCATACTTTGAATTTGGAAATTAATTTGAAAAGTCAAAGTGGCAATTTGTTGGTAGGCGTCATTCTTGACTTTCTTTGTTAAGTGTTTTCATTGCATTCTCATTTAAATTTGTTGAATTGTGAATCATCTTGACTTGGAATTAAATTCTGAAGTGCAACTGAGGACAGCAAGCTGGAGTGGAAAAAGGCTTGAGTGTGTAAGCTTAGAAGAGGGTAAAAGCCAAGTTGAGTGAAACACGGGTGGAGTGCAATATTTTGAGTGAAACACGTGAGGGAGTGAATTATGAGGTTTTTTTATTCCCTATTAACATTTATTTGCAGTTTATAAATCAAGTCGAGAAGGGAAAAGAAAGGAGACAATTTTTTTGAGGAAGAAGATGAAAACGTGCCTAATGTGAAGATGATGTACAAAACAATCATGAGTGAGTTTAAGAAGTTAAATTCCAGGATGGATCAGATGGCAGAGAGAATGGATGAGTCTACTAAAATCCAAAATCGAAGTAGATTAATTGACCGTCAGAGGAATAAGGAAGAATCTAAAGATATGGAATTGCGGTTTAAACAACTATTTAGAAAGCTAGATAATTGTTTAAAAAAGGAGAGAAGAAAGAAAGAGGAAGTTGCAATGGAAGAAATTATATGTGAAGCTGAAAGAGATGCTATAGATTTATATGCTGATGAGATTGTCAATGAGGAAGATAAAAGTGAAAGTGTAGATGTTGTTGCTGTGAGTGAAAATGAAGAAGATTGTAAAATGGAAGATGCTTGTTTAGTTGAGTTGGACGATCAGCATGTTACGATTAATCCTGTAGTGTTTCAGGAGACTGAATTGAACATGGAAAAAGAAGATAATCATGATCAAAATGAAATTCATGTATTGACTAACCATGCTTTTCCTAGTTTTCGTGTTAACTTGCAGGAACATAATGAGTTCTTTTCTGAAAAAGCATTCATATTATTTCCACCTATTCCCAAGATTGTCTATGAAGATCAATTTATTCCACAAGCTTCAATTCCCAACTTAAATAAAACAAAGATTCGAGGATGAATCTTTTCTAAAGAGGGAGGGGATGATGCGTGCACAGGGGGGTCAACCCATCATGGCAATCCTACGCAGGCCGAATTGTGGAAGCTATGGAGATTCAAGAGAGAGTTGAGCCAAATTGTGCTATATCTAATCCAATGGGGCCAAATGCAAAAGATGGGCTTCAATTGTGCTTGATTAATTATTTCAATCTCGAAGAGTAGCTTTAGGCTGTCCAAGGGGCTTATTTTATTATGTTGAACTTGTTTTGTTTTAATTATTTAGTTGGACCCTCATATAGCTTAATAGGCTTATTTTAAGTGAGTTGGGCTTACTTTAAGTTGGGCTCATTTAAATTAATTATTTTAGGCTTGTGGGTTGTATTTTAGAGTTAATAAGTTTGGGCTTTAGTTATTTGGTGGGAGGCCCATGTGTTAGGTGGCCATGTGTTAGGTGGCCTTTTGACTTATTTATGGTTTGGTGGGAGGCCCATGTGTTAGGTGGCCATGTGTTAGGTGGACTTTTGACTTATTTAGGGTTACCTACCTTTTGGGGGCTATAAATACCTCATTATAAGTTGTAAAAGATACATCTAAAACACTTTTGAATATCATCATTTGGCTTGGCCGAATTTTCTTCATTGGAGAGGAAAGCTTGTCTTCTTCTTTTGCATCAAGAACTTAAATTCTTATCAAGGTATTTACTTTGTGGCGAATTCTGTTCTTATGTTTCTAAATCAATCTATTATAAGCGTTTCCATTCACATGTTGTTTGGGGGTTCTTTAGATTGGGAGTTTCTTCTTGTTCATGTTCATGCCATATTGTTTGTTTAAGGGGTTTCGGGTTCTTTAGCCTTGGGTTTCCGCATCAGGAGTGATACAAACTTTAGTGTAAACACGAGAGGGAGTGCTTTGTGAGGTTATTTTATCTAATTTTGTTTGCAGGTAAATACAATGACTGAAGAAACTGGTAAGAAAGGCATGTCCCAAGAAGAGATTGCCTTTGCTATACAAGCAATGCAAAGTACATTTGAGAGATTTATGAGGGAAATGGGGAATGTAAATGAAAGATTGGAGAAGCTCGAAGTGAGCACTTCTAATACTACTGGTAGGGTAGCAAGGAGAGGTCGATTCATTACTGAAGAGGTTGATCATAATGAATTGGACGAAGAAGAGGAAGTTCGTTCAGTAAGGGAAAGAGTGAGAATAGAAGATAAAATGGATAGTAACATAAATGCTATCAAGATGAATATTCCACCCTTCAAAGGCCGAAATGATGCTGAAGAATACTTGGAGTGGGAAAGGAAAGTAGAGATGATCTTTGAATGCCATAACTATTCTGATGAAAAGAAGGTTAGACTAGCTGCAGTAGAGTTCTCAAACTATGCACTAGTATGGTGGGCTGAATTGAACAAGAATAGGAGGAGAAATGGAGAGAATCCTGTTTCTAGTTGGGAAGAGATGAAAAGGATTATGAGGAAAAGGTTTGTGCCGAGCTATTACTATAGAGAGATACATCAACGATTGCACAGACTTACTCAAGGGGCTAGAACAGTGGAAGAATACCACAAGGAGATGGAAATGTTGATGATAAAAGCAAACCTAGAAGAAGAGGAAGAATCCGTTATGGTTCGATTTCTAAGTGGCCTAAATAGGGAGATTGCAAATGTTGTCGAGTTGCACCCATTCCTTGACATGGAGGAACTAGTGAACTTGGCCATGAAAGTGGAGAGACAAATGAAATACAAAGGAAGTGCTAGAAGCCAAAATTCGGGTTCCACATCTAATTGGAATTCGAAGTGGAATAAGAGTGACAATAAGGCTGCCCAAAAGTCCTTCGACTCAAAAGACAAATTCAAGGACAACCAAGGTGGCAAAACCGAATCAAAAGGTACCTCTAATATAATCCCTTCTAATACTAAGCATAGAGAGATTAAATGTTTTAGATGTTTGGGGGTTGGGCATATTGCATCTCAGTGTCCTAATAAAAGGTCTATGCTTGTTAGGGATAGTGGAGAAGTTGTTTCTGAACATGAAAGTGATTCTGATTCCATGCCTAGTTTAGTAGATGCTTCTGATGATGAAATTGAATTTGCTGAACATGGTGAATCTCTAGTTGTTAGGCGTGCTTTGAATGTGCAATTTAAGGAAGAATCAGATGTAGACCAAAGGGAAAATATCTTCCATACTAGATGTAAAGTGAATGGGAAAGTTTGTAGTTTAATTATAGATGGGGGTAGTTGTACTAATGTTGCTAGTACTACACTTGTTAACAAGTTGGGACTGAGATGGATGAAACACCCTAATCCTTATAAACTGCAATGGTTGAATGATTGTGGAGAAGTAAAAGTAACAAAACAAGTTCTTATTGCCTTCTCGATTGGGAGATATAAGGATGAGATTGTATGTGATGTGGTACCCATGCATGCTGGTCATATATTACTTGGAAGGCCTTGGCAATTTGATAGGCGTGTAACACATGATGGGTATAAAAATAGGTATTCATTCAAGATGAATGAGCAGAATGTCATTTTGGCCCCTATGACACCAAAAGAGGTACATGATGATCAATTGAGACTTAAGAAGTCATTTGAAGGGGACATGGGTAGTGAGGCCGAAAAGGCAAAAGAAAATGAGGTAAAAGAGGCCAAGAGAGAAAAGAAAGAAAATGGCCCAACGGAGAGTGACTGTGCAGGAGAGAAAAAGAAACTTTCGTTCTATGCAAAACAGAGGGAATTGAAGAGTGCTTTTATTGCAAAGAAATCTCTCATTGTACTTCGGTTCAAAGAGAATTTTCTTAACTTGACTGACATTAACCCAAGTTTGCCTAGTTGTGTTGTTTCTTTATTGCAGGAATTTGATGATGTCTTCCCTGAGGAGATTCCCAAGGGGTTACCACCATTGAGGGGGATTGAACATCAAATTGACTTCATTCTAGGATCAACGATTCCAAATCGACCAGCTTATAGGAGTAACCCTGAGGAAACAAAGGAACTTCAAAGGCAAGTTGATGAGTTGTTGGAAAGAGGTCATATAAGAGAAAGCTTGAGCCCATGTGCTGTCCCTGTTTTACTGGTACCGAAAAAGGATAGAACTTGGAGGATGTGTGTCGATTGTCGAGCAGTCAATAGAATCACGGTAAAGTATCGACATCCTATTCCTAGGTTAGATGACATGTTGGATGAATTGCACGGTGCTTGTTTCTCTACAAAAATTGATTTGAAGAGTGGATATCACCAAATTAGGATGAAATTAGGTGATGAATGGAAAACAGCTTTTAAAACAAAATATGGTTTGTATGAATGGATGGTGATGCCATTTGGGCTAACTAATGCACCTAGTACATTTATGAGATTGATGAACCATGTTTTGCGTGTATTCCTAGGAAAGTTCGTAGTTGTTTATTTTGATGATATACTCATTTATAGTAGATCTTTAGATGAGCATATAGATCATATAAGGGCTGTTTTACAAGTACTTAGGAATGAAAAATTGTATGCCAATGTAAAGAAATGCATTTTTTGTAGTGATAAATTGATATTCCTAGGGTTTGTGGTTTCGGCCAAAGGGATAGAAGTGGACAATGAAAAGGTTAAGGCAATTCAAGATTGGCCTACACCTAAATCAGTTAGTGAAGTTAGGAGTTTTCATGGACTTGCTAGTTTCTATAGGAGGTTTGTGAAAGACTTTAGTACTATTGCTGCACCATTAACTGAAATTGTTAAGAAAGATGTGCCTTTTAAATGGGGTGAAAATCAGGAAAATGCTTTCAATTTGCTTAAGGAAAAGTTATGTACTGCTCCTATTTTAAGTTTGCCCGATTTTGATAAAGCTTTTGAGATTGAATGTGATGCTTCCGGGATAGGTATTGGTGCTGTTTTGATGCAGGAAAGGAAGCCAATTGCATACTTCAGTGAGAAACTTAGTGGAGCTGAATTGAGGTACTCCACCTATGACAAGGAATTCTATGCTTTGGTGAGAGCATTGGATGTTTGGCAACATTACTTATTACCAAGAGAATTCATGATCTACACTGATCATGAATCACTTAAACACTTGAAGTCTCAAGGTAAGTTGAACAAGAGACATTCAAAATGGATGGAGTTTGTGGATACATTTCCTTATGTGATCCATTACAAGAAAGGTAAGGAGAATGTGGTAGCGGATGCACTTTCAAGAAGGTATGCCTTGATCACCTCTTTAAGTTCTAAGTTATTGGGATTTGAGTATATTAAGGACTTGTATGCTACTGATTCTGATTTTGGTAATGTGTTTCGTGCATGTGAGCATGTTGCATTTCAAAAGTTTTATAGGCATGATGGATACTTGTTTAAAGATGGTAAGTTGTGTTTGCCTATATGTTCTTTAAGAGAATTGCTTGTACGTGAAGCACATTGTGGAGGTTTGATGGGACATTTTGGTGTGATTAAAACTGTAGACATATTGCAAGAACATTTTTTCTGGCCTCATATGCGAAGGGATGTTGAAAGAATTTGTAGTAAATGTATTGCATGTAGACAGGCTAAATCTAAAGTCAAACCATATGGACTATATACTCCTTTACCTGTACCTAATGAACCGTGGGTAGATATATCTATGGACTTTGTGTTAGGCTTGCCTAGGGCAAAAAGAGGTAGGGATAGTATATTTGTTGTAGTTGACAGGTTTAGTAAGATGGCACATTTCATTCCTTGTCATAAAACTGACGATGCTACAAGTGTTGCTGAATTGTTCTTTAGGGATATAGTACGTTTACATGGAATACCAAGAACAATTATTTCTGATAGAGATGTCAAGTTCTTAAGCTACTTTTGGAAGACGTTGTGGGGGAAGTTGGGTACTAAACTCTTATTTTCTACTACTTGTCACCCTCAAACTGATGGACAAACTGAAGTAGTTAATAGAACTTTAGGGACACTTTTGCGTGCTGTTGTTGGGAAGAATTTGAAAACTTGGGAAGATTGTTTACCATTGATTGAGTTTGCTTATAATCGTACTATTCATTCTTCTACGGGTTTTTCTCCTTTTGAAGTTGTGTATGGTTTTAACCCTTTAACTCCCTTGGATTTAACTCCTTTACCTTTGAATGAGTTATCAAATTTAGATGGACAAAAGAAGGCTGAACTTGTTAGATCCATTCATGAGAAAACCCGTGCACACATCGAGAAAAGGAACAGGAACTATGCTGATCAAGCCAACAAAGGGCGTAAGAAGGTGTTGTTTGAACCAGGAGATTGGGTTTGGGTACATCTGAGGAAGGAAAGGTTTCCAAACCAAAGGAAGAACAAACTGGATGCAAGAGGAGATGGTCCTTTTCAAGTATTGGAAAAGCTCAATGACAATGCATACAAGATTGATCTACCTGGTGAGTATCAAGTTTCAGCTACTTTTAATGTTTCTGATTTATCTCCTTTTGATATGGATGCAGATTCGAGGATGAATCTTTTTGAGGAAGGGGGGACTGATGTAGATAGCCATGGAAAGGACCCATTAAAGCTTCCAAATGGACCGATTACAAGGAATAGAGCCAAGAAACTCAATGAGAACTTACAAGGCTTTATTCAAGCATTCATTGAAGAGCAAATGAAGCTTCAAGGGCATAAATATTATGGGGTTAATTCCGAGGCCACGGAAACCAAAATTGGAGTTTTTCAAGGAGATTTGAAGCTGGTTCACATGTTGGGAGCAGAAATGGGCCATGAAGGGAAAGAAGCCGAATGTTCAACTCATGAAACACTTGACATGTGCCGGTCATGTGACACTTGACATGTGCCGGTCATGTGACCTAGACATGTGCCGGGCATGTGACAATGACATGTGCCAAGCATGTGCTTGACATGTGCTAGACATGTGGCTTATGTCATGTGCATTGCATGTGCTTAATTAATGAACTAATGGGCTGTTTGGTTTGGGCTTTTAGTTAGGGCCTCAATTTAAGTTTTTAACTTGATTAATTGTAATAACTAAGCCTTTTCAATATGGGCTCACGCCACCCACTTTGGCAGCCCATCCAATTGGTTTTTAATTTTATTATTTCAATTAGGTTTAGGGTTTATTTACTCCTACATGTATTAGGGTTAAGTGGCTGCCTATATAAGGCATACTTATGCGTGTTTTTCATCAGCTTTTGAATAGAGAAATATTATTGTTCTTTGCTGTTTGCAAGACATCTATTGCAAAGTAAGTGAATCTTTACTTTGTGTTGTTTTAAGAATTGGGTTATTCAAGCTTTGTTCTTGTGTAGTTCTATTCTTCCATTTTTCTGCTTTAGGTCTTAATTATCTTTGATATTAGGGTTTAAAGTGAATACAATTTCAGATTGCATGTTTAGGATTTGATGGTTAATTGAATGAAGAGTTCGGGGTTTTGATTAGATCCTAAGGTTCCGCATCAGCTTGTGAAAAAGAATAAAGACCGCCCACACTCAAATAATTCAAGGCATTCCAAAACATTGACATTACCATGCACTTATAAATGTAAACATGCATGTTCGTGCACTAAAACTAATGCACAAATGCAAAAAAGACGCGTGCACGCAACACAAACATGTTCTTACTCTCACACAAAATGCACAATCATATACCCAAAAATGTGCTAACGGGCATAGATGGAATGCATATATGCGCACCCTTGAAAATGCATAATACACTTGTGGAAAGAATAAAGACCACCCACACTCAAATAATTCAAGGCATGCACAAAATTTGATATCAGCGCGCACTTATAAATGCAAACATGCATGTTCATGGACAAAAGCTAACACACAAATACAAAAAAGGCACGTGCACGTAAGATAAACATGTTCTTGTACTCGCACAAAATGCACACTCATATACCTAAAAATGGGCTAACGGGCTTAGATGGAATGCATATGTGCGCATACAAGAAAATGCACAATATGCTTGCGCAAAGAATAAAGGCTACCCACACTCAAATAATTCAAGCATGCACAAACTTTTTCATAACCACGCATTTAGAAATGCAAAAATGCCTGTTCATGCACTAAAACTTATGGACATATATAAAAAGGATGCACGCACACAGCACAAACATGTTCTTCCACTCACACAAAATGCACACTCATATACCCAAAAATGCAAAACGAGCTTAGATGGAATGCATATATGCGAGTGATACGTGCAAAGGGGGGTCATTTCATCATGACTATTCTACATGGGCCGAATGGTGGATAGCATGGAAGTTTAAGAGCAGATTTGGGCCAATGGCATCAAGGGGCCGAATTCTCAAGATGGACTTCAATTATGTTTGACATGTGCCGATCATGTGCCGGTCATGTGACACTTGACATGTAACCTTGACATATGCCAACGACGTGCCATGTCATGTGCCATATTTTCTTTTAATTGGTGGCATGAGTTTGGGTAAGTAACGTGAGCTTAGGGCTGCATTAATTTGGGCAAATTTGTGGTATAAGAAAAAAAGAAAAAAAAAACAAATTAAATACGGCTAGGAAAGTGAAAAAAAAATGCAAATCAGGTTTTGTTTACATAGGTTGGTGGCGTGAATAAGATAAGTGGCAAGATTCATTAGTGGGCTGCATGTGTTAGGCAGAATTTATAGTATTTAATTAGTTGGAATTAAAAAAAAAAAGATAACATAAATTCGAGTTGACGTAAATTGTGAAGAAAAGCACGTTTAAGGTATATTCCTTTTTGGTGGCGTGAATAATGGGCTGTAATTTTAGGATAGAATTAATATTATTTAGTTAATTGAAAATTAAATTAGATAAACACAAAATTAGTATTTCAATTTGGATTTACTTTTGGTTGGTGTGATCAACTATGATTGTAATTCTTTAGGATATAATTGTTATTATCTAATTAGTTAGAGATAATTCAAAAAAAAAATAAATTAGGATTAGGACACCATTTAAATTAGGAATTTAAATTAGATAAGTTACATTGTTGTCTTAACATAGACAATTAGTGATGCGGAACCCAATAGCTATCGAGCTACAAACCCATACATACACTTTGATGGCAAAGACAAATTAGATAAACAGGCCCTATTGAACCCCTAAACAACTTGTGAATGGAAACGCAGATAATTAGGAATTAAAGAACCTAAAAAACGCCACAATCAAACAATTGATAAGTTAATCAAATTCTTCATGCAATAGAAAAGAAAAGCAAGCAATCTCTGATACGTAACCCCAAGGCTAAAGAACCCGAAACCCTTAAGAACACACAATATGGCAAGAACAAGAACTTGTATAAATCTCCAACCCTAATGAACCCCCATTCAATTTATGAAAGGAAACGCATATAATAAGGTTGATTTAAAACATAAGAACAAATTTCGCCATAAGTAAATACCTTGATAAAAAATTAGTTCTTGATGCAAAAGAAGAAGACAAGCAAATCCTCTCTCTTGAAGAAAATTTGGCCAAGCCAAATTATATTCAAAGTGTTTAAAATCTCCCTTTTACAACTTATAATGAGGTATTTATAACCCCCAAAAGGTAGGTAACCCTAAATAAGTCAAAAAAGGCCACCTAACACATGGGCCTCCCACCATACCCTAAATAAGTCAAAAGGCCACCTAACACATGGGTCTCCCACCAAACCCTAAATAAGTCAAAAGGCCACCTAACACATGGGCCTCCCACCAAATAACTAAAGCCCAAACTTATTAAGTCTAAAATACAGCCCACAAGTCTAAAATAATTAAATTAAATGAGCCCAAGCTAAAATAAGCCCAACTCACTTAAAATAAGCCTATTAAGCTATATGAGGGTCCAACTAAATAAATTAAAACAAAACAAGTTCAATATAATAAAATAAACCCCTTGGGCCACCTAAAGCTACTCTACTAGCTTAAAATATTCGATCAAGCCCATTTGATTCTTCTCATGACCATTCGGCTTTATTGGATTGGTCATAGTGCCATTCGGCTCCAATCTCTCTTGAGTTTCCATAATTTCCACAATTTGGCCCGTATAGGATTGCCATGATGGGTTGACCCCCCTGTGCACGCATCATCCCCTCCCTCTTTAGAAAAGATTCGTCCTCAAATTTTTGTCTTATTCAAGTTGGGAATTGAAGCTTGTGGAATAAATTGATCTTCATAGACGATCTTGGGAATAGGTGGAAATAATATGAATGCTTCTTTAGAAAAGAACTCATCATGTTCCTGCAAGTTAACATGAAAACTAGGAAAAGCATGGTTAGTCAATACAGGAATTTCATTTTGATCATGATTATCTTCTTTTTCCATGTTCAATTCAGCCTCTTGAAGCACTACAAGATCAATCATAACATGCTGATCGTCCAACTCAACTAAACAAGCATCTTCCATTTTACAATCTTTTTCCTTTTTCCTCAAACAATCAATCAACGTCTACACTTCTACTTATATCTTCCTCATTTACAACATCATCATCATATAAATCTATAGCATCTCTTTAAGCTTCAAAAATAATCTCTTCCACTATAACTTCCTCTTTCTTTATTTTCTCCTTTTGCAAATATGATGCGGAACCCAATAGCTAACAAGCTACAAACCCACACATACGATTCGAATAACAAAGCAAAATCAGATAAACACCCTCCCTATTGAACCCCCAAACAACTTGTGAATGGAAACGCAAATAATTGGGAATTAAAGAACCTGAAAAACGCCACAATCAAATAATTGATAAGTAATCAAATTCTTCATGCAATAGAAAAGATAAGCAAGCAAATTCTCACAAATCTCTCTATAGAATTTTGGCAAAGCTAAGAAAAAAAAGGATAGCCTCTAATGTTTAATAATTCCAATCTCCCTACACAAATTCGTTTTTGAGGACTATTTATACTCCTTTAAGCTAATAAAAACCCTAATCAATCAAATAGGCCTTTAAACATTGGCCTTACACCAAGATAACTAAAGCCCACACTAATTAACTTAAAATACAGCCCAAAAAGCCTAAAAAGAACTAATTAAATGAGCCCAAGCTAATTAAAGCCCAATTCACTTAAATAAGCCCAAAAGAATAAGGTAAGGCCTAACATATTACAAATAATCAAATAAAAATAATAAATAAAAGCCTAAACTAAAAGCCCAAACAAAACAGCCCATTAAGTCCAATAATTGGCACATACATTTCACATGTAAAATGTCACATGATGCACACATGCATATGGCACATGTATAGCACATGACATGGCACATGTCTAGCACATGTCAAAGCACACGAATGGCACATGTTGATGCGTGCATAGGGGGGTCAACATTGCAACGTTATAAACATTGCAAGTTCATATTCATGGAGATCAAATTTAAGAAGTGTTATAAAGAGCTTGAAGGAGGCTTTCATAAAGTACTTAGCCTTTTGGAAGCTTCTAGTGAAATTGGGCCAACTTAAGACATTTTTGGGCCAATTTAAGTCATTTTTGGGTTTATACTACTTTGGGCTTTATTTGTACAAGTCATGTGCTTCATTTAAAAGTCACATTACTCATTTATTTAATGACTTAATGGGTTAAACGAATTGGGCTTTTAGATTGGGTTTAGTTTAGTTATTTTTGGGTTTTAATTAGTCTTTCTTTTGGGCTTATTTTAAGTGTGTTTAATTCTTTAGCTTGGGCTTAACTTATCTTGTAAAGCCCATGGACAATTCGGCCACACCATGTTTAAGGCCTCATTAGGGTTTGTTTTAGGTTATTTGCTAGCTAGGGTTAGCCACCCTATAAATAGAACATGTTATGTTAAGAATTTCAGATTTTGAATGATATTCATTGGCTTAGCCGAATTTTCTTTGGTTAGAATGAGAGTGAATTGCTTTATTTTCTATTGCATGAAGAATTTGATTAACTTATCAATTGTTTGATTGTGGCATTTTTCAGGTTCTTTAATTCCCGATTATTTGCGTTTTCAGTCACAGGTTGATTGGGGGTTCAATAGGGAGGGTGTTTATCTAATTTGTCTTTGCCATCAAAGTGTATGTTCAAGGGGTTTCGGGTTCTTTAACCTTGGGGTTCCGCATCATTTGGTATCAGAGCCAAAGTAAGGTAAATTCCTATTTATCTTAGTGTTAGGGTTTGCGTTTTCTTTTCTTTGATTTCTTTATGTTTATGCCGAATTAGGTTGCATTAAGTTTCTTAGTTAATTGTGTTTCTTTGTGTGTTTAAATTAGCCTTTTCTTTTCTTACCTTTATCTTGAATTCGTGAAATAGCCTTGAACTGAAATCTTGAACATCTTTAGCTTGAATCCGAATCCTTGTAGGAGAAAATTAGAGATTAGTTGCTGTTTTGAAAAAAAAAAATAGAAATTTCGAGAGGCCATAACTTTTGACATAGGAGTCCGATTTGTTATTATAATATCATTCCGGAAAGGGAATTTCGTTCTCTACAATCGTTTCATGGGCAAAGCCCTATGTAATTGACTTTTTCGGCCCTTAAAAATGACGTTTAAGCCTCCGTTCTTCACTTTGAAGTTTTTGTGTTTTGAATAAAAAAAGAAAAAAAAAACAAAGGGGTAGAAAACCGAAATTGAGTTCTGATCACTTTGGGCTTGTGAAGTTTGGTAGTTGTAGTCTAGTTGTTCTCTATTTTATATAAAAAAAAAGAAGAAAAAAAAAAGAGAAAAAAAAAAACGTGAAAGAAGAGAAATAAAGAAGAACTTTGCGTTTGGAGAAAAGGGTAGAGGAGCAATTCGGCCAAAGGGTATTTATATAGCAATAAGGGAAAATCCAAATCCTTTAATAGGTGGGAAAACTTAATCCTAAGTGCTTGAGGATTAGGAGCAGCAATTAATCCTTTTCTAAATAGAGGTGGGAAATCCTTTAAGTAATAGGGAAAACTAATCCTATCTGTTTTGGGAATAGGAAAACTTAATCCTAAACCACCTTTGATTATTATTATCCACTTCAGATAAGGATTTATTTGTGCTACCATTTGCTTATTATTTTTGGTAACATTTTCCTATCATTTGCTATCCATTTTTGGTAACATTTTGGTACCATTTTTGCTGTCATTTTTGCACCATTTTGGTATCATTTTTGCCATCATTTGCCTATCATTTTTGCACCATTTTACCATCATTTGCCTCCCATTTTGCACCATTTTGCCATCATTTTTACACCATTTTGCCATCATTTTGCACACAACTTGACACATTAATTAGAGCTTAATACACCATTCGGCCTAATCATCATTTTAGCTTTAAATTGAATTGTCTTGAGTGCATTCTATCTTATTTAGTATAATTAGGATTCTTTGTTATTTTCTTGCTTTGTTGGGTAGAATAACTAGGTTCTACATTTGATTTACTTTGTAGTGAGTCAGATTCATACATTTTGTCCAGAATTGTCATTTTTTTTAATTCTTGTTGCGTAGTTCTTTGTTTGAGCTTGCTTTTGTTCCATTACACTGTTAGAGTATCTTTGTTTGTTCTAATACTCTAATTTTGATATAATCAAGTGGTATACCAGTCTTGTCCGTGTACCACCTCCATTTTGTTTAGTGTCTTCTTTTCTAGCATTGAGCTTTCTGTTATTGTTAGTCGCTTATTTCCTTGCTTTCTAAAACGTACTCAAATTCTTGGTTTGTGTATTGAATTCTGAAGTGCAATTTAAGAGTTGCAATTAGAGTGGTAAAAGGCAAGAGCGTGTGAGTACATTAAGAGGGTAAAAGCCTTGTTTGAGTGAAACACGAGAGGAGTGACATCCTTTGAGTGTAAACACGTGAGGGAGTGTGTGAGGTTTTTATCTAACATCTTTTTGCAGATTTTTCAATCATGACTGAAGAATCGGGTAAAAAGGGAGCAACTCTCGACGAGGTAGTGTTCTCCATTCAAGCTATGCATGGTACGTTTGAAAAATTCACGAGAGATATGGGAAATATGAATGATAGAATAGAGAGGCTAGAATTGGGTTCAAATAGTACATCTAGGAGAACAGCAAGGAGAGGAAGATGGACTGATGAGAATGTAAGGGCTGACTTAGAAGATTTAGATGAAGAAGAGACTAGTGGTAGATTGGATGGGAATTTAGGTAACATTAAGCTTAAGATTCCTCCATTTAAGGGTAGAAATAGTGCTGAAGAGTACCTAGAATGGGAAAGGAAGGTTGAAATGATCTTTGATTGTAATAGGTATTCTGAAGAGAAGAAAGTGAAGATAGCAGCTGTGGAGTTCACAGATTATGCATTATTTTGGTGGGATCAATTGAATATGGGTAGAAGGAAGATGAGGAGACGTCCTATTAGTAGTTGGGAGGATATGAAGGAGGCCATGAGGAAAAGATTTGTGCCTTCACACTATTTTAGGGAGTTACATCAGAGGTTGCATAGGCTAGTGCAAGGAGCTAGATCAGTAGAAGATTATCACAAGGAGATGGAGATGCTATTGATCAAAGCTAACATAAAAGAGGAGGAAGAGGTAATAATGGCTTGGTTTCTAGGAGGTCTGAATAAAGAAATTGCGGATATAGTTGAATTGCAACATTATGGAAAAATGGAGGACTTAGTGAACATTGCCATTAAGGTGGAGAGGCAACAGAAACAATGGAGGGTAGCAAGGTCATTCTCAAATTCCAATAACAAGAGTTGTCCAAACTGGAGCAAAAATAAAGATTCTGAAGATATGGAATTGAGGTTTAAACAACTCTTTAGACAGCTAGATAAGTGTTTGAAAAAGGAGAAAATAAAGAAAGAGGAAGTTGCAATGGAAGAGATTGTGTGTGATGCTGAAAGAGATGCTATAGATTTGTATGACAATGAGGTTGTGAGTGAAGAAGAAATCAGTAGAAGTGAAGTAGTTGTTGTTTTGAGTGAGAAAGAAGATGTTTGTTTAGTTGAGATGGAAGATCAGCATGTTATGATTGATCCTGTAGTGCCTAAGGAGGTTGAGTTGAACATGGAGAAAAGAGAGGACCATGATCAGAATGAAATGGTTGCATTGAATAATCATGTTTTTCCTAGTGTTTTTTTTTTAAATTGCAGGAACATGATGAGTTCTTTGCTGAAGAAGCATTCATTTTATTTCCACCAATTCAAAAGATCGTATATGAAGATGAATTTATTCTACAAGTGCCAATTCCCAACTTGAACAAGACGAAGATTCGAGGACGAATCTTTTCTAAAGAGAGAGGGAATGATGCGTGCACAGGGGGGGTCAACATTGCAACGTTATAAACATTGCAAGTTCATATTCATGGAGATCAAATTTAAGAAGTGTTATAAAGAGCTTGAAGGAGGCTTTCACAAAGTACTTAGCCTTTTGGAAGCTTCTAGTGAAATTGGGCCAACTTAAGCCATTTTTGGGCCAATTTAAGTCATTTTTGGGTTTATACTACTTTGGGCTTTATTTGTACAAGTCATGTGCTTCATTTAAAAGTCACATTACTCATTTATTTAATGACTTAATGGGTTAAACGAATTGGGCTTTTAGATTGGGTTTAGTTTAGTTATTTTTGGGTTTTAATTAGTCTTTCTTTTGGGCTTATTTTAAGTGTGTTTAATTCTTTAGCTTGGGCTTAACTTATCTTGTAAAGCCCATGGACAATTCGGCCACACCATGTTTAAGGCCTCATTAGGGTTTGTTTTAGGTTATTTGCTAGCTAGGGTTAGCCACCCTATAAATAGAACATGTTATGTTAAGAATTTCAGATTTTGAATGATATTCATTGGCTTAGCCGAATTTTCTTTGCTTAGAATGAGAGTGAATTGCTTTCTTTTCTATTGCATGAAGAATTTGATTAACTTATCAATTGTTTGATTGTGGCGTTTTTCAGGTTCTTTAATTCCCGATTATTTGCGTTTTCAGTCACAGGTTGATTGGGGGTTCAATAGGGAGGGTGTTTATCTAATTTGTCTTTGCCATCAAAGTGTATGTTCAAGGGGTTTCGAGTTCTTTAACCTTGGGGTTCCGCATCACATGTCAAGGTCATATGACTTGCACATGCTTCTTTTCAAAGTCTCTTTTTGATTCGGCTTCTTCATAGCTACAGTAAACCACCTTCAAGCCTTCTTGAACTTCCCCAAATTTTATCTCCATGAATCTGAACTTGCAATGTTTATAATCTTGCAATATTAACCCCCCTGTGCACGTATCAAAACACTTATCTAGTTGTCTAAAAAGTTGTTTAAACCGCAATTCTGCATTTTTAAGGTCTTCTTTCAATAACTCAGTATCCTTTTTTAACTCATCCAATGTTTCTTGATCTAAATGTCATCTTGACTTGTAATAGGACATCCTCACAATCACTTCCTCATGTGTTTCACTCAAAATATGGCACTCCACTCGTGTATCACTCTATTTGGCTTTTACCCTCTTTTAAGCTCACTCACTCAAGCCTTTTTACCATTCAAGCTTGCTGTCTTTAATTGCACTTTAGTACTCAATCCCAAGTCAAGATGATTCAAAATTCAACAAATTTAAATGAGAATGCAATGGAAACACTTAACAAAGAAAGTCAAGAATGATGCCTACCAACAAATTACCACTTTGACTTTTCAAATTAATTTTCAAATTCAAATGTTGGACAAATTTGAATTTTGGTATTTCCCTAATGGAAAAGTCAATATTGATACAATGGATGTGCAGACAAGAAATCAAAGAAAGTCAAAAATGACACCTACCCATAAATTACCACTTTGACTTTTCAAACTAATCTCCAAATTCAAAGTATGACAAATCTAAATTTTGGTATTTCCTTAATGGAAAAGTCAATTTTGATACAATGGATGTGAAGATAAGAAATCAAATAAAGTCAAGAATGACAACTACCCATAAATATTCACTTTGACTTTTCAAATTAATTTCCAAATTCAAAGTATGACAAATCTGAATTTTTTTTTTTCTTTGTGATTTTTCTTTCCTAGCTTTATCTCAATGCTGACTTTTCTTTTTTTTTTTTTTAAATTCGGATGAACAGTACTATGAATAGTACTATGAATAGTAACATAAATAGTACCAATATTTTTTTCTTTTCTTTTTTAGAACTTAAAATATCAAACACAAGATCTGATGTAGGAACAAAGAAGAACACGAAAGAACAAATTCAAAAATAAAGAAGAACACGAAATTGATAAGAATAAGATTGTAAATTAAACAATGCGAAATTATCTTTTTCTAATGGAAATAAAACAATAGAACAGCAAATTAACACAAGATAAATAAGAATTTATCCTAATCCAAGCTCTGATACCAAATGATGCGGAACCCAAAGGCTAAAGAACCCAAAACCCCTAAAACACACAATATGGCAAAACAAGAACTTGTATAAATCCCCAACCATAATGAACGCCCAATCAATTTATGAAAGGAAACGCATATAATAAGGTTGATTTAAAACATAAGAACAGATTTCGCCACAAGTAAATACCTTGATAAGAAATTAGTTCTTGATGCAAAAGAAGAAGACAAGCAAATCCTCTCCCTTGAAGAAAATTCGGCCAAGCCAAATAATGATATTCAAAAGTGTTTAAAATCTCCCTTTTACAACTTATAATTAGGTATTTATAACCCCCAAAAGGTAGGTAACCCTAAATAAGTCAAAAAAGGCCACCTAACACATGGGCCTCCCACCAAACCCTAAATAAGTCAAAAGGCCACCAAACACATGGGTCTCCCACCAAACCCTAAATAAGTCAAAAGGCCACCTAACACATGGGCTTCCCACCAAATAACTAAAGCCTAAATTTATTAACTCTAAAATACAGCTCACAAGCCTAAAATAATTAAATTAAATAAGCCCAAGCTAAAATAAGCCCAACTCACTTAAAATAAGCCTATTAAGCTATATGAGGGTCCAACTAAATAAATTAAAACAAAACAAGTTCAACATAATAAAATAAACCCCTTGGGCCACCTAAAGCTACTCTACTAGCTTAAAATATTCGATCAAGCGCATTTGATTCTTCTCATGACCATTCGGCTTTATTGGATTGGTCATAGTGTCATTCAGCTCCAATCTCTCTTGAGTTTCCATAATTTCCACAATTTGGCCCTTATAGGATTGCCATGATGGGTTGACCTCCCTGTGCACGCATCAATCTCACAAATCTAATCTATTAAAATTTGGCTAAGCCAAAAAAAAGAATAGCCTCCAATATATTAATGAAATCAAAATCTCCATTACAATGAGTTTAATGAGGTATTTATAGCCTCCTAAATAACCTAAACCCTAATTAGAAAAGTAGGCCAAATTCCCATGTAAGTTAGGAATGAAAATTAGGCCTTTTCCTACTTGAAATAGAAAAAAACAAGACCAAATGACTGGGTTCATTTCCAAATTCTTCCAGCCCATATATCCTAAGCTAAAGTACTTACATTTGACCTAACTTAAAAGCTACTTAAGGCCAAATTTAATCTTTATTACATGAAATAAACCCAATTTGACCCTAATAAACAAAGCCCACATGTTTTAAGGCTTATTAAATCATAAAGTCTTGATTAAAACATTAGCTAAGAATCAAATAAAAAGCCCAAACAAAATAGCCCCTTAATCCATGAATTAGCACATGCATTACACATGACATAGCTCACATGTATAGCACATGACATATGGCACATGCATAGCACATGACATGGCACATGCTTAGCACATGTCAAGGTCACTTGTCCGGGACATATCAAGTGTCACATGACCGGCACATGTCAGTCGTCACATGACTAGTACATGTCCATCTTCGATTTGGCTTCTTCATAAATTCGGCCCATAGACTTCCTTCAAGCCTTCTTTAAATTCCCCAAATTTGATCTCCATGAATCCAAACTTACAATGTTTATAATCTTGCAATGTTGACCCCCCTGTGCACGCATCAATTGGGTTTCCTTATTTTAATTTAATTAAGACATATTGGGTTATTCATTTTGTCTTAGTCTAGACATATTGGTTTTGATAGGAGCACGACCAAGGAAAACCAAAAGCAGATTAAGTTCAAGGAAGAGCTAGCATTGCCGGATGGACCGGTGACAAGATCAAGAGCCAAGAAGTTCAAGGAAGCACTAAATGCATATGTGGACCGAATTATGGAAACTATGCATAGTCAAGAGAGATTGGAACCAAATGACACTATGACCAATCTAATAAAGCCGAATGGACATGAGGAGAATCAAATGGGCTTGATCAACTATTTTAAGCTAATAGAGTAGCTTTAGGTGACCCAAGGGGCTTATTTTATTATGTTGAACTTGTTTTGTTTTAATTATTTAGTTGGACCCTCATATAGCTTAATAGGCTTATTTTAAGTGAGTTGGGCTTATTTTAGCTTGGGCTCTTTTAATTTAATTATTTTAGACTTATGAGCTGTATTTTAGAGTTAATAAGTTTGGGCTTTAGTTATTTGGTGGGAGGCCCATGTGCTAGGTGGCCTTTTGACTTATTTAGGGTTTGGTGGGAGACCCATGTGTTAGGTGGCGTTTTGACTTATTTAGGGTTTGGTGGGAGGCCCATGTGTTAAGTGGCTTTTTTGACTTATTTAGGGTTACCTACCTTTTGGGGGCTATAAATACCTCATTATAAGTTGTAAAAGGCAGATTTTAAACACTTTTGAATATCATTATTTGGCTTGGCCGAATTTTCTTCAAGGGAGAGGATTTGCTTGTCTTCTTCTTTTGCATCAAGAACTAATTTCTTATCAAGGTATTTACTTGCGGCGAAATCTGTTCTTATGTTTTAAATCAACCTTATTATATGCGTTTCCTTTCATAAATTGATTGGGGGTTCATTAGGGTTGGGGATTTATACAAGTTCTTGTTCTTGCCATATCGTGTGTTTTTAGGGGTTTCGGGTTCTTTAGCCTTGGGGTTCCGCATCATTTGGTATCAGAGCTTGGATTAGGATAAATTCTTATTTATCTTGTATTAATTTGCTGTTCTATTGTTTTATTTCCATTAGAACAAGATAATTCCGCGTTGTTTAATTTGCAATCTTATTCTTATCAATTTCGTGTTCTTCTTCATTTTTGAATTTGTTCTTTTGTGTTCTTCTTTGTTCCTACATCAGATGTTGTGTTTGATGTTGTAAGTTCTAAAAAAAAAAATCGTTGGTACTGTTCAAGTTACTGTTCATAGTACTATTCACAGCACTGTTCATCCGAATTTAAAAAAAAAAAGAAAAGTCAGCATTGAGATAAAGTTAGGAAAGAAAAATCACAAAGAAACAAAAATTTAGATTTGGTCATACTTTGAATTTGGAGATTAATTTGTAAAGTCAAAGTGAATATTTATGGGTAGTCGTCATTTTTTACTTCTTTGATTTCTTGTCTTCACATCCATTGTATCAAAATTGACTTTTCCATTAGGGAGATATCAATTTCTGCCTTTATGCATTAGGCGTCTTTTTTTTTTCTTTCACTCTAAGTTGCTATTTTTATTGTCTTTTGTAATTTTGCTTCTATTACACCATAATTAACAAATTGATTCTTGTTAATTAAAATCTGTAATTTTGGATAGCATACATATCTTCTTCTTGTGTGCTCTTTCGTTTTATTCCTTTTGGTATTTTTGCTTCTAGTTTGAACCCATCTTATTTGTTAAGTATTTTCATTGTATTCCTTTTATATTTGCTGCTTGTGAATTATTTTGGTTGGAAATTAAATTCTGAAGTGCAACTGAGGACAACAAGCTTGAGTGGAAAAAGGCTTGAGTGTGTTAGCTTAAAAGAGGGTAAAAGCCAAGTTGAGTGAAACACGAGTGGAGTGCTATCTTTTGAGTGAAACACGTGAGGGAGTGAATTGTGAGGTCTTTTTATTCCTTACTAACATTTGTTGGCAGCTTATAATATACAATGTCAAGAAGGGACAGAAAGGGCGTAATGAGTGAGGAAGAGGAGGAAAATGTGCCAGATTTAAAATTGATGTACAAGGCATTCATGGGTGAATTCAAAAAGTTAACTACTAGGATGGATGGGATGGAAGAGAAAATTAATGAAAGTTCTAGATCCCAAAACAGAAGTAGGTCAATTGAAAGCCACAGGAACAGAGAGGAAGAAGTGAATAGATTATATGAAGACTATGATGAAGAGGTACAATTTGTGAGGGGTAGAGAAGGGAGAGAAGAAAGAAGGGAGAGGAGAGATAACAACCTTAGTGCCATAAAGATGAATATTCCATCCTTTAGGGGTAGGAATGATGCTGAAGTGTATTTAGAATGGGAAAGAAAGGTACATATGATTTTTGCTTGTCATAATTACTCAAAAGAAAAGATGGTGAAGTTAGTAGCAGTGGAGTTTACAGATTATGCATTAGTCTGGTGGAATGAGTTGGTAAAAAGTAGAAGGCGGAATAGAGAACCACCCATAGGCACTTGGGAAGAGATGAAAAGAGTGCTGAAGAAGAGATTTGTACCATCCTATTACTATAGGGAGTTGCACCAACAATTACATAGACACACCCAAGGAACCAGTTTAGTAGAGGATTATCACAAGGAGTTGGAGATGCTATTGATCAAAGCAAACATAGAAGAGGAAGAAGAGGTGACAATGGCTCTATTTTTGGGAGGATTGAATAGTGAAATCGCTGATGTAGTGGAAACATTATGTAGAGATGGATGACTTAGTAAACATTGCCATGAAGGTGGAAAAGCAACAAAAACAAAGAAGGGCAGCAAGATCATTCTCAAATTCCAGCAACAAATCGAGTCCAAAATGGAGTAAAAATGAAGACAGAAAAAAGGAGCACCATTCAGATTCCAAGGAGAAAGGCATTGAAACGAATAGGGGCAAGGAGAAGAGTACTTCAATCCAAAAAGGTACTCCTGATCCTTCATCCAAACCTTCTAAACATAGGGATGTTAAATGCTTTCAATGTCAAAGGCGTGGTCATTATGCATCTGAGTGTCCTAATAGAAAGACCATGTTTATTAGGGGTGGTGAAATTGTTTCTAAATCTGATAATGGTGATGATTCTGATGGTAGTGATTTAAGTATGCCACCTTTAGAGGATTGTTCTGATAATGATGAATGTGTTGAATATGCTATTAAAGGAGAAGCCTTAGTCACTAGGCGTGCATTGAATATAAATCTAAAGGAAGATAGCCTAGAGCAAAGGGAAAATATTTTTCACATTAGATGCTTGGTAGGTGGGAAAGCTTGTAGTCTGATCATAGATGGGGGTAGTTGCACTAATGTAGCTAGTAATACTTTGGTTGAGAAATTGGGGCTAAAATGTGATAAACACCCCAACCCATATAGGCTACAATGGTTGAATGAGAGTGGTGAAGTTAAAGTGACCAAGCAGGTAGTAGTTGCATTTTCCATTGGTAGATATGCTGATGAGGTTGTATGTGATGTCGTACCAATGCAAGCGGGTCACGTTTTATTGGGTAGGCCTTGGCAATTTGATAGGCATGTTGTACATGATGGGTATAAGAATAGGTACTCTTTTGTGCATAATGGGCAGAAAATCACCCTAGCACCTTTATCTCCTAAAGAAACTTATCTTGAGCAATTAAAAATTCAGTAATCTTTAAGTGGGGATTTGAGTAGTGAGGTGAAAAAGAAAGAAGAGCGAAAAGAGGACATGAGAGAAAAGAATAAAAATAAAGACCCAATGGTGAGTGACTGCACAAGTGAGGAAAAGAAAGTGGGATGTGCAGAAGAGAAGAGGTTAGTGAGTGCAAAGAAAGAAAAGAATATAAAAAGTGAGCGAAAAGAAATTGAGAGGAGTGAAAAAGTAAAGAAGCAACCGTGTTTTTATGCCAAAGAGAGAGAAGTAAAGAGTGCATACTTAGGCAAGAGAGCTTTAATTTTGATTCGATTTAAGCAAACTTTGTTTACTGAAACTGACCTTAACCCCGAGTTGCCTAGTGTTTTTATGACCTTATTGCAGGAGTATGAAGATGTCTTTCCTGAAGATGTACCACACGGATTACCACCTTTGAAAGGGATTGAGCATTAGATTGACCTTGTACCAGGAGCTCAAATACCTAACCGTCCAGCTTACAGAAGCAATCCAGAGGAGACAAAGGAATTGCAAAGGCAAGTGGATGAATTGCTTCAAAAGGGGTATGTAAGGGAAAGCATGAGTCCTTGTGCTGTACCAGTTCTTTTGGTACCAAAAAAGGATGGAACTTGGAGGATGTGTGTGGATTATAGAGCGGTCAACAAAATCATTGTAAAGTATCACCATCCTATTCCTAGATTAGATGATATGCTTGATGAGTTGCATTGTGCTTGTTTATTCACTAAAATTGATCTTAAGAGTGGCTATCATCAAATTAGGATGAAAGAAGGGGATGAGTGGAAAATTGCATTTAAGACTAAATATGGATTGTATGAGTGGTTAGTGATGCCTTGTGGGTTATCTAATGCACCTAGTACTTTCATGCGCTTAATGAACTATGTCTTGCATGATTTTCTTGGTAAATTTGTGGTTGTGTACTTTGATGACATTTTAGTTTACAACAAGTGCTTAAATGATCATATCATGCATGTTAAAGCTGTTTTAGATCTGCTTAGGAAAGAGAAGCTATATGCAAACCTTAAGAAGTGTTCATTTTGCATGGATAAAGCTGTCTTCTTAGGTTTTGTAGTGAACTCTAAAAAGGAGTGGAGGTAGATTCTGAAAAGGTGAAGGCTATCCAAGAATGGCCAACGCCTAAGACTGCGAGTGAGTTAAGAAGTTTTCATAGGTTAGCTAGCTTTTATAGGCGATTTGTTAAAGATTTCTCGACTATTGCTGCACCACTGAATGAGATTGTCAAAAAGAATGTCGGGTTTAAATGGGAAAAAGAGCAAAAAAATGCATTTTGCACTTTAAAAGAGAAATTATGTACTGCTCCTGTTTTGCGTTTGCCTGATTTTTCTAAAACTTTTGAGATTGAATGTGATGCTTCTGGGATTGGTATTGGTGCTGTTTTGATGTAGGAAAATTGTCCCATAGCATATTTCAGTAAGAAGCGGAGCAGGCCATTGTTGAATTATTCCACCTATGACAAGGAGTTATATGCATTGGTGAGGGCTCTTGAAATCTGGGAGCATTACTTATTGCCTAAGGAGTTTGTGATTCATAGTGATCATCAATCTCTTAAGTACTTAAGGGGACAAGGGAAGTTGAGCAAGAAGCATGCAAGTTGGGTGGAATTTCTGGAAACATTCCCATATGTGATCAAGTACAAGCAAGGTAAGGAAAACGTTGTGGCCGATGCACTATCTAGAAGGTACGCTTTGATTTCTATGCTTACTTCTAAGTTACTTGGATTTGAGCGTTTGAAAGAGTTGTATATCGATGATGCTGATTTTTCCAATGTGTATCAAGCTTGTGAATATACTGCATTTGATAAGTTTTATAGGCATGAAGGCTATCTTTTTAGGGGTAAACAACTTTGTATCCCTACATGTTCAGTTAGGGAATTGCTTATGAGGGAATCACATAGTGGAGGGTTAATGGGGCATTTTGGTGTGCAAAAGACCTTGGATATGCTTAGTGAACATTTTTATTGGTCAAATATAAGAAGAGATGTGGAAAGAGTTTGTGCCAGGTGTATCTCATGCAAACAAGCTAAATCTAGGTCTATGCCTCATGGTTTATATACACCCTTACCTGTGCCTAGTGAGCCTTGGACTGACATATCAATGGACTTTGTTTTGGGGATTGCCTAGGACTAGGAAAGGTAAGGATAGCATATTTGTTGTTGTGGATAGATTTAGTAAAATGGCTCATTTCATTGCTTGCTATAAAACAGATGATGCAACAAATATTGCTGATCTTTTCTTTAGGGAGGTGGTTCGACTTCATGGTGTACCAAGAACCATTGTGTCAGATAGGGATGTTAAGTTCCTAAGTCATTTTTGGAGAGTCTTATGGGGAAAGTTAGGCACTAAACTTCTATTTTCTACTACATGTCACCCACAAACTGATGGGCAAACTGAGGTAGTTAATAGGACTTTAGGAACCATGTTACGTGCAATTGTTGGAAAGAATTTGAAAACTTGGGAAGATTGTTTGCCATTCATTGAGTTTGCATATAATCGTTCTACACATTCTTCTACAGGTTATTCTCCATTTGCAATTGTGTATGGTTTTAATCCATTAACTGTGTTGGATTTGATGCCTTTACCTCTGAATAAGCTTGCTAGCTTGGATGGCAAAAAGAAGGCTGATTTGGTTAAAACAATACATGAGAAAGCACGTGAACAAATTGAGAAAAAGAATCTTTTGGGTGCACATGCGAAAAGAGAGGTTTCCACAACAAAGGAAGTCAAAACTTGATGCAAGGGGAGATGGACCATTTCAAGTTTTGGACCGCATCAATGAAAATGCATATAAAATTGACTTACCAGGTGAGTATAATGTTAGTGCTACTTCTAATGTTTCTGACTTATCTTCTTTTGATCTAGATTCAGATTCGAGGATGAATCCTTTTGAAGAGGGAGGGGATGATACGAGCACGACCAAGGAACACCAAAAGCAGATTAAGTTCAAGGAAGAGCTAGCATTGCCGGATGGACCGGTGACAAGATCAAGAGCCAAGAAGTTCAAGGAAGCACTAAATGCATATGTGGACCCGAATTGTGGAAACTATGCATAGTCAGGAGAGATTGGAACCAAATGACACCATGACCAATCTAATAAAACCGAATGGACATGAGGAGAATCAAATGGGCTTGATCAACTATTTTATGCTAGTAGAGTAGCTTTAGGTGACCCAAGGGGCTTATTTTATTATGTTGAACTTGTTTTGTTTTAATTATTTAGTTGGACCCTCATATAGCTTAATAGGCTTATTTTAAGTGAGTTGGGCTTATTTTAGCTTGAGCTCATTTAATTTAATTATTTTAGGCTTATGGGCTGTATTTTAGAGTTAATAGGTTTGGGCTTTAGTTATTTGGTGGGAGGCCCATGTGTTAGGTGGCCTTTTGACTTATTTAGGGTTTGGTGGGAGACCCATGTGTTAGGTGGCGTTTTGACTTATTTAGAGTTTGGTGGGAGGCCCTTGTGTTAGGTGGACTTTTTGACTTATTTAGGGTTACCTACCTTTTGGGGGCTATAAATACCTCATTATAAGTTGTAAAAGGCATATTTTAAACACTTTTGAATATCATTATTTGGCTTGGCCGAATTTTCTTCAAGGGAGAGGATTTGCTTGTCTTCTTCTTTTGCATCAAGAACTAATTTCTTATCAAGGTATTTACTTGTGGCGAAATCTGTTCTTATGTTTTAAATCAACCTTATTATATGTGTTTCTTTTCACAAATTGATTGGGGGTTCATTAGGGTTGGGGATTTATACAAGTTCTTATTCTTGCCATATCGTGTGTTTTTAGGGGTTTCGGGTTCTTTAGCTTTGGGGTTCCGCATCAGGTTTCCTTATTTTGTCTTAGTTTGGACATTTTAGTTTCCTTATTTTATTGTCTTGGTGTCATTAAATATCTTTGTATCAAGTTGATTTTTCCATGTGGGAAATTTCAATTTCTGCATTTATGCATTAGTTTTGTCATTTCTTTCATTCTTAGTTTCCATTTTTTGGTGTCTTGTATCTTTTGCTTCCATTTACATCATAATTAACATATTGATTCTTGTTAATTCTTTATTGTATATTCAGACAACATACATTTCTTCTTCTTGCATGTTCATTTTAACTTTCTTCATTTTGGCAAATTTTGCTTCTAGAATTGAGCCTATCTTCTTTGTTAAGTATTTTCATTGCATTTTTCATTTTAATTTTCTGTTTGTAAATCATCTTGATTTGGGATTGAGTTCTGAAGTGCAATTGAAGACAACAAGCTTGAGGGGAAAAAGGCTTGAGTGTGTGAGTTTAAAAGAGGGTAAAAGTCATAATAGAGTGAAACACGAGTGGAGTGCCATCTTTTGAGTGAAATGTGAGGTTTTATTTCTCTTCTAACATTTCTTTGCAGTTTATAAATCATGTCGAAAAAGGAAAGATAGGAGACAGTGCGTGAGGAAGAGGATGAAAACGTGACTAATGTGAAGGTGATGTATAAAAAATTCATGAGTGAGTTTAAGAAGTTGAATACTAGGATGAATAGGATGGAAGAGAGAATAAATGAGTCTACTAGAATCCAAAACCGAAGTAGATCAATTGACCGTCAGAAGAATAGGGAAGACTCTAAATATATGGAATTGCATTTTAAACAACTTTCTAGAATATTAAGTATGTGTATGAGCAAGAGAAAAGAAAGAAAGAGGAAGTTGTAGTAGAAGAGATTATTTGTGAAGCTGAAAGAGATACTATAGATTTGTATGATATTGAGGTTGTGAGTGAGGAAGGAATAAGTGTAAGTGATACGTGCATAGGGGGGGTTAATATTGCAAGATTATAAACATTGCAAGTTCGGATTCATGGAGATCAAATTTGGGAAAGTTCAAGAAGGCTTGAAGGTGGTTTACTGAAGCTATGAAGAAGTAGAATCAAAAAGAGACTTTGAAGAGAGGCATGTGCAAGTCATGTGACACCTTGACATGTGCAAGTCATGTGACCTTGACATGTTCCATCATGTGCTTTGACATGTGCTAGACATGTGCCATGTCATGTGCTATGCATGTGATACGGATCCAACCATGCTATCAACCACCAAAGATCCTTTGAAGATGCCTGGTGATCCAATAATAAGAGGACGTACTCAGAAGCTAAAGATGGCTATGTCATCTTTTGTTCAAGACTTTGTCACTCAAGAAATTCATGAAGAGGCTATTAAGAAATGCTATGGAGAACTTGAAGGCAAAAACAAAGTACTTAGCCTTTTGAAAGAAAATAAAGGAATTGGGCCAATTTAAGCCATCAAGGGCTATAAAACTTTGGGCTTTTAATTGTACATGTCATGTGCTTCATTTAAAAGTCACATGACTCCTTTAAGTTGTGGTTTAATAGGCTAGGCGTGTGGGCTTCTTGTTTGGGCTCAATTTAGTTAGTTTGGTTATTTATTTAATCTTTCTTTTGGGCTTTCATTTTCGGCCTATAAGACTTAATTTTAAGTGAGTTTATTTTCTTTAGTTTGGGCTTAATTTATCTTGTAAAGCCCATGGAGAATTCGGCCTATGTGTGTTTAAGACCTTATTAGGGTTTGTTTTTAGGTTTTAAGGGTAATTAGGGTTAGCCACCATATATATAGGCTAATATGAGTTATAAACTTGAGATTGGATGAATTAAACATTTTGAGAGTGTTCTCTTATTGGCTTGGCCGAATTCTATAGAGAGATTAGTGAGGATTGCTTGCTCATCTTTTCTATTGCATGAATAATTTAATTACTTATCAATTATCTTGATTGTGGTATTTTCATCTTCTTCGTTTTTCCCGATTATTTGCGTTTTCAATCACAGGTTGATTTGGGGTTCAATAGGGAGGGATTTTATCTCTTTGTTTCTTTGCTAACCATCTTATATATGTGGGTTTGTAGCTTGTTAGCTATTGGATTCCGCATCAGCATGTTCACTAAGCATGTGCACATCATTTGACACATTACATGTGCAATACATGTGCCAATTAATGGACTTAAGGGGCTGTTTTGGTTTGGACTTTTAATTAGAGCTTTATTTATTATTTTTATTTGATTATTTGTAATATGTTAGGCCTTAACTTATTCTTTTGGACTTATTTCAGTGAGATGGGCTTTAATTAGCTTGGGCTCATTTAATTAGTTATTTTTAGGCTTTTTGGACTGTATTTTAAGTTAATTAGTATGGGCTTTAGTTACTTTGGTGTAAGGCCCATGTTTTAAGGCCTATAAAATTAATTAGGGTTTTTTGTAGCTTAAGGGAGTATATTGATGTGGAACCCCAAGGCTAAAGAACCCGAAACCCCTTGAACATACAATATGGCATAGACTCAGAGTAAATCCCCAACCCTATTGAACCCCCAAACAACTTGTGAATGGAAACGCAAATAATCGGGAATTAAAGAACTTGAAAAATGCCACAATCAAACAATTGATAAGTTAATCAAATTCTTCATGCAATAGAAAAGAAAAGCAAGCAAATCTCACAAATCTAATCTATTAGAATTTTGGCAAAGCCAAGAAAAGAGGATAGCCTCCAATGTTTAATAAGTCCAATCTCTCTATACAAATTCGTTTTTTAGGAGTATTTATACTCCTTTAAGCTAATAAAAACCCTAATTAATCAAATAGGCCTTTAAACATGGGCCTTACTGATGCGGAACCCCAAGGCTAAATAACCCGAAACCCCTTAAACACACAATATGGCATGAACATGAACAAGAAGAAACTCCCAATCTAAAGAACCCCCAAACAACATGTGAATGGAAACGCTTATAATAGATTGATTTAAAAATATAAGAACAAAATTCGCCACAAAGTAAATACCTTGATAAGAATTTAAGTTCTTGATGCAAAAGAAGAAGACAAGCAAATCCTCTCCCTTGAAGAAAATTCGGCCAAGCCAAATGATGATATTCAAAAGTGTTTTAGATATATCTTTTACAACTTATAATGAGGTATTTATAGCCCCCAAAAGGTAGGTAACCCTAAATAAGTCAAAAGTCCACCTAACACATGGCCACCTAACACATGGAAATAAGTCAAAAGTCTACCTAACACATGGCCACCTAACATATGGCCACCTAACACATGGGCCTCCCACCAAACAACTAAAGCCCAAACTTATTAACTCTAAAATACAACAACCCATAAGCCTAAAGTAATTAATTTAAATGAGCCCAAGCTAAAATAAGCCCAACTCACTTAAAATAAGCTTATTAAGCTATATAAGGGTCCAACTAAACAAATTAAAACAAAACAAGTCCAACATAATAAAATAAGCTCTTTGGGCCACCTAAAGCTACTCTACTAGCTTAAAATAGTTGATCAAGCCCATTTGATTCTCCTCATGTCCATTCGGTTTTATTAGATTGGTCATGGTGTCATTCGGTTCCAATCTCTCTTGACTATGCATAGTTTCCACAATACGGTCTACATATGCATTTAGCGCTTCCTTGAACTTCTTGGCTCTTGATCTTGTCACCGGTCCATCCGGCAATGCTAGCTCTTCCTTGAACTTAATCTGCTTTTGATGTTCCTTGGTCGTGCTCGCATCATCCCCTCCCTCTTCAAAAGGATTCGTCCTCGAATCTGAATCTAGATCAAAAGAAGATAAGTCAGAAACATTGAAAGTAGCACTAACATTATACTCACCTGGTAAGTCAATTTTATATGCATTTTCATTGATACGTTCCAAAACTTGAAATGGTCCATCTCCCCTTGCATCAAGTTTTGACTTCCTTTGTTGTGGAAACCTCTCTTTTCGCATGTGCACCCAAACCCAGTCACCTGGTTCAAAAATAACTTGTTTTCGCCCTTTATTAGCCTTTTGTGCATACATGCGATTCTTTTTCTCAATTTGTTCACGTGCTTTCTCATGTATTGTTTTAACCAAATCAGCCTTCTTTTTGCCATCCAAGCTAGCAAGCTTATTCAGAGGTAAAGGCATCAAATCCAACACAGTTAATGGATTAAAACCATACACAATTTCAAATGGAGAATAACCTGTAGAAGAATGTGTAGAAAGATTATATGCAAACTCAATGAATGGCAAACAATCTTCCCAAGTTTTCAAATTCTTTCCTACAATTGCACGCAACATGGTTCCTAAAGTCCTATTAACTACCTCAGTTTGCCCATCAGTTTGTGGGTGACATGTAGTAGAAAATAGAAGTTTAGTGCCTAACTTTCCCCACAAGACTCTCCAAAAATGACTTAGGAACTTAACATCCCTATCTGACACAATGGTTCTTGGTACACCATGAAGTCGAACCACCTCCCTAAAGAAAAGATCAGCAATATTTGTTGCATCATCTGTTTTATGACAAGCAATGAAATGAGCCATTTTACTAAATCTATCCACAACAACAAATATGCTATCCTTACCTTTCCTAGTCCTAGGCAATCCCAAAACAAAGTCCATTGATATGTCAGTCCAAGGCTCACTAGGCACAGGTAAGGGTGTATATAAACCATGAGGCATAGACCTAGATTTAGCTTGTTTGCATGTAATACACCTGGCACAAACTCTTTCCACATCTCTTCTCATATTTGGCCAATAAAAATGTTCACTAAGCATATCCATGGTCTTTTTCACACCAAAATGCCCCATTAACCCTCCACTATGTGATTCCCTCACAAGCAATTCCCTAACTGAACATGTAGGGATACAAAGTTGTTTACCCCTAAAAAGATAGCCTTCATGCCTATAAAACTTATCAAATGCAGCACATTCACAAGCTTGATACACATTGGAAAAATCAGCATCATCGATATACAGCTCTTTCAAATACTCAAATCCAAGTAACTTAGAAGTAAGCATAGAAATCAAAGCGTACCTTCTAGATAGTGCATCGGCCACAACGTTTTCCTTACCTTGCTTGTACTTGATCACATATGGGAATGTTTCCAAAAATTCCACCCAACTTGCATGCCTCTTGCTCAACTTCCCTTGTCCCTTTAAGTACTTAAGAGATTGATGATCACTATGAATCACAAACTCCTTAGGCAATAAGTAATGCTCCCAGACTTCAAGAGCCCTCACCAATGCATATAGCTCCTTGTCATAGGTGGAATAATTCAACAATGGCCCGCTCAGCTTCTCACTAAAATATGCTATGGGACGATTTTCCTGCATCAAAACAGCACCTATACCAATCCCAGAAGCATCACATTCAATCTCAAAAGTTTTAGAAAAATCAGGCAAACGCAAAACAGGAGCAGTACATAATTTCTCTTTTAAAGTGCAAAATGCATTTTCTTGCTCTTTTTCCCATTTAAACCCGACATTCTTTTTGACAATCTCATTCAGTGGTGCAGCAATAGTCGAGAAATCTTTAACAAATCGTCTATAAAAGCTAGCTAACCCATGAAAACTTCTTACCTCAGTCGCAGTCTTAGGCGTTGGCCATTCTTGGATAGCCTTCACCTTTTCAGAATCTACTTCCACTCCTTTAGAGCTCACTACAAAACCTAAGAAGACGACTTTATCCATGCAAAACGAACACTTCTTAAGGTTTGCATATAGCTTCTCTTTCCTAAGCAGATCTAAAACAGCTTTAACATGCATGATATGATCATTTAAACACTTGCTGTAAACTAAAATGTCATCAAAGTACACAACCACAAATTTACCAAGAAAATCATGCAAGACATAGTTCATTAAGCGCATGAAAGTACTAGGTGCATTAGATAACCCAAAAGGCATCACTAGCCACTCATACAATCCATATTTAGTCTTAAACGCAGTTTTCCACTCATCCCCTTCTTTCATCCTAATTTGATGATAGCCACTTTTAAGATCAATTTTAGTGAATAAACAAGCACCATGCAACTCATCAAGCATATCATCTAATCTAGGAATAGGATGGCGATACTTTACAGTGATTTTGTTGACCGCTCTACAATCCACACACATCCTCCAAGTTCCATCTTTTTTTGGTACCAAAAGAACTGGTACAGCACAAGGACTCATGCTTTCCCTTACATACCCCTTTTGAAGCAATTCATCCACTTGCCTTTGCAATTCCTTTGTCTCCTCTGGATTGCTTCTGTAAGCTGGACGGTTAGGTATTTGAGCTCCTGGTACAAGGTCAATCTGATGCTCAATCCCTCTCAAAGGTGGTAATCCGTGTGGTACATCTTCAGGAAATACATCTTCATACTCCTGCAATAAGGTCATAAAAACACTAGGCAACTCGGGGTTAAGGTCGGTTTCAGTAAACAAAGTTTGCTTAAATCGAATCAAAATTAAAGCTCTCTTGCCTAAGTATGCACTCTTTACTTCTCTCTCTTTGGCATAAAAACACGGTTGCTTCTTTACTTTTTCACTCCTCTCACTTTCTTTTCGCTCACTTTTTATATTCTTTTCTTTCTTTGCACTCACTAACCTCTTCTCTTCTACACATCCCACTTTCTTTTCCTCACTTGTGCAGTCACTCACCATTGGGCCTTTATTTTTATTCTTTTCCCTCATGGCCTCTTTTCGCTCTTCTTTCTTTTTCACCTCACTACTTAAATCCCCACTTGAAGATTGCTGAATTTTTAATTGCTCAAGATAAGTTTCTTTAGGAGATAAAGGTGCTAGGGTGATTTTCTGCCCATTATGCACAAAAGAGTACCTATTCTTATACCCATCATGTACAACATGCCTATCAAATTGCCAAGGCCTACCCAACAAAACATGACCGGCTTGCATTGGTACGACATCACATACAATCTCATCAGCATATCTACCAATGGAAAATGCAACTACTACCTGCTTGGTCACTTTAACTTCACCACTATCATTCAACCATTGTAGCCTATATGGGTTGGGGTGTTTATCACATTTCAGCCCCAATTTCTTAACCAAAGTATTACTAGCTACATTAGTGCAACAACCCCCATCTATGATCAGACTACAAGCTTTCCCACCTACCAAGCATCTAGTGTGAAAAATATTTTCCCTTTGCTCTAGACTATCTTCCTTTACATTTATATTCAATGCACGCCTAGTGACTAAGGCTTCTCCTTTAACAGCATATTCAACACATTCATCATTATCAGAACAATCCTCTAAAGGTGGCATACTTAAATCACTACCATCAGAATCATCACCATTATCAGATTCAGAAACAATTTCACCACCCCTAATAAACATGGTCTTTCTATTAGGACACTCAGATGCATAATGACCACGCCCTTGACATTTAAAGCATTTAACATCCCTATGTTTAGAAGGTTTGGATGAAGGATCAGGAGTACCTTTTTGGATTGAAGTACTCTTCTCCTTGCCCCTATTCATTTCAATGCCTTTCTCCTTGGAATCTGAATGGTGCTCCTTTTTCATGTCTTCATTTTTGCTCCATTTTGGACTCCATTTGTTGCTGGAATTTGAGAATGATCTTGCTGCCCTTCTTTGTTTTTGTTGCTTTTCCACCTTCATGGCAATGCTTACTAAGTCATCCATCTCTACATAATGTTGCAATTCCACTACATCAGCGATTTCCCTATTCAAACCTCCCAAAAATCGAGCCATTGTCACCTCTTCTTCCTCTTCTATGTTTGCTTTGATTAATAGCATCTCCAACTCCTTGTGATAATCCCCTACTAAACTGGTTCCTTGGGTGAGTCTATGTAATTGTTGGTGCAACTCCCTATAGTAATAGGATGGTACAAATCTCTTCTTCATCACTCTTTTCATCTCTTCCCAAGTGCCTATGGGTGGTTCCCTATTCCGCCTTCTATTTTTTACCAACTCATTCCACCAGACTAATGCATAATCAGTAAACTCCACTGCTGCCAATTTCACCTTCTTTTCTTCTGAGTAATTATGACAAGTAAAAATCATATCTACCTTTCTTTCCCATTCTAAATACACTTCAGCATCATTCCTACCCCTAAAGGATGGAATATTCATCTTTATGGCACTAAGGTTGTTATCTCTCCTCTCCATTCTTTCTTCTCTCCCTTCTCTACCCCTCACAAATTGCACCTCTTCATCATAGTCTTCATATAATCTGTTCACTTCTTCCTCTCTATTCCTATGGCTTTCAATTGACCTACTCCGATTTTGGGACCTAGAACTTTCATTAATTTTCTCTTCCATCCCATCCATCCTAGTAGTTAACTTTTTGAATTCACCCATGAATGCCTTGTACATCAATTTCAAATCTGGCACATTCTCCTCCTCTTCCTCACTCATTGCGCCCTTTCCGTCCCTTCTTGACATTGTATATTATAAGCTAGCAACAAATGGTAGTAGGGAATAAAAAGACCTCACAATTCACTCCCTCACGTATTTCACTCAAAAGATAGCACTCCACTCGTGTTTCACTCAACTTGGCTTTTACCCTCTTTTAAGCTTACACACTCAAGCCTTTTCCCACTCAAGCTTGTTGTTCTCAGTTGCACTTCAGAATTTAATTTCCAACCAAAATAATTCACAAGCAGCAAAATATAAAAGGAATACAATGAAAATACTTAACAAATAAGATAGGTTCAAAACTAGAAGCAAAAATTACCGGAAGGAATAAAACGAAAGGGCACACAAGAAGAAGATATGTATGCTGTCCAAAATTACAGATTTTAATTAACAAGAATCAATTTGTTAATTATGGTGTACTAGAAGCAAAATTACAAAAGACAATAAAAATAGCAACTTAGAGTGAAAGAAAAAGACAACTAATGCATAAATGCAGAAATTGATATCTCCCTAATGGAAAAGTCAATTTTGATACAATGAATGTAAAGACAAGAAATCAAAGAAGTCAAAAATGACGACTACCCATAAATATTCACTTTGACTTTTCAAATTAGTCTCCAAATTCAAAGTATGACCAAATCTAAATTTTTGTTTCTTTGTGATTTTTCTTTCCTAACTTTATCTCAATGTTGACTTTTCTCTTTTTTTTTAAAAAAAAAAATAAAAATTCGGATGAACAGTGCTATGAATAGTACTATGAGCAGTAACTTGAACAGTACCAACGATATTTTTTTTTTTTTTAGAACTTAAAACATCAAACACAAGATCTGATGTAGGAATAAAAAAAAACACAAAAGAACAAATTCAAAAATAAAGAAGAACACGAAATTGATAAGAATAAGATTGTAAATTAAACAATACGGAATTATCTTGTTCTAATGGAAATAAAACAATAGAACAGCAAATTAACACAAGATAAATAAGAATTTATCCTAATCCAAGCTCTGATACCAAATGATGCGGAACCCCAAGGCTAAAGAACCCGAAACCCCTTAAACACACAATATGGCATGAACATGAACAAGAAGAAACTCCCAATCTAAAGAACCCCCAAACAACATGTGAATGGAAACGCTTATAATAGATTGATTTAAAAACATAAGAACAAAATTCGCCACAAAGTAAATACCTTGATAAGAATTTAAGTTCTTGATGCAAAAGAAGAAGACAAGCAAATCCTCTCCCTTGAAGAAAATTCAGCCAAGCCAAATGATGATATTCAAAAGTGTTTTAGATATATCTTTTACAACTTATAATGAGGTATTTATAGCCCCCAAAAGGTAGGTAACCCTAAATAAGTCAAAAGTCCACCTAACACATGGCCACCTAACACATGGAAATAAGTCAAAAGTCTACCTAACACATGGCCACCTAACATATGGCCACCTAACACATGGGCCTCCCACCAAACAACTAAAGCCCAAACTTATTAACTCTAAAATACAACAACCCATAAGCCTAAAGTAATTAATTTAAATGAGCCCAAGCTAAAATAAGTCCGACTCACTTAAAATAAGCTTATTAAGCTATATAAGGGTCCAACTAAATAAATTAAAACAAAACAAGTCCAACATAATAAAATAAGCTCTTTGGGCCACCTAAAGCTACTCTACTAGCTTAAAATAGTTGATCAAGCCCATTTGATTCTCCTCATGTCCATTCGGTTTTATTAGATTGGTCATGGTGTCATTCGGTTCCAATCTCTCTTGACTATGCATAGTTTCCACAATACGGTCTACATATGCATTTAGCGCTTCCTTGAACTTCTTGGCTCTTGATCTTGTCACCGGTCCATCCGGCAATGCTAGCTCTTCCTTGAACTTAATCTGCTTTTGATGTTCCTTGGTCGTGCTCGCATCACTTACACCAAGACAACTAAAGCCCACACTAATTAACTTAAAATACAGCCCAAAAAGCCTAAAAAGAACTAATTAAATGAGCCCAAGCTAATTAAAGCATATCTCACTTAAATAAGCCCAAAAGAATAAGTTAAGGCCTAACATATAATAAATAATCAAATAAAAATAATAAATAAAAGCCTAAACTAAAAGCCCAAACAAAATAGCCCATTAAGTCCATTAATTGGCACATGCATTGCACATGTAATGTGTCACATGATGTGCACATGCATATGGCACATGCATAGCACATGACATGGCACATGTCTAACACATGTCAAAGCACATAGATGGCACATGTCAAGATCACATGACTTGCACATGCCTCTCTTCAAAGTCTCTTTTTGATTCGACTTCTTCCTAGCTACAGTAAACTACCTTTAAGCTTTCTTGAACTTCCCTAAATTTGATCTCCATGAATTCGAACCTGCAATGTTTATAATCTTGCAATGTTAACCCCCATGTGCACGCATCATATATATACTCCACAAAAATGAGATTGGAGGCATAATTGATTAATTTGATAAATTTATTTTGGCTTGGCCGAATTCACCTTTGGAGAGGATAGCTTGTCTTCTTCTTTTGCATTAAGAACATAAATTCTTATCAAGCTAATTACTTGTGGCGAATTTTGTTCTTGTGTTTAAATCAACCTAATTATTTGTGTTTCCTTTCACTTTATTGATTAAGGGTTCAATAGGGTTGGGGATTTACTCTTATTCATGTCTATGCCATATTGTTTGTTCAAGGGGTTTCGGGTTCTTTAGCCTTGGGGTTCCTCATCATTTGGTATCAGAGCTTGGATTTGGATTAAATTCTTATTTATCCATGTCTACTTGCTATTTTTGTTCATTATTTTTCAATTAATTTGATTCCTAAAATTTAAGAACCCTTGTTCATTATAGGGGCCGAAAATTTAGGAGCCTTGTTTTAGGCTGAATTCTTTGTCATTTGATCTTAAAGTTTAGGTTATTTGCTGCTCTAGTTGTTAAAAATAAAAAAAACAGTGAAATTTATTGGCGGCTAGAAAAGAAAAGAATACAATTTAGGGTTTGGTTGATTTGGTTTGGGCGTGATAACATTGGGCTGAACCTATTGGGCCAGATTTGGAGTTGGACAATTATTTGGGTTTGATTTAAACCTACTGGATCAGATTTAGAGTTGGATAATTATTTTGATTTGATTTAAACCTATTGGACCAGATTTGGAGTTGGATAATTATTTGGATTGACTTGAACCTATTGGGCTGAATTCGGTTTCCTTAACATTAAGACATAGTAGATAAGTCATTTTGTCTTAGTCTAGACATTTGGGTTTCCTAAACTTAAACTAATTAAGACATAGTGGATAAGTCATTTTGTCTTAGTCTAGACCTTTGGGTTACCTTATCTTGAACTAATTAAGACATTGTGGATAAGTCATCTTGTCTTAGTCTAGACATTTGGGTTTCCTAAACTGGAACTAATTAAGACATAGTGGGTAAGTCATTTTGTCTTAGTTTAGACATTTGGGTTTCCTTATTTGATCTTATTAAGACATATTGGATTAATCTTTGTCTTATTTTGGACAAACATTTGGGTTTCCTAATCTCATTTTAGTTTGGACATCTTGTGTCTCTTTTTCATTTTGTCTTAATGTAATAACCCATATTGTATCAAATTGAATTTTCCATTAGGGAGATTTCAATTTATGCATTATTGCATTAGTTTTATCATTTCTTTCATTCTTACGTTTCCATTTTTAGTGTTTTTGTGTTTTTGCATCCGATTACACTATAATTAACAATTTGATTCTTGTTAGTTAAATTCACATAATTCGGACAACATACATATCTTCACCTTGTATGCTCATTTCAACGTTCTTCACTTTGGTCTTTTGCTTCTAGTTTTGTGCCTATCTTCTTTGTTAAGTATTTTCATTGCATTCTTTTACTATAATTTGCTGCTTGTGAACTATTTTGACTTGAGTTTGAGTTTTGAAGTGCAACAGAAGATCGCAAGCTTGAGTGGTAAATGGCTTAAGAGTGTGAGCTTAAAGGAGGGTAAAAGCCAAATTTGAGCGAAACACGAGTGGAGTGTCATTTCTTTAAGTGTACACACGTGAGGAAGTGTAGTGAGGCTAGTTTATTTAACATCTTTTGCAGGTAAAGCACCATGACTGACGAATCTAGTAAGAAGGAGATGTCTATAGAATAGGTTATATTTGCTATACAAGCAATGCAAGGTACCCTTGAGAATTTGTTGAGGGAAAGAGTGGACGTTAAAGGGAGGTTGGATAAATTAGAAGGGGGAACATCAAACTACTCAAGGAGAACAGCTAGGAGCGGAAGATGGATTAATGAGCGAGAGGAGGTTGATCAAGGCAATTGGGATGAAGATGATGAAGTTCAATCCGTAAGCGGTAGAGTGAGAAGAGAAGATAAAGTGGACAACAACATCAATGCCATCAAGATGAACATTCCATCCTTTAAAGGTAGGAATGATGTTGAAGTGTATTTAGAATGGAAAAGGAAGGTGGATATGATTTTTGCTTATCATAACTATTCTGAAGAAAAGAAAGTAAGGATAGCAGCAGTGGAGTTTAGTGATTATGCGCTGGTTTAGTGGAATGAGTTTGTTAAGAGTAGAAGGAGGAATGGGGATCCACCTATCTCTACTTGGGAAGAAATGAAGAGAGTAATGAAGAGGAGGTTTGTACCATCCTACTACTATAGAGAGTTGCACCAGCAATTACATAGGCTCACTCAAGGAGCTAGAACAGTGGAGGATTATCACAAGAAAATGGAGATGCTCATGATTAAATCCAATATAGAAGAGGAAGAAGAGGTTACTATGGCTCGGTTCATGGGAAGTTTTAATAGGGAAATTGCTGATGTGGTGGACTTACAACATTATGGAGTAATGGAGGACCTAGTAAATATTGCCATGAAAGTGGAGAGGCAACAAAAGCAAAGGAGGGTAGCAAGGTCATTCTCAAATTCCAACAACAAAAGTTGTCCAAACTGGAGAAAAAATAAATATTTTAAAAATATGGAATTGCAGTTTAAACAATTTTCTGGACTACTAAGTATGTATATAGAGGAAAGAAAGAAAGAAGAGGAAGTTATTGTCGAAGAAATTATTTGCGAAGCTGAAGGGGATACTATAGATTTATATGACAATGAGGTTCTGAGTGAGGAAAGAATAAGTGTAAATAAAGATGTTATTGCCTTGAGTGAAATGGAAAAACCTTGTAAAAAGGAAGATGCTTGTGTAGTTGAGATGGAAGATCAGCATGTTATGATAGATCCTGTAGTGCCTAAGGAGGTTGAATTGAACATGGAGGAAGAAAAGAACTGATGCGGAACCCCAGCCTATATGCAAACTAGAACGCCAACATACCATGAATATTGATCATAAACAAGTGAATAAAACCCCAATCTAAAGAGCCCCTAAACAAGATTGAATGGAAACGCTTATAATAGATTGATTTAGAAAGTAAGAAGAATAAGAATCAAGCATACATTAATCATGCAAATTGCCTAAATCTAATTCTTCATACAATAGCAAGAATCAATAAAAATTAACTCTCACAAATTCAGTCAATGAAAATTCATTAATTCATAAATATGTAAAGTACAAATGAAGAAATTCAGCCCTTTATATAGGCTAGGCAGCCACCCCTCCCTAGAGGAGTTATAATCAAACACTAACTCTAAGAGATAATTAATAAAATAAATAACAAAAATAATTCCTAACCTTTATCTACATGTATTTGGCCATAATATGGACTAAGTACATGAATAAATAAAGATAAATACAATCTAAAAATAGTCCTAAAAGCTAGTGATAAATAGGCATAATTATCCTAAGAAAAGAAGAAATGAATGTAGACTTAAACTTGGCTAAAAGTGAATTTCGGCGAGCCTATAAAGGATAAGGTCAAGCTATTATTTCTCCCTCAAACTCTACTTAATAATATCCCAAAATAATAAGTATTTATCAAAGAAAACCCATTCCTAAAATTTAGGACCCTAAGTTCACTAATGTAGGCCTAAACTTAAATCTTACCCAAACCCTTTAAAATTCAACTCTCCCATGTAAAATTCGGCCCCCTCATGCTCTCTAAGCCTCAAATAGTTATTTTGGCCCAACTCTTTGAAGAGATAAGCCCAACTTTAGCCTACCCACTTAAACTACCCAAAATAGTCAAATAAGCCCAAAATAAAACAAACCTATTCTAATCAAGCCCAATTCGTTTTCCTAGGTTCTAGGCTGCCCAAATATACTTAATTACATGTTACATAAAGAATAGAAACTAAATAAAGTGGCTTGGAGGCCCATTTCACCATTTAGCCTAAACTTGTCTTCATAGTCAAATTTAGCTTCTTTCTCTCTTGAACTTGCATCTTCTTTATATAAGGTGATGCGTGCACAGGGGGGTCAACCCATCATGGCAATCGTACGCAGGCCGAATTGTGGAAGCTATGGAGATTCAAGAGAGAGTTGAGCCAAATTGTGCTATATCTAATCCAATGGGGCCAAATGCAAAAGATGGGCTTCAATTGTGCTTGATTAATTATTTCAATCTCGAAGAGTAGCTTTAGGCTGCCCAAGGGGCTTATTTTATTATGTTGAACTTATTTTGTTTTAATTATTTAGTTGGACCCTCATATAGCTTAATAGGCTTATTTTAAGTGAGTTGGGCTCACTTTAGCTTGGGCTCATTTAAATTAATTATTTTAGGCTTGTGGGTTGTTGTATTTTAGAGTTAATAAGTTTGGGCTTTAGTTATTTGGTGGGAGGCCCATGTGTTAGGTGGCCTTTTGACTTATTTAGGGTTTGGTGGGAGGCCCATGTGTTAGGTGGCCTTTTGACTTATTTAGGGTTACCTACCTTTTGGGGGCTATAAATACCTCATTATAAGTTGTAAAAGGCAGATTTTAAACACTTTTGAATACCATCATTTGGCTTGGCCGAATTTTCTTCATTGGAGAGGAAAGCTTGTCTTCTTCTTTTGCATCAAGAACTTAAATTCTTATCAAGGTATTTACTTTGTGGCGAATTCTGTTCTTGTGTTTTTAAATCAATCTATTATAAGCGTTTCCATTCACATGTTGTTTGGGGGTTCTTTAGATTGGGAGTTTCTTCTTGTTCATGTTCATGCCATATTGTGTGTTTAAGGGGTTTCGGGTTCTTTAGCCTTGGGGTTTTGCATCATTTGGTATCAGAGCTTGGATTAGGATAAATTATTATTTATCTTATGTTAATTTACTGTTCTATTGTTTTATTTCCATTAGAACAAGATAATTCCGCATTGTTTAACTTGCAATCTTATTTTATCAATTTCGTGTTCTTCTTTATTTTTGAATTTGTTCTTCTTTGTTCCTACATCAGATCTTGTGTTTGATGTTTTAAGTTATAAAAAAAAGGAAAAAAAAAATCGTTGGTACTGTTCATAGTACTATTCACAGCACTGTTCATCCGAATTTAAAAAAAAAAAGAAAAGTCAGCATTGAGATAAAGCTAGGAAAGAAAAATCACAAAGAAACAAAAAAATTTAGATTTGGTCATACTTTGAATTTGGAGATTAATTTGAAAAGTCAAAGTGAATATTTATGGGTAGTTGTCATTTTTGACTTTCTTTGATTTCTTGTTTTTACATCCATTGTATCAAAATTGACTTTTCCATTAGGAAAATACCAAAATTCAGATTCGTTATACTTTGAAAGTGAAAATTAATTTGAAAAGCCAAAGTGGCAATTTGTTGGTAGGCGTCATTCTTGACTTTCTTTGTTAAGTGTTTTCATTGCATTCTCATTTAAATTTGTTGAATTGTGAATCATCTTGACTTGGAATTAAATTCTGAAGTGCAACTGAGGACAGCAAGCTGGAGTGGAAAAAGGCTTGAGTGTGTAAGCTTAGAAGAGGGTAAAAGCCAAGTTGAGTGAAACACGGGTGGAGTGCAATATTTTGAGTGAAACACGTGAGGGAGTGAATTGTGAGGTCTTTTTATTCCCTATTAACATTTATTTGCAGTTTATAAATCAAGTCGAGAAGGGAAAAGAAAGGAGATAATTTTTTGAGGAAGAAGATGAAAACGTGCCTAATGTGAAGATGATGTACAAAACAATCATGAGTGAGTTTAAGAAGTTAAATTCCAGGATGGACCAGATGGCGGAGAGAATGGATGAGTCTACTAGAATCCGAAATCGAAGTAGATTAATTGACCGTCAAAGGAATAGGGAAGAATCTAAAGATATGGAATTGCGGTTTAAACAACTATTTAGACAGCTAGATAAGTGTTTAAAAAAGGAGAGAAGAAAGAAAGAGGAAGTTGCAATGGAAGAAATTATATGTGAAGCTGAAAGAGATGCTATAGATTTATATGCTGATGAGATTGTCAATGAGGAAGATAAAAGTGAAAGTGTAGATATTGTTCTCTTGAGTGAAAAGCTAGAAGATTGTAAAAAGGAAGAAGATTGTGTAATTGAGATGGAAGATCAGCATGTTTTGATTGGCCCTTTATTGCTTGAGGAGGTTGAATTAAGCATGGAAAAAGAAGAGAATTATGATAAAAACAAAATGGTTGTTTTGACTAACCATATTTTTCCTAGTGATTTGGTTAATTTGCAGGAACATTATGAGTTAATTTCTGAAGAAGTATTTATATTATTTCCACATGTTCCCAAGATCGTCTGTGAAGATCAATTTATTCCACAAGCTTCAATTCCCAACTTAAATAAAACGAAGATTCGAGGATGAATCTTTTCTAAAGAGGGAGGGGATGATGCGTGCACAAGGGGTCAACCCATCATGGCAATCCTACGCAGGCCGAATTGTGGAAGCTATGGAGATTCAAGAGAGAGTTGAGCCAAATTGTGATATATCTAATCCAATGGGGCCAAATGCAAAAGATGGGCTTCAATTGTGCTTGATTAATTATTTCAATCTCGAAGAGTAGCTTTAGGCTGCCCAAGGGGCTTATTTTATTATGTTGAACTTGTTTTGTTTTAATTATTTAGTTGGACCCTCATATAGCTTAATAGGCTTATTTTAAGTGAGTTGGGCTTACTATAGCTTGGGCTCATTTAAATTAATTATTTTAGGCTTGTGGGTTGTTGTATTTTAGAGTTAATAAGTTTGGGCTTTAGTTATTTGGTGGGAGGCCCATGTGTTAGGTGGCCATGTGTTAGGTAGCCTTTTGACTTATTTAGGGTTTGGTGGGAGGCCCATGTGTTAGGTGGCTTTTTGACTTATTTAGGGTTACCTACCTTTTGGGGGCTATAAATACCTCATTATAAGTTGTAAAAGGCAGATTTTAAGCACTTTTGAATATCATCATTTGGCTTGGCCGAATTTTCTTCAAGGGAGAGGATTTGTGCACGCATCAGAGGCCCATGTGTTAGGTGGCCATGTGTTAGGTGGCATTTTGACTTATTTAGGGTTTGGTGGGAGGCCCATGTGTTAGGTGGCCTTTTGACTTATTTAGGGTTACCTACCTTTTGGGGGCTATAAATAACTCATTATAAGTTGTAAAAGGCAGATTTTAAACACTTTTGAATACCATCATTTGGCTTGGCCGAATTTTCTTCATTGGAGAGGAAAGCTTGTCTTCTTCTTTTGTATCAAGAACTTAAATTCTTATCAAGGTATTTACTTTGTGGCGAATTCTGTTATTGTGTTTTTAAATCAATCTATTATAAGCGTTTCCATTCACATGTTGTTTAGGGGTTCTTTAGATTGGGAGTTTCTTCTTGTTCATGTTCATGCCATATTGTGTGTTTAAGGGGTTTCGGGTTCTTTAGCCTTGGGGTTCCGCATCATAAAGTCTCATGAATGCTTGTAGGACTTCTTTAAGCTTCTTTGACCTTGCTCTTGTGATTGGTCCTTGCGGAAGTGCTAATTCATCTCTCTTATTGCCATTATGCTTGGTTGTGCTCATATCATCCCCTCCCCCTTCGAAAGGATTTGTCCTCAAATCTGAATCACAGTCAAATGGAGATAAGTCAGAAATATTAAAAGTTGCACTTACACCATACTCACCTAGCAAATCAATCTTGTATGCATTGTCATTGATTCGTTCTAGCACTTGAAATGGTCCATCTCCTCTTGCATCAAGTTTAGACTTCCTTTGGTTAGGAAACCTCTCTTTACGCATATGGATCCAAACCCAATCTCCTGGTTCGAATATCACTTGTCTACGGCCCTTATTAGCATGCTTTGCATACATCTTGTTCTTCTTCTCAATATGTTCACGTGCTTTATTATGTATTGTCTTAACCAAATCAGCCTTAGCCTTGCCATCTAAATTAGAAAGTTCATTTAAAGGTAAAGGCATCAAATCCAACACAGTCAATGGATTAAAACCATACACAATTTCAAAAGGTGAAAACCCTGTGGAAGTATGAATTGCACTATTATAAGCCAACTCAACAAATGACAAACATTCTTCCTAAGTTTTAAGATTCTTACTAATTATAGCACGCAACATAGTTCCTAAAGTTCTATTAACAACCTCAATTTGGCCATCAGGATAAGTAGTAGAAAACACAAGTTTAGTACCAAGTTTACCCCATAAAACACGCCAAAGTGACTTAGGAACTTAGAATCTCTATCAGAGACAATAGTTCTAGGTATACCATGTAATCAAACTACTTCCCTGAAAAACAAATCAGCTATGTTTGTTGCATCATCAGTTTTATGACAAGTAATGAAATGCGCCATTTTACTAAATCGGTCCACTACAACAAACACACTATCCGTTCCCTTTTTTGTCCTAGGTAAACCTATAATGAAGTCCATAGAAATGTCAATCCAAGGTTCAGTAGGAACAGGCAAAAGAGTATACAAACCTTGATTTAAAGACTTAGACTTAGCCTGTTTACAAGCAAAACATTGAGCACACACTTTTTTAACATATTTTCGCATATTAGGCCAATAAAAATGTTCATTAAGCATGTCTAAAGTCTTTCGCACACCAAAGTGTCCCATCAATCCCCTGCTATACGATTCTTTCACAAGCAACTCTCTAATAGAACATGCAGGTATACACAGTTGTTTCCCCTAAAAAGAAACCCATCATGTCTACAGAACTTATTAAATGCATAATGTTCACATGCCTTATACACTTCACCAAAATCAGAATCATGCTCATACATTTCTTTCAAATGCTCGAAACCTAACAATTTGGAACTAAGCATAGAAATCAGTGCATATATCATAGAAAGTGCATCAGCAACAACATTCTCTTTACCTTGCTTATATTTAATCACATATGGAAAAGTATTAAGGTACTCTACCCACTTACCATGCCTTCTATTCAACTTACCTTGTCCCTTTAGATATTTGAGAGACTGGTGATCTGTGTGTATCACGAATTCTTTAGGCAAAAGGTAGTGTTCCCAAACCTCAAGAGCTCTCACCAACGCATAGAACTCTTTATCATAGGTAGAGTAATTCAGCTGTGCTCCACTCAACTTCTCACTAAAGTATGCTATTGGGCGGTTTTCCTACATCAAAACAGCACCTATACCAATCCCAGAAGCACCACATTCAATCTCAAAAGTCTTAGAAAAATCAGGTAATTTCAAAACAGGAGCAGTACACAATTGATCCTTTAAAGCATTAAAAGCATCTTTGTAACACCCCCGCCGCCGCCCCCGTTGGAAGGGCGCCGGCGGGCGCGCTACACGACGCTCACTCATGACGCGACGAAACATACAGCGGAAGCATACATGCGCTAAGCGGAAGCATTCGATAACCAAATAATAAAAATATACTTCATCATATAAAAAAAACATATAAAGTTATATACAATATCCCAAAAGGTTACAAATGTTAAAAATCCTTTACAAAAATAATACATATACAAAAGAAAATTACAGGAGGAGATAAAAATAAATAACTCGACTCCTATGTGGCCTGCCTGCAGATATGCGACACGAGCAACTCCCAAAAAAATCCTTCACGCTACCTTCACGGGATAAAAGCCCGTGCTAAACGATAACGCTTAGTGGGGAGAAACAAACACAACAGAATACTATACAAGAAAACATGCACTAACATACATAATTCATTATGAATCAGAGTACAGAGATATAAATATATATTCAGGATAAATAATACAATGCACTAAACCATTACACTATTCAGAGTCACACTATGATCAGAACACTTCACTAAATCAATACCAGACAGTTCACACAATAGCCTGAAATCAATGGTGGAGGATACGGGAACACGGCACGGGAGACCGAAGCCTCAAAAACACTTTAATACCCGAAGGTAGCGCGGGAGACCGGAGTCTCAAAAACATTTTATCACTACACGGAAGATGACCATCTCGGAGGTCGACCGCTTCGCCCAAACGGGGCGGACAGAACAGCTGTACATTAACCCTTCTTAAGCATGCTTAATTATCCTATACCTTGACACTTCAGGCTCGACAACACATTCATTCACACGACCTTACACAATCAAAAACAAGATTCAATTCAAGATTCTAATATTGAATATATTCCTAACTAAAACACTAATACAATGGCATCACGAGTCATAGGCACAAACATATTTCATGCAATAGTGAGAAACCGTGCAAAGTGGGACAAAAGAAACACGTTCAGAAAACAGGGCAAGCAGGAAGGGCCTCTGTCGCGATCGCGACAAGTGTCGCACTTGCGACAGAGCACGGGGCACTTCCTCGCGAGGTCGCGCCAAGAGGTCTACTCGCGACGAAGCACTCGCGGCAGAAATACTCGGAGCCGAGCTCTGTCGCGCTCGCGACAAGCGTCGTGATCGCGACAGAGACCAATTCCTTCCTCCTCGCGCGCACGCCCGCGCGGAGGGTTCAGCTACCGAGCTCTCTGTCGCGCTCGCGGCAAACGTCGCGATCGTGATAGAGGGCTCTTCATGAATAAGGGCCAAGTCTGCCTTCTGTCGCGATCGCGACAGAACCCAGATTCGCCCATTTCTGCACTTTTCCTTCACTAACCACACACAATTCTTCATACATGCACACAACATGCTCAAGCACTTACCTCTCGCCTCCAGCACATCACCGCATCAGTCTCAAGCCACATAAACACATTTACACAATATGCAAACATCAATTCAACATGAAATTACTCACAACTAACTCAAATACACTAACGTGGCATGTTCAAATTCCGAAAACACATAACATCTTCACTATATCACTTACACTTCACTATAAATCACTACTTGATTTAAACATGCATTCATAAAACACTCAAGATTACAAATGACATGCAATCACAACATAGAGTTGATCCAAGGAGGAAATTAGGGAAAAACACAAAATCCACAACATAGCTCCCAATCACTTGCATGCATTTCAAACCCATTTCCAATAAACACTTAAAAACACAGCTCCCATACCTGGAAAACGAAGCTTCAAATCGAGCCTCTCACGAAACCACTTTATCCTTGCCCTTGCTCTTCCTTCTCTCTTCCGAAACTTGCACAAAATCCAGCCACAAACACTCAAATCAGACCCAAACCACAACAAAACCAAGATCCAAAGAACACTAACTAAATAAAGGAACCTCAAACCGAACTCAAACACTTACCTCCAACACTTCCAACTCAAACCTTCGAAGATCCCACTCAAAACTCAAGAAAACACAAGAGAAGAGAGATGAGAGTAGAAGAATGAAAGCAAGAGAGAGGAGAGGACGGGAAATGAGAAAGAAAAGAGAGAAATTGAGATAGCTTCCACGGGAAGCTAGGCAATTTCTGCCCTTCCCTTCTCTCTCTTACTTTTCATTAATTACTCACCAACCTCCAAGCCACATGTCACAATCCTAGAGAATCAATCAATCCATCTTAACATAACCACTCTTGGCACCATCACTAAACACACCCAAGCCTTTCTTACACAATTATCTTCAATGTACCAAAACTCACTCACACCATATTATTTCTTATAAATCCACTATCATCCTAGGTACCATGCACCTCAAACCACACAATAAAAGCCTTATGTCCACTTACACCCTACAACTATACACTATAAGCACACACTATTATTTCCTCTTCTATTAATTTATTAATTCCTTTTTAACACATCATTCCTTAATATCCTATTTTCCTCATACTCAAATTACGAAAATACCCTCACTTAGCCGACTTACCGCAAAAATTCCGACCAGGCCCTATTTGGGTTGTTACAATCTTCTTGTTCTTTACCCCATTTAAAACCAACAGACTTTTTAATGATTTGATTTAAAGGTCTAGCAATGGTAGAAATTTTTTTAACAAATCTCCTATAGAAACTTGCTAAACCATGAAAGCTCCTCACCTCACTTGCATTCTTAGGTGTTGACCATTCCTGGATAGCCTTAACCTTTTCATTATCTACCTCAACATCACGTGCACTAACAACAAATCCTAAGAAAACAACACTATCAACACAAAATGTGCATTTCTTCAAATTAGCATACAACTGTTGTTCTCTTAAAACAGCTAACACAAGTTCAACATGCCTTAAATGTTCTTCTAGGTTTTTGCTGTAAATTAAGATATCATCAAAATACACAACAACAAATTTACCTAAGAAATCTCGCAAAACATGGTTCATGAGTCTCATAAATGTGCTAGGCACATTAGTTAAACCAAAAGGCATAACCAACCATTCATACAAACCATATTTTGTTTTAAAGGCAGTTTTCCATTCATCACCTAACTTCACCTAATTTGATGATAACCACTTTTTAAGTCAATTTTAGTGAATATTACAGCACCATTTACTTCAAGCATATCATCTAACATAGGAATGGGATGGCAATACTTTATAGTGATTTTGTTAACTGCTCGACAATCAACACACATGCGCATGGTTCCATCCTTTTTAGGTACCAAAAGAACAGGTACGGCACAAGGACTTAGGCTTTCTCTCACATGTCCCTTTGCTAAAAGTTCCTCCACTTGTCTTTGCAACTCCTTTGTTTCTTTCGGATTGCTTTGATAAGCAGGAGGGAAGATTTGGAATTTGTGCACCAGGAACAAAATCAATTTGATGTTCAATCCCTCTAATTGGTGGCAACCCAGGTTGATGCGTGCACAGGGGGGGTCAACCCATCATGGCAATCATACGCAGGCCGAATTGTGGAAGCTATGGAGATTCAAGAGAGAGTTGAGCCAAATTGTGCTATATCTAATCCAATGGGGCCAAATGCAAAAGATGGGCTTCAATTGTGCTTGATTAATTTTTTCAATCTCGAAGAGTAGCTTTAGGCTGCCCAAGGGGCTTATTTTATTATGTTGAACTTTTTTTTGTTTTAATTATTTAGTTGGACCCTTATATAGCTTAATAAGCTTATTTTAAGTGAGTTGGGCTTATTTTAGCTTGGGCTCATTTAAATTAATTATTTTAGGCTTGTGGGTTATTGTATTTTAGAGTTAATAAGTTTGGGCTTTAGTTATTTGGTGGGAGGCCCATGTGTTAGGTGGCCATGTGTTAGGTGGCCTTTTGACTTATTTAGGGTTTGGTGAGAGACCCATGTGTTAGGTGGCCATGTGTTAGGTGGCCTTTTGACTTATTTAGGGTTACCTACCTTTTGGGGGCTATAAATACCTCATTATAAGTTGTAAAAGACATATCTAAAACACTTTTGAATATCATTATTTGGCTTGGCCGAATTTTCTTCAAGGGAGAGGATTTGCTTGTCTTCTTCTTTTGCATCAAGAACTAATTTCTTATCAAGGTATTTACTTTGTGGCGAATTCTGTTCTTGTATTTCTAAATCAATCTATTATAAGCGTTTCCATTCACATGTTGTTTGGGGGTTCTTTAGATTGGGAGTTTCTTCTTGTTCATGTTCATTCCATATTGTATGTTTAAGGGGTTTCGGGTTCTTTAGCCTTGGGGTTCCGCATCATTTGGTATCAGAGCTTGGATTAGGATAAATTCTTATTTATCTTGTGTTAATTTCCTATTCTATTGTTTTATTTTCATTAGAACAAGATAATTCCACGTTGTTAAATTTGCAATCTTATTCTTATCAATTTTGTGTTCTTCTTTTATTTTTGAATTTGTTCTTTTGTGTTCTTCTTTATTCCTACATCAGATTTTTGTGTTTGATGTTTTAAGTTCTAAAAAAAAAAAGAAACAAATCGTTGGTACTGTTCAAGTTACTATTCACAGCACTGTTCATCCGAATTAAAAAAAAAAGAAAGAAAAGTCAGCATTAAGATAAAGTTAGGAAAGAAAAATCACAAAGAAACAAAAAAAATTCAGATTTGTCATACTTTGAATTTGGAAATTAATTTAAAAAAAAAGTCAAAGTGAATATTTATGGGTAGTTGTCATTTTTGACTTTCTTTGATTTCTTATCTTCACATCCATTGCATCAAAATTGACTTTTCCATTAGGAAAGTACCAAAATTCAGATTTGTCTAACATTTGAATTTGGAAATTAATTTGAAAAGTCAAAGTGGCAATTTATGGGTAGGCGTCATTCTTGACTTTCTTTGTAAAGTGTTTTCATTGCATTCTCATTTAAATTTATTGAATTGTTAATCATCTTGTCTTGGGATTGAGTTCTAAAGTGCAATTGAAGACAGCAAGCTTGAATGGTAAAAGGCTTGAGTGAGTGAGCTTAAAAGAGGGTAAAAGCCAAATAGAGTGACACACGAGTGGAGTGCCATATTTGAGTGAAACACGTGAGGAAGTGATTGTGAGGATGGACATTATAAGTCAAGACGACATTTAGATCAAGAAACATTGGATGAGTTAAAAAAGGATACTAAGTTATTGAAGGAAGACCTTAAAAATGCAGAATTGCGGTTTAAACAACTTTTTAGACAACTAGGTAAGTGCTTGCAAAAGGAGAAAATAAAGAAAGAGGAAGTTGTAGTGGAAGAGATTATCTGTGAAGCTGAAAGAGATGCTATAGATTTATATGACGATGATGTTGTAAATGAGGAAGACATAAGTAGAAGTGTAGACGTTGATTGTTTGAGGGAAAAGGAAGAAGATTGTAAAATGGAAGATGCTTGTTTAGTTGAGTTGGATGATCAACATGTTATGATTGATCATATGGTGCTTCAAGAGGCTGAATTGAACATGGAAAAAGAAGATAATCATGTTCAAAATGAAATTCCTGTATTGACTAACCATGCTTTTCCTAGTTTTCGTGTTAACTTGCAGGAACATGATGAGTTCTTTTCAGAAGAAGCATTCATATTATTTCCATCTATTCCCAAGATCGTCTATGAAGATCAATTTATTCCACAAGCTTCAATTCCCAACTTGAATAAGACGAAAATTCGAGGACGAATCTTTTCTAAAGAGGGAGGGGATGATGCGTGCACAGGGGGGTCAACCCATCATGGCAATCATACGCAGGCCGAATTGTGGAAGCTATGGAGATTCAAGAGAGAGTTGAGCCAAATTGTGCTATATCTAATCCAATGGGGCCAAATGCAAAAGATGGGCTTCAATTGTGCTTGATTAATTTTTTCAATCTCGAAGAGTAGCTTTAGGCTGCCCAAGGGGCTTATTTTATTATGTTGAACTTTTTTTTGTTTTAATTATTTAGTTGGACCCTTATATAGCTTAATAAGCTTATTTTAAGTGAGTTGGGCTTATTTTAGCTTGGGCTCATTTAAATTAATTATTTTAGGCTTGTGGGTTATTGTATTTTAGAGTTAATAAGTTTGGGCTTTAGTTATTTGGTGGGAGGCCCATGTGTTAGGTGGCCATGTGTTAGGTGGCCTTTTGACTTATTTAGGGTTTGGTGAGAGACCCATGTGTTAGGTGGCCATGTGTTAGGTGGCCTTTTGACTTATTTAGGGTTACCTACCTTTTGGGGGCTATAAATACCTCATTATAAGTTGTAAAAGACATATCTAAAACACTTTTGAATATCATTATTTGGCTTGGCCGAATTTTCTTCAAGGGAGAGGATTTGCTTGTCTTCTTCTTTTGCATCAAGAACTAATTTCTTATCAAGGTATTTACTTTGTGGCGAATTCTGTTCTTGTATTTCTAAATCAATCTATTATAAGCGTTTCCATTCACATGTTGTTTGGGGGTTCTTTAGATTGGGAGTTTCTTCTTGTTCATGTTCATTCCATATTGTATGTTTAAGGGGTTTCGGGTTCTTTAGCCTTGGGGTTCCGCATCATTTGGTATCAGAGCTTGGATTAGGATAAATTCTTATTTATCTTGTGTTAATTTCCTATTCTATTGTTTTATTTTCATTAGAACAAGATAATTCCACGTTGTTAAATTTGCAATCTTATTCTTATCAATTTTGTGTTCTTCTTTTATTTTTGAATTTGTTCTTTTGTGTTCTTCTTTATTCCTACATCAGATTTTTGTGTTTGATGTTTTAAGTTCTAAAAAAAAAAAGAAACAAATCGTTGGTACTGTTCAAGTTACTATTCACAGCACTGTTCATCCGAATTAAAAAAAAAGAAAGAAAAGTCAGCATTAAGATAAAGTTAGGAAAGAAAAATCACAAAGAAACAAAAAAAATTCAGATTTGTCATACTTTTAATTTGGAAATTAATTTAAAAAAAAAGTCAAAGTGAATATTTATGGGTAGTTGTCATTTTTGACTTTCTTTGATTTCTTATCTTCACATCCATTGCATCAAAATTGACTTTTCCATTAGGAAAGTACCAAAATTCAGATTTGTCTAACATTTGAATTTGGAAATTAATTTGAAAAGTCAAAGTGGCAATTTATGGGTAGGCGTCATTCTTGACTTTCTTTGTAAAGTGTTTTCATTGCATTCTCATTTAAATTTATTGAATTGTTAATCATCTTGTCTTGGGATTGAGTTCTAAAGTGCAATTGAAGACAGCAAGCTTGAATGGTAAAAGGCTTGAGTGAGTGAGCTTAAAAGAGGGTAAAAGCCAAATAGAGTGACACACGAGTGGAGTGCCATATTTGAGTGAAACACGTGAGGAAGTGATTGTGAGGATGGACATTATAAGTCAAGACGACATTTAGATCAAGAAACATTGGATGAGTTAAAAAAGGATACTAAGTTATTGAAGGAAGACCTTAAAAATGCAGAATTGCGGTTTAAACAACTTTTTAGACAACTAGGTAAGTGCTTGCAAAAGGAGAAAATAAAGAAAGAGGAAGTTGTAGTGGAAGAGATTATCTGTGAAGCTGAAAGAGATGCTATAGATTTATATGACGATGATGTTGTAAATGAGGAAGACATAAGTAGAAGTGTAGACGTTGATTGTTTGAGGGAAAAGGAAGAAGATTGTAAAATGGAAGATGCTTGTTTAGTTGAGTTGGATGATCAACATGTTATGATTGATCATATGGTGCTTCAAGAGGCTGAATTGAACATGGAAAAAGAAGATAATCATGTTCAAAATGAAATTCCTGTATTGACTAACCATGCTTTTCCTAGTTTTCGTGTTAACTTGCAGGAACATGATGAGTTCTTTTCAGAAGAAGCATTCATATTATTTCCATCTATTCCCAAGATCGTCTATGAAGATCAATTTATTCCACAAGCTTCAATTCCCAACTTGAATAAGACGAAAATTCGAGGACGAATCTTTTCTAAAGAGGGAGGGGATGATGCGTGCACAGGGGGGTCAACCCATCATGGCAATCATACGCAGGCCGAATTGTGGAAGCTATGGAGATTCAAGAGAGAGTTGAGCCAAATTGTGCTATATCTAATCCAATGGGGCCAAATGCAAAAGATGGGCTTCAATTGTGCTTGATTAATTTTTTCAATCTCGAAGAGTAGCTTTAGGCTGCCCAAGGGGCTTATTTTATTATGTTGAACTTTTTTTTGTTTTAATTATTTAGTTGGACCCTTATATAGCTTAATAAGCTTATTTTAAGTGAGTTGGGCTTATTTTAGCTTGGGCTCATTTAAATTAATTATTTTAGGCTTGTGGGTTATTGTATTTTAGAGTTAATAAGTTTGGGCTTTAGTTATTTGGTGGGAGGCCCATGTGTTAGGTGGCCATGTGTTAGGTGGCCTTTTGACTTATTTAGGGTTTGGTGAGAGACCCATGTGTTAGGTGGCCATGTGTTAGGTGGCCTTTTGACTTATTTAGGGTTACCTACCTTTTGGGGGCTATAAATACCTCATTATAAGTTGTAAAAGACATATCTAAAACACTTTTGAATATCATTATTTGGCTTGGCCGAATTTTCTTCAAGGGAGAGGATTTGCTTGTCTTCTTCTTTTGCATCAAGAACTAATTTCTTATCAAGGTATTTACTTTGTGGCGAATTCTGTTCTTGTATTTCTAAATCAATCTATTATAAGCATTTCCATTCACATGTTGTTTGGGAGTTCTTTAGATTGGGAGTTTCTTCTTGTTCATGTTCATTCCATATTGTATGTTTAAGGGGTTTCGGGTTCTTTAGCCTTGGGGTTCCGCATCACAGGTGGTATCTCCTCAGGGAAGACATCTTTATAATCCTGCAACAACTCAGAAAAAGAACTAGGCAAATTTGGGTTAAGGTTAGTTTCAGAAAAATAATTGTCCTTAAACCTCAAAAGTACTAAAGTTCTCATGCCTAAGTAAGCACTCCTCAACTCTCTCTCTTTTGCGTAAAAGGAATATTTGCTGAATTTTTCGCTCAACTCACTCTACTCTCCTTTTACCTCAACACACATTAACTTCTTCTCTCCTGCACTTCTCTCATTCTTTCTCTCACTAATACAGTCACTACCATTGGGCCTTTACTTTTATTCTTTTCACTACTGGCCTCTTTTCTCTCATTTTTCTTTTCTTTCTCACTTCCCTTTACCTCTTTTGCAGATTGATGTATCTTCACTTGATCTGCATATACATCTTTAGGGGCCAAAGGGGCAAGTGTGTGTTTACATCCTTTAAATTCAAAAGTGTACCTATTTCTAAATCCATCATGTAATACGTGCCTATCAAATTGCCAAGGCCTTCCTAGCAGAATATGACCAGCATGCATAGGTACAACATCACAAGTGACTTCATCTTCATATTTACCAAGGGAAAATAATATAGTTACATGTTTGGTCACCTTAACTTCCCCATTATCATTCAACCACTGAAGTCTGTATGGGTTAGGGTGTTTCTCAGTTTTAAGTCCTAATTTATCAACTAAGATAGTACTAGTAACATTAACACAACTACCCCCATCAATTACCATGCTATAGAATTTCCCACCTATTAGGCATCTAGTATGAAATATGTTTTCCCTCTATTCTAGTCCTTCTTCTTTTACATTTAAATTCAATGCACGCAACACCACTAAGGACTCTCCCTGAACAGGATACTCTACATTTTCATCTACATCAGAACAATCCTCTAAAGGTGGCATATCATCATAGTCATCATAAGATTCAAAATCAGAAATAATTTTATCCCCCTTATTATCATGGTCTTTTTTTTCCCACGTTCATTAGCATAATGACCACGACCCTTACATTTAAAACATTGAATGTCCCTATGTCTATTAGTTTTAGGGGTTGTTTCAGAAGTACCTTTTTGTTCGATAACCGTTTTCTCTTTGGAAGTGGATTCTTTCTTTGAGTCACCCTTGTTCCACTTTGAATTCCATTTATTGTTATTGGAATTTGCATAGGACTTGGTTGTCCCACGTCTACTTCTTTATCTCTCCACTTTAATTGCAATGTTCACCAAATCATCCATATCCACATAATGCTGCAATTCAACAATATCAGCAAGTTCTCTATTCATACCTCCCAAAAAGTGAGACATCATTTGATATTCATCCTCCACAATGCTTGCTTTAATCATGACCATCTCCATCTCCTTGTAGTAATCCTCCACTGAACTAGATCCTTGTGTAAGTCTTTGTAACTGATTGTGGAGTTCCTTATGATAGTAACTAGGCACATACTTCTTTCGCATGATTCTTTCCATTTCCTCCCAAGAAGTGATAGGGAGTTCCCCATTTCTCCTCCTACTTTTCAATAACTCATCCCACCAAATTAGTGCATAATCAGAAAATTCAATAGCTGCGAGTTTTACCTTTTTCTCATCTGAATAGTGGTGGCATGAAAAGATCATTTCTACCTTTCTTTCCCAATTGAGATAGGCATCCACATCAGTTTTGCCTTTGAATGGAGGAATCTTCATCTTGAGAGCACTCAAATTATTATCTTTACTTTCCATTCGATTATCATACCTCCTTGCTCTCATTGGGAAGGAATGAGCCTCCTCTTCTCCATCATCATTGTATAATTGGTCTACTTCTTCCTCCCTTGTATATTTGCCCTTAGAAGCTTTAAGGTCACTTTCCATGCTATCCATCCTGAGATTTAGCTTTTGCAAACTATCCATAAAAGCTTTAATCATAAGTTTAGTATTAGGGTTAATCTCAGTCTCATCTTTACCATTGTTTCCAGACATCTTTAAACTTAAGTAAATAAGTAAAGAAAAGAATTCACTGATCCTCACGTGTTTGTCTCTCAACTCACAAATTGATTTCTCACAATTGTACTTCAGAAACAAACTCAAACAAATATGCACAATTAAGTAGTTCGATTTGGAAACAATGAGTACTTAACAAGAACAGCAAAAAAAGTACCAATTCTAGAGGCAAATTGACCAAATTGAACAAACTTAGAAATTAGCACACAAGAGATAAATTTCGTGCGCTTTAGTGTATAAAGATGTTCAACAATGTGCAATATGTTAAACTAGTGTAGTTGGAACCAAAAACAGTTTAGACACACAAATTGATAACTTAGAATGAAAAGAATAAACAAGACGAATGCACTTAAATGCGATGTTTAACTAAACCTAATGATTAGTTTAAAAAGATTTTATATAGACTCAGCAAAAAGAAAATCAAAGAAAGCATGCAATAATATAACCCAAAATCCAAAAAACCAACGAGTACTTAACCTGCTCTTTGAAGAAATCAAACCAGTTATGGAAGTTCTAGCTTAATTGATCAAATTTGAATTTAACAAGATAATAGGACCTGATTGAACACAAGGTAATTTTCAGATTTTTTTTTTCATATGTATATAAGCTTTCTTTTCTTCTTTTTTTTTTTCAAAACGTAAATCACACAACTAATGATCAAATACTTCAGATAGGTAATTTAACTGATGCGTGCACAGGGGGGTCAACCCATCATGGCAATCCTACGCAGGTCAAATTGTGGAAGTTATGGAGATTCAAGAGAGAGTTGAGCCAAATTGTGCTATATCTAATCCAATGGGGCCAAATGCAAAAGATGGGCTTCAATTGTGCTTGATTAATCTCGAAGAGTAGCTTTAGGCTGCCCAAGGGGCTTATTTTATTATGTTCAACTTGTTTTGTTTTAATTATTTAGTTGGACCCTCATACAGCTTAATAAGCTTATTTTAAGTGAGTTGGGCTTACTTTAAGTTGGGCTCATTTAAATTAATTATTTTAGGCTTATTTTAGAGTTAATAAGTTTGGGCTTTAGTTATTTGGTGGGAGGCCCATGTGTTAGGAGGCCCATGTGTTAGGTGGCCTTTTGACTTATTTAGGGTTTGGTGGGAGGCTTATGTGTTAGGTGGCCATGTGTTAGATGGCCATGTGTTAGGTGGCCATGTGTTAGGTGGCCTTTTGACTTATTTAGGGTTTGGTGGGAAGCTCATGTGTTAGGTGGCCATGTGTTAGGTGGACTTTTGACTTATTTAGGGTTACCTACCTTTTGGGGGCTATAAATACCTCATTATAAGTTATAAAAGACATATCTAAAACACTTTTGAATACCATCATTTGGCTTGGCCGAATTTTCTTCATTGGAGAGGAAAGCTTGTCTTCTTCTTTTGCATCAAGAACTTAAATTCTTATCAAGGTATTTACTTTGTGGCGAATTCTGTTCTTGTATTTCTAAATCAATCTATTATAAGCGTTTCCATTCACATGTTGTTTGGGGGTTCTTTAGATTGGGAGTTTCTTCTTGTTCATGTTCATGCCATATTGTGTGTTTAAGGGGTTTCGGGTTCTTTAGCCTTGGGGTTCCGCATCATTTGGTATCAGAGCTTGGATTAGGATAAATTCTTATTTATCTTGTGTTAATTTGCTATTATATTATTTTATTTTCATTAGAACAAGATAATTCTGCGTTGTTAAATTTGCAATCTTATTCTTATCAATTTTGTGTTCTTCTTTATTTTTGAATTTGTTTTTTTTTTGTGTTCTTCTTTGTTCCTACGTCAGATCTTGTGTTTGATGTTGTAAGTTCTAAAAAAAAAAATCGTTGGTACTGTTCATAGTACTATTCACAGCACTGTTCATCCGAATTTAAAAAAAAAAGAAAAGAAAAGTCAACATTGAGATAAAGTTAGGAAAAAAAAAATCACAAAGAAACAAAAATTTAGATTTGGTCATACTTTGAATTTGGAGACTAATTTGAAAAGTCAAAGTGAATATTTATGGGTAGTCGTCATTTTTGACTTCTTTGATTTCTTGTCTTTACATTCATTGTATCAAAATTGACTTTTTCATTAGGGGGATATCAATTTCTGCATTTATGCATTAGTTGTCTTTTTCTTTCACTCTAAGTTGCTATTTTTATTGTCTTTTGTAATTTTGCTTCTAGTACACCATAATTAACAAATTGATTCTTGTTAATTAAAATCTGTAATTTTGGACAGCATACATATCTTCTTCTTGTGTGCTCTTTCGTTTTATTCCTTCCGGTAATTTTTGCTTCTAGTTTTGAACCTATCTTATTTGTTAAGTATTTTCATTGTATTCCTTTTATATTTTGCTGCTTGTGAATTATTTTGGTTGGAAATTAAATTCTGAAGTGCAACTGAGGACAGCAAGCTTGAGTGGGAAAAGACTTGAGTGTGTAAGCTTAAAAGAGGGTAAAAGCCAAATAGAGTGACACACGAGTGGAGTGACATATTTTGAGTGAAACACGTGAGGAAGTGATTGTGAGGATGTCCTATTATAAGTCAAGACGACATTTAGATCAAGAAACATTGGATGAATTAAAAAAGGATACTAAGTTATTGAAGGAAGACCTTAAAAATGCAGAATTGCGGTTTAAACAACTTTTTAGACAATTAGGTAAGTGCTTGCAAAAGGAGAAAATAAAAAAAGAGGAAGTTGTAGTGGAAGAGATTATCTGTGAAGCTGAAAGAGATGCTATAGATTTATATGACGATGATGTTGTAAATGAGGAAGACATAAGTGGAAGTGTAGACGTTGATTGTTTGAGGGAAAAGGAAGAAGATTGTAAAATGGAAGATGCTTGTTTAGTTGAGTTGGATGATCAACATGTTATGATTGATCATGTGGTGATTCAGGAGGTTGAATTGAACATGGAAAAAGAAGATAATCATGATCAAAATGAGATTCCTGAATTAACTAACCATGCTTTTCCTAGTTTTTGTGTTAACTTGCAGGAACATGATGAGTTCTTTTTTGAAGAAGCAGTCATATTATTTCCACCTATTCCCAAGATTGTCTATGAAGATCAATTTATTCCACAAGCTTCAATTCCCAACTTAAATAAAACGAAGATTCGAGGACGAATCTTTTCTAAAGAGGGAGGGGATGATGCGTGCACAGGGGGGTCAACCCATCATGGCAATCCTACGCAGGTCAAATTGTGGAAGTTATGGAGATTCAAGAGAGAGTTGAGCCAAATTGTGCTATATCTAATCCAATGGGGCCAAATGCAAAAGATGGGCTTCAATTGTGCTTGATTAATCTCGAAGAGTAGCTTTAGGCTGCCCAAGGGGCTTATTTTATTATGTTCAACTTGTTTTGTTTTAATTATTTAGTTGGACCCTCATACAGCTTAATAAGCTTATTTTAAGTGAGTTGGGCTTACTTTAAGTTGGGCTCATTTAAATTAATTATTTTAGGCTTATTTTAGAGTTAATAAGTTTGGGCTTTAGTTATTTGGTGGGAGGCCCATGTGTTAGGAGGCCCATGTGTTAGGTGGCCTTTTGACTTATTTAGGGTTTGGTGGGAGGCTTATGTGTTAGGTGGCCATGTGTTAGATGGCCATGTGTTAGGTGGCCATGTGTTAGGTGGCCTTTTGACTTATTTAGGGTTTGTTAGGTGGCCTTTTGACTTATTTAGGGTTTGTTAGGTGGCCATGTGTTAGGTGGACTTTTGACTTATTTAGGGTTACCTACCTTTTGGGGGCTATAAATACCTCATTATAAGTTGTAAAAGACATATCTAAAACACTTTTGAATACCATCATTTGGCTTGGCCGAATTTTCTTCATTGGAGAGGAAAGCTTGTCGTCTTCTTTTGCATCAAGAACTTAAATTCTTATCAAGGTATTTACTTTGTGGCGAATTCTGTTCTTATGTTTCTAAATCAATCTATTATAAGCGTTTCCATTCACATGTTGTTTGGGGGTTCTTTAGATTGGGAGTTTCTTCTTGTTCATGTTCATGCCATATTGTGTGTTTAAGGGGTTTCAGGTTCTTTAGCCTTGGGGTTCCGCATCATTAACACAATTGAGCAAGAACCAAATAAGGAACTAGATGCAAATTCCTATTCGGCCTAAACAAAGAAAGAATTTCAAGAAGACAAAATTAAAAGATAGTTAAGAATTTATCACTTAGCCTAAGCTCTGATGCCAATTGATGCGGAACCCTAGCCTATATGCAAACTAGAACGCCAACATACCATGAATATTGATCATAAACAAGTGAATAAACCCACAATCTAAAGAACCCCCAAACAAGATTGAATGGAAACGCTTATAATAGATTGATTTAGAAAGTAAGAAGAATAAGAATCAAGCATACATTAATCATGCAAATTGCCTAAGTCTAATTCTTCATACAATAACAAGAAAAAATAAAAATTAACTCTCACAAATTCAATCAATGAAAATTCATTAATTAATAAATATGTAAAATGTGCAAAGTACAAATGAAGAAGTTCAGCCCTTTATATAGGCTAGGCAGCCACCCCTCCCTAGAGGAGTTATAATCTAATGCGGAACCCCAAGGTTAAAGAATCCGAAACCCCTTGAACATGCACTTTGATTGCAAAGACAAAGAAGACAAAAACCATCCCTATTGAACCCCCAAACAACACGTGAATGGAAACGCAAATAATTGGGAATTAAAGAACTTGAAAAACGGCACAATCAAATAATTGATAAGTTAATCAAATTCTTCATGCAATAGAAAAGAAAGCAATTCACTCTCAATCTAAGCAAAGAAAATTCGGCTATGCCAATGAATATTATTCAAATATGAAGTTTACAACTTATGTTAGCCTATTTATATGGTGGCTAACCCTAATTACCCTTAAAAACTAAAACAAACCCTAATAAGGCCTTAAGTACACATAGGCCAAAATTCCATGGGCTTTACAAGTTAAATTAAGCCCAAACTAAAAGAAATAAACACACTTAAAATTAGGTCTTAAAGGCTGAATATGAAAGCCCAAAAGAAAGACTAAATAAATAATTAAACTAACTAAACTAAGCCCAATAAGAAGCCCACACGCCTAGCCCTTTAAAATACAACTTAAGTGAGTCATGTGACTTTTTAATGAAGCACATGACACGTATAATTAAAAGCCCAAAGTTGTATAAGCCCTTGATGGCTTAAATTGGCCCAATTCCTTCACTTGCTTCCAAAAGGCTAAGTACTTTAAGTTGGCCTTCAAGCCCTTGATAGCATTTCTCAATAGCCTCTTCATGAATTTCTTGAGTGACAAAATCTTGAACAAAAGATGACATAGCCATCTTTAGCTTCTGAGCACGTCCTCTTGTTATTGGGCCACTAGGCAGCTTCAAAGGATCTTTGGTGGTTGATGGCATTGTCGGTGGATCCGTATCATTCCCTCCCTCCTCAAAAAGATTTGTCCTCAAATCTGCATCCACATCAAAAGGAGAAAGGTCAGAAACATTAAATGTAGCAGAAACACCATACTCACCTGGTAAATCTATCTTGTAAGCATTATCATTGATGCGTTCCAAGACTTGAAATGGACCATGACCACTTGCATCCAACTTTCCCTTCCTTTGGCTTGGAAACCTTTCCTTGCGAAAATGTACCCAAACCCAATCTCCAGGAGCAAATACCACTTGTCGCCTTCCTTTATTAGCTCTTTCAGCATACTTTTGGTTCCTCTTCTCAATGTTAGTTTTGGCTTTTTCATGCAAAGTCTTTACCAATTCTGCCTTCCTGTTACCATCTAAACTTGAAAGCTCATTTAAAGGTAATGGACAAAGATCAAGCACAGTCAGTGGGTTAAAACCATAAACAATCTCAAATGGTGAAAAACCAGTAGACGAATGAATACTTCTATTATAAGCAAATTCAATGAAAGGTAAACAATCTTCCCATGTTTTGAGATTCTTACCCACTATAGCACGAAGTAAGGTACCCAAAAATCTATTCACTACCTCTGTTTGACCATCTGTCTGCAGGTGACAAGTAGTAGAAAATAACAACTTTGTACCCAACTTACCCCATAGAACACGCCAAAAATGAGAAAGGAACTTTGTATCCCTATCAGAAACAATGGTGCGTGGTATACCATGCAAACACACAACTTCTCTAAAGAATAGGTCAGCAACATTACCAGCATCATCACATTTATGACAAGCAATAAAGTGAGCCATTTTACTAAACCTATCTACCACAACAAAAATGCTATCTCTACCACGTTTAGTTCTAGGCAATCCAAGCACAAAGTCCATAGAAACATCAGTCCAAGGAGAACTAGGTACAGGTAGAGGCATATACAAACCATGGGGCATAGTTTTAGACTTAGCTTGCCTACATGCAACACATGAATTACATACTTTCTCCACATCCCTGCGCATATGAGGCCAATAAAAATGCTCATTTAACATGTCATAAGTCTTATGCACCCCAAAATGTCCCATCAATCCCCCACAATAAGATTCTAATACAAGCAAATCACGCATTGAACACTTAGGCAAACAAAGCTTGCTGCCCTTAAACAAAAACCCATCATGCCTATAGAATTTATCAAAAGCTTGATGCTCACATGCTGCATACACATTACCAAAATCAAGATCTCCAACATATAGTTCCTTAACATGCTCAAAACCAAGCAATTTAGAACTAAGTGTAGAAATTAAAGCATATCTTCTTGACAATGCATCCGTAACAATGTTATCTTTTCCATGCTTGTATTGAATAACATAAGGAAATATTTCAATAAATTCAACCCATTTAGCATGCCATTTATTCAACTTACCTTATCCCTTCAAGTGTTTGAGGGACTTATGATCGGTGTGACTGACAAACTCCTTGGGTAGGAGGTAATGCTGCCATACATCCAATGCTCTTACTAAAGCATAAAGCTCTTTGTCATAGGTTGAATAATTGAGTTGGGCTCAATGTAGCTTCTCACTGAAATAGGCAATAGGTTTCTTTTCTTGCATCAAAACCGCCCCAATACCTACACCAGAAGCATCACACTCTATTTCAAATATTTTATCAAAGTTAGGCAAAGATAAAATAGGAGCAGAACACAACTTCCCTTTCAAAGTCTCAAATGCCTTTTGCTGTGCTTCTCCCCACTTGAACCCAACCTCCTTCTTGATTATTTATGTGAGTGGTGCAGCAATGGAAGAAAAATCTTGCACAAAACGCCTATAAAAGCTTGCCAAGCCATGGAAGCTTCTCACATCTGAAGTAGTCTTAGGTGTAGGCCATTCCTTAATTGCCTTCACTTTTTCTTCATCCACTTCAATTCCCTGTGCACTCACCACAAAACCAAGAAACACAAGTCTATCTATGCAAAATGTACATTTCTTAAGCTTAGCATACAACTTTTCAGATCTCAAAGCTTGTAAAACTAGCCTAACATGCTCAATATGCTCTTCATACGACTTGCTATAAATGAGTATATCATCAAAATACACAACAACAAACTTCCCTAAATATGCACGCAATACATGGTTCATAAGCCTCATAAAAGTGCTAGGGGCATTAGATAGCCCAAATGGCATAACCAACCACTCATACAAACCATATTTAGTTTTGAAAGCTGTTTTCCACTCATCACCAGGTTTCATTCTAATTTGATGATATCCACTCATTAAATCAATTTTAGTAAAATACACAGCACCACATAATTCATCCAACATATCATCTAGCCTAGGAATGGGATGTCTATACTTTACAGTGATTTTGTTGACTGCACGGCAATCAACACACATCCTCCATGTTCCATCCTTCTTAGGCACCAATAGGACGGGTACTGCGCATGGACTCATGCTTTCTCTCACCAATCCCTTCTCCATAAGTTCTTCCACTTGCCTTTGCATTTCCTTTGTTTTCATAAGATTGCTTCTATAGGCTGGTCTATTGGGAATGGTAGATCCTGGCATAAAGTCAATCTGATGTTCTATCCCTCTCAAAGGTGGTAAACCATCTGGCAGCTCATCAGGAAAAACATCAGAATACTCCTGCAAAAAAGAAACAAAACTAGAAGGCAAAGAATCAAGATTATGGTCAGTGTCAGTAAACAAAACTTCCTTGTAGATTACAAGAACCAAAGGTTGTCTTAAGGCTAATGCACTCTTGACCTCCCTTGATCTAACATAGAAATTCTATTTTTGTCTCCCCCCTTGCTTGTTTTCACTCACCACTAGGCCATTTATTTGTTTTGTTTCTTTTTGGGCCTCTTTTCCCCCTTTCTTTTCTTTTTCTCTCTTTCTCACTCCTTGGGCTGAAACCTCTCTCCCCTTTTCTATTTTGGCCAAAGCCTCTTTCTCTTTCTCAAACATTTTCTTTTGATCTTCATAAATCTCTTGAGGAGATAATGGAGCTAAAACAACCTTTTTACCTTCATAAGAAAAAGAAAATCTGTTAGTGTAGCCATTATGAATAGCTTGTCTATCAAATTGCCATAGCCTTCCCAGAAGCAAATGGTCTGCCTGCATAGGTACAACATCACATAAAACTTCATCCTTGTACCATCCAATAGAAAATGGCACTCTAACCTAGCGTGTCACCTTAACCTCTCCACTATCATTTAACCATTGCAATCTATAAGGTCTAGGATGCTTCTCACATGCCAAGTTCAACTTCTTAACCATACTCACACTAGCTACATTTGTGCAACTCCCCCCATCAATAATGATTGTGCACACTCTCCCATTAACTAAACACTTAGTGTGAAATATGTTTTCTCTTTGTTCTAGGCTATCTTCCTTAACATTCAAGTTTAAAGCTCGCCTAGCAACTAATGACTTCCCACTTTCAAAAACTAACAACTCTCCCTCACTATCACAATCGCTACAATCTTCCAAAGGTGGCATCTCATCTTCACTATGGTCTGATTCAGAAACAATTTCCCCATCATCCCTAGCTATTATCACCCTTTTATTAGGACAATCACGTGCCATAAGCCCCTTTCCCAAGCATTTAAAGCATTTAATCTCTCTACTATGATGCGTGCACAGGGGGGTCAACATTGCAATGTTATAAACATTGCAAGTTCATATTCATGGAGATCAAATTTAAGAAGTGTTATAAAGAGCTTGAAGGAGGCTTTCACAAAGTACTTAGCCTTTTGGAAGCTTCTAGTGAAATTGGGCCAACTTAAGCCATTTTTGGGCCAATTTAATTCATTTTTTGGTTTATACTACTTTGGGCTTTATTTGTACAAGTCATGTGCTTCATTTAAAAGTCACATGACTCATTTATTTAATGACTTAATGGGCTAAACGAATTGGGCTTTTAGATTGGGTTTAGTTTAGTTATTTTTGGGTTTTAATTAGTCTTTCTTTAGGGCTTATTTTAAGTGTGTTTAATTCTTTAGTTTGGGCTTAATTTATCTTGTAAAGCCCATGGACAATTCGGCCTAGCTTAGTTTAAGGCCTCATTAGGGTTTTCTTTATGTTATTTTGCTAGCTAGGGTTAGCCACCATATAAATAGGCTATTATAGATTGTAAACGGCAGATTTTGAATGATATTCTTGGCATAGCCGAATTTATTTGCTTAGATTAAGAGAGTGAATTGCTTTCTTTTCTATTGCATGAAGAATTTGATTAACTTATCAATCGTTTGATTGTGGCGTTTTTCAGTTCTTTATTTCCCGATTATTTGCGTTTTCAGTCACAGGTTGATTGGGGGTTCAATAGGGAGGGTGTTTGTCTGATTTTGGTTTGCTATTCAAATCGTATGTGTGGGTTTGTAGCTCGTTAGCTATTGGGTTCCGCATCATACTAGGAGTTGGAGTATTAGGGTTACCTTTTATAACCTTGGATGGTGATTGGACAGCCCTTGTATCTTTGGAACCCGAATCTGCCCCATAAGGTTTGGATCCTCTAAAATATTTTCTATCCTCCCCTTTGGTCCATTAGATGCCAAACTGTCCCTTGAGTTGTTACTAGTTCGGTTAAAGCTCCTACTCTTCTTCTGTTTTTCAATCTTCATTGCCATACTCAACATTTCCTCCATGGAATCATATCTATGAAGCTCAATGACATCAGCAATCTCTTTATTCAATCCACCTAAAAATCGAGCCATGGTTACCTATTCATCTTCCTCAATGTTAGCTCTAACCATGCACATTTCCATTTCCTTATGGTAGTCCTCTACTGACCTACCCCCTTGCACTAACCGATGTAACCTCTGATGTAGCTCCCTAAAGTAGTGTGAAGGCATGAATCTTTTCCTCATGGCCTCCTTCATATCCTCCCAATTACTAATAGGACGTCTACCCACTTTCCTTCTACTCATGTTCAATTGATCCCACCAAAATAGTGCATAATCCGTAAACTCCACGGTTGCTATCTTCACTTTCTTCTCCTCAGAATACCTATTGCAATCAAAGATCATTTCAACCTTCCTTTCCCATTCTAGGTACTCTTCAGCATTATTTCTACCTTTAAATGGAGGAATCTTAAGCTTAATGTTACCTAAATTCCCATACAATTTGCCACTAGTCTCTTCTTATTCTAAATCTCCTAAGTCAGCCCCTTCGTTTTCATTAGTCCATCTGCCTCTCCTTGCTGTTCTCCTAGATGTACTATTTAAACCCAATTCTAGCCTTTCTATTCTATCATTCATATTCCCCATATCTCTCATGAATTTTTCAAATGTACCATTCATAGCTTGAATGGAGAACACTACCTCGTCGAGAGTAGCTCCCTTTTTACCCGATTCTTCAGTTATGATTGAAAAATCTGCAAAAAAAAATGTTAAATAATAACCTCACACACTCCCTCACGTGTTTACACTCAAAGGATGTCACTCCTCTCGTGTTTCACTCAAAACAAGGCTTTTACCCTCTTAATGTACTCACACACTCTTGCCTTTTACCACTCTAATTGCAACTTTAAAATTACACTTCATAATTCAATTCACAAACCAAGAATTTGAGTACGTTTTAGAAAGCAAAAAAAATAAGCAACTAACAATAAAAGAAAGTTCAAAGCTAGAAAAGAAGACTCTAGACACAATGAAGGTGGTACACGGATAAGACTGGTATACCACTTGATTATATCCAAATTAGAGTATTAGAACAAGCAAAGATATACTCTAACAGTGTAACGGAACAAAAGCAAGCTCAAAATAAAGAAATAAGCAACAAGAATTAAGAAAAATGACAATTCTGGACAAAATGTATGAATTTGATTCACTATAAAGTAAACCAAATATAGAACCTAGATATTCTACCCAGCAAAGCAAGAAATCAACAAAAAGACAAAATTAAACTAAATAAGACAGAATGCACTCAAGACAATTCAATTTAGAGCCAAAATGATGAATAGGCCGAATGGTGTATCAAGCTCTAATTAATGTGTCAAGTTGTGTGCAAAATGATGGAAAAATGGTAGAAAAATGATATCAAAATGATGGTAAAAAAATGTTACCAAAATGGATAGAAAATGATAGGAAAATGTTACCAAAATGGATAGCAAATGTTACAAAAAATGGTTAGCAAATGTAGGAAAATGTTACCAAAAATGATAAGCAAATGGTAGCACAAATGAATCCTTATCCGAATTGGATAATAATAATCAAAGGTGGTTTAGGATTAAGTTTTCCTATTCCCAAAACAGATAGGATTAATTTTTTTTTCCCATTACTCAAAGGATTCCTATCTCTATTTAGAAAAGAATTAATTGCTGCCCCTAATGCTCAAGCACTTAGGATTAAGTTTCCCCACCTATTAATGGATTTGGATTTTCCCTTTTGGTATAAATATACTCCCTTGGCCGAATCAACTCCCTACTCTTTTCTCCTCCTCTATTCTTTCTTTCACGTTTTCTTTTCTCTTCTTTTCTTTCATGTTTTCTTTTCTCTTCTTTTTTTATTTTTTTTCGTTTTTTTTAATGAAATAAATAACAACCACAATACAAACTACCAAATGCCTCAAGCCCAATGTGATCAGAATCCAAATTCGTTTTTCTAAAGTCCCTTTTTAAAACGCAAAAATTTCAAAGTGAAAATTGGAGGCTTAAACGTCATTTTTAAGGGCTGAAAATTGTAGTTACATAGGGCAACGCCCAGTAATGATTGTAGAGCTCCAAATTTCCTTTTCGAAAATATATTATAATGGCAAATCGGACACCCGAGTCAAAAGTTATGGCTTTTCGAAAATTTCTATTTTTTTTCAAAACAGCAAACTAATCTCTAATCTTCTCCTACAAGGATTCGGATTCAAGCTAAGGATGTTCAAAATTTCGGTTCAAGGCTATTTCATGAATTCAAGGTAAAGGTAAGAAAAGAAAAGGCTAATTTAAACACACAAATAAACACAATTAACTAAGAAACTTAATGCAAGCTAATTCGGCATAAACAACTAGAATTCAAAGAAAAGAAAACACAATCCTAATACTAAGATAAATAGGAATTTACCTTAACTTTGGCTCTGATACCAAATGATGCGGAACCCCAAGGTTAAAGAACCCGAAACCCCTTGAACATACACTTTGATTGCAAAGACAAAGAAGACAAAAACCCTCCCTATTGAACCCCCAAACAACACGTGAATGGAAACGCAAATAATTGGGAATTAAAAAACCTGAAAAACGCCACAATCAAACAATTGATAAGTTAATCAAATTTTTCATGCAATAGAAAAGAAAGCAATTCACTCTCAATCTAAGCAAAGAAAATTCGGCTATGCCAATGAATATTATTCAAATCTGAAGTTTACAACTTATGTTAGCCTATTTATATGGTGGCTAACACTAATTACCCTTAAAACCTAAAACAAACCCTAATAAGGCCTTAACTACACATAGGCCGAAATTCCATGGGCTTTACAAGGTAAATTAAGCCCAAACTAAAAGAAATAAACACACTTAAAATTAAGTCTTAAAGGCTGAATATGAAAGCCCAAAAGAAAGACTAAATAAATAATTAAACTAACTAAACTAAGCCCAACAAGAAGCCCACACGCCTAGCCCTTTAAAATACAACTTAAGTGAGTCATGTGACTTTTTAATGAAGCACATAACATGTATAATTAAAAGACCAAAGTTGTATAAGCCCTTGATGGCTTAAATTGGCCCAATTCCTTCACTTGCTTCCAAAAGGCTAAGTACTTTAAGTTGGCCTTCAAGCCCTTGATAGCATTTCTCAATAGCCTCTTCATGAATTTCTTGAGTGACAAAATCTTGAACAAAAGATGACATAGCCATCTTTACCTTCTGAGCATGTGCTCTTGTTATTGGGCCACTAGGCAGCTTCAAAGGATCTTTGGTGGTTGATGGCATTGTCGGTGGATCCGTATCATAATCAAACACTAACTCTAAGAGATAATTAATAAAATAAATAACAAAGATAATTCCTAACCTTTATCTACATGTATTTGGCCATAATATGGACTAAGTACATGCATAAATAAAGATAAATACAATCTAAAAATAATCCTAAAAGCTAGTGATAAATAGGCATAATTATCCTAAGAAAAGAAGAAATGAATGTAGACTTAAACTTGGCTAAAAGTGAATTTCGGCCAGCCTCTAAAGGATAAGGTCAAGCTATTATTTCTCCCTCAAACTCTACTAATAATATCCCAAACTAATAAGTATTTATCAAAGAAAACCCATTCCTAAAATTTAGGACCCTAAGTTCACTAATGTAGGTCTAAACTTAAATCTGACCCAAACCCATTAAAATTTAACTCTCCCATGTAAAATTCAGCCCCCTTATGTTCTCTAAGCCTCAAATAATTATTTTGGCCGACGCTTTAGAAGAGATAAGCCCAACTTTAGCCTACCCACTTAAACTACCCAAAATAGTCAAATAAGCCCAAAATAAAACAAACCTATTCTAATCAAGCCCAATTCATTTTCCTAGGTTCTAGGCTGCCCAAATATACTTAATTACATGTTACATAAAGAATAGAAACTAAATAAAGTGGCTTGGAGGCCCATTTCACCATTTGGTCTAAACTTGTCTTCATAGTCCAATTTAGCTTTTTTCTCTTCTTGAACTTGCATCTTCTTTATATAAGGTCTCATGAATGCTTGTAGGACTTCTTTAAGCTTCTTTGACCTTGCTCTTGTGATTGGTCTTTGCGGAAGTGCTAGTTCATCTCTCTTGTTGCCATTATGCTTGGTTGTGCTCATATCAAGAACCATTGATCAGAACGAAAAAGATACATTGAATAACCATATTTTTCCTAATGTTTATGTTAACTTGCAGGAACATGATGAGTTCCTTGCTAAAGAAGCATTCATTTTATTTCCACCTGTTCAGAAGATGTCATATGAAGATGAATTTATTATAGAAGTGATGTGGAACCCGAAGGATAAAGAACTCGAAACCCCTTGAACATACATTTTGATTGCAAATACAAAGAAGACAAAAACCCTCCCTATTGAACCCCCAAACAACACGTGAATGGAAATGCAAATAATTGGGAATTAAAGAACCTGAAAAATGCCACAATCAAATAATTGATAAGTTAATCAAATTCTTCATGCAATAGAAAAGAAAAGCAAGCAAATCTCACAAATCTAATCTATTAGAATTTTGGCAAAGCCAAGAAAAGAGGATAGCCTCCATTGTTTAATAATTCCAATCTCTCTGTACAAATTCTTATTTATACTCTTTTAAGCTAATAAAAACCCTAATTAATCAAATAGGCCTTTAAACAAGGGCCTTACACCAAGATAACTAAAGCCCACACTAATTAACTTAAAATACAGCCCAAAAAACCTAAAAAGAACTAATTAAATGAGCCCAAGCTAATTAAAGCCCATCTTACTTAAATAAACCCAAAAGAATAAGTTAAGGCCTAATATATTACAAATAATCAAATAAAAGCCTAAACTAAAAGCCCAAACAAAACAGCCCATTAAGTCCATTAATTGGCACATGCATTGCACATGTAATGTGTCACATGATGTGCACATGCATATGGCACATGCATAGCACATGATATGGCACATGTCTAGCACATGGATGGCACATGTCAAGGTCACATAACTTGCACATGCCTCTCTTCAAAGTCTCTTTTTGATTCGGCTTCTTCGTAGTTACAACAAACCATCTTCAAGCCTTCTTGAACTTTTCCAAATTTGATCTCCATGAATCCGAACTTGCAATGTTTATAATCTTGCAATGTTGACCCCCCTGTGCACGCATCATTATACCAAATGATGCGGAACCCCAAGGTTAAAGAACTCGAAACCCCTTGAACATACACTTTGATTGCAAAGACAAAGAAGACAAAAACCCTCCCTATTGAACCCCCAAACAACACGTGAATGGAAACGCAAATAATTGGGAATTAAAGAACCTAAAAAATGCCACAATCAAATAATTGATAAGTTAATCAAATTCTTCATGCAATAGAAAAGAAAAGCAAGCAAATCTCACAAATCTAATCTATTAGAATTTTGGCAAAGCCAAGAAAAGAGGATAGCCTCCATTATTTAATAATTCCAATCTCTCTGTACAAATTCGATTTTGAGGAGTATTTATACTCTTTTAAGCTAATAAAAATCCTAATTAATCAAATAGGCCTTTAAACATAGGCCTTACACAAAGATAACTAAGAGAAAATTACACCAAATGTCACCTTTTTAAATTTTATTTCAAAAATACAACTTTTTAAATTTTTCTTTCATAATTATACATTTTTTTTAAATATATTTCATAAATAGGAAACCAACTAAGCTCTCCAATGCTCCCTCGTCTGTCTCATTCTCCCTCTCTTCTCTCACTACCTCTTTCACTCATTTTCAGAAGCAGCACTCCTCTCTGTTCGATCAATATCTAAATCTCCATTGTTGTTTACCAAACAAATTTGATAGTGTTTCATCTATTCCCTTCTTTAATTAAATAAATAAAAAGATTTCTTTCTCTATCTCTTCCTCAATTTAATTTTCCTCTCTTGGGTTTACAGTATTTTTTTAATATATATACTTGACGGTTTTGATTTCATCAATGGCGTAAACCCATGTGCTTTGCTGTTTCTTTCCTTAGCTTACCCATTAATTCTTTAGTACTGTATTATCTGTTCGCCGCTTCATTAATTTCTTCATAATATCTTTCTCGAGTTTTTAGTCATTAATCATGTCTATTGCTTTTGAGAGGACCTCTCAGAATTCCATTCATCGAATGCCCTCATATTTAGGGGCTTTTTACGGCGAAGATCACCGATTTTCGTCTGCGGAGAGGGGAGAGGAGGAAGATTCTTCTAGCTCTTCATCGATCAGGAGGAATAGTAATGCTTCGGATAGGGAAAAGTTTGGCGATGATTTTGAGGAAGCTCAAGTGCAGAGCTCTTTTAAAGGTCCGTTGGATACTATGGATGCTTTAGAGAATGTTTTGCCTATCAAGTAAGTCTCTTTGAACTATTAATTTTTATGGGGTTTGAGTTTATGTTTTGATCCCAATAATTTGTTTAAAGCCTGCAATGTTTTTTTTTCAATCTGATAAATACTTCAAATTTGGTCCTTGCTATTTGTCCTAAACTTATCACGGTTCTTTTTTATTGTGAAGAAAAAAAAGGTCTCTGAAGCAGTGTAAGTGTACTAATAGAGAAGTGCAGAGAATGTTTAGTAAAAGCCTCATGTCACCAACATTAGTGATGGTGGATTCCATAGCCAATTATTTCAATGAGCTTTACCATTTAGTATATTACTTTTAACATTGTGGGGATTTAGCCTTTTGTTTTCCACATGAACTTTCCTAATTGGAAATATGCCTTTTGTTTATGCTTATGCTTTTATGCTTGTTGTTTTGGTAGTTGTTGTTTTCATAAAGATGGTGGTGCTGTCAATTTTTGGCTTATGATGGATTTTTGGTTTAGATGTTTCTGATCTACCTTTTTCTAACTATACTATTACATTGGTTCTAAGACGATTTGCATCATCTTTTCTGAATGTTTCAGGATAGGCATATCAAAGTTTTATAATGGCAAATCAAATCATTCGCAAGTCTAGCAGATGCGTCTTCTGCTGCCTCTATTAAGGATTTTCAAAGCTGTGGATCTAAAGCTGAACCATTCTTAATGGAACCATTACTCTTAATGATTAGCTTTTTATTGAGATGATGACGAATGATTCGTTATTTCTTGTTTTCTTTTCTTTTTGGTTCTCTAAATCAAATTTATTTGTAGTTTAGATATTGAGAGAACTGAGTTCAACTGTAACATATACGGCAACAAATTGATAGCGTTATTTGTTGCTTTTGGTAGATTTTTTTTCCTTGAGCCTTTATAGTAGTAGGTTTCTTATTGCCTGATTTCAAGATCAGGAGCTTTCCATTTCAATTGCAGCCAATGGATAACAATTCATTTTTCAAGATTAGGCAGACCAATGTGGATCTTTGGTGGCAAAATGGATTTTAATTCCAAATTTCGTGGGAACCTTCCTATTTTTATGTATTCATCTTTGAACATTCATTGCCCATTTGTTAGAAGCAAATGTATTCATACTTTAATACATTTCTATAATGAGGTTCCTATGTGTTCCACCTCTTTTGATCTTATTATATCATTGCCTATCTATAACGAATTATAGATAAAATTTCATAATACTATCTATGATAAGATACTGTATTTTTGAAAATGCTACTGTTTGTAAGAAAAATTAAATTGTATTTTTCCTAAGCTGAAGCTTAAGTCTCCATCAGTGCCAAAAATTAAATTTCAGCTGCTCTTTTTTTATAAAATACTGTTCTCTCAATACCCACGGCTGTTTGTGCCAATGTACAATTTAAAATCCAAGGAATAAAACAGTAGCATACATGGATCCCGCTACATTAAAGATATCTTGTTGCCTGTTTCTGCAATTCACAATCATCCAGCATGAGTTAGAGAGCAAGAGGAAGAAGGTTTGCATATATAAAAATACAACAAATGTGCACTTTGCTACACATCAAAGAAGCCAATGTCCTACTCAAAATCTTATCATGCTTAAAAAAATTCCTAATAACAACAAATTGAACTACAGTAATAAACAAAACACAATTCCCCCCAATTTAATAAACTTCTATATCTTTATTATAATCTTATTGATAAAACATACATGGAAATTAATCGCTTTCATTTCAAGTGGTTGTCCTAAGTACTTGAATCAGCAGCACCACATTAAAAAAGCAAAGTTAGATGCCACGAGGTGCCATATCCAGAAAATGATATGGGCATATCAAGTTTAAGATCCATACCTCCACCAATCCAGAAAATGATCTGGACTTTACAATGCAATGCAAAATGGCAAGAATTAAAGCATATAACCACTGTATCTTTATTAAGATTATATACTATTGTACTTTTGCACTTGCAGGACAAAAATTTACACCTTCTAATGTACTGCAGGTTGCTCCAGCTACCTGAAAAATTCTAATAAATATATATGAACTGACCTTTCTATCTTGAGCTTCAAATGCTGAAATAGAATGCTGGGCAATACAATCCAACGACTGTAATATGTTTAGAATATTTTGCCCTCTACCCAGAGAATGTACGAGTTCCTGAGAAGTCATAACAAAATTTCAGCCACAACAAAAAAAGGAAATCATACATCACACAAACAAAATCAGTAAATGTAGATGACTATACAAATAGAGGAACCCACTGAATGAAAAAATACATAACACAATAAGTCGGTAGAAAAATCAATATATTTTTATTAAATCAAATTGGCATAAGTGAAAATAGATACCATCAATTACAGATGAACTCTTCAAATATATATGCTCCCATATAAAGGATTGCAGAAAGAACTTAAAGAGTGTCAAATCATTAATTTTATGAAACTTACAAATATTCAGAGATATTTTGGCAACATTTGTAAAATCAAACTTGGAATGCATAAGCAAATCCAAAAATTTACATCTTCTCGAGTGATGATTTCATTGTGGTTGGGTTTTCAATATGTAATTGAAACTTATAGCCAGGAGTTTCATTACATTCATCGACTTAAAAGGAAACGACAAAAAGAAAAAGTTAAACCTGATGGAAGTCAGACATGAATTTTAGAAATGTTTGAAATTGATTCCAGAATGTGAATGATTTATCTTGTAAAGCTGAGTTACCAACAGATAATGTTGATGGTGGGATGGCTAGTTGGCTGATTCACTGGAGACAAGAATTGAAAATATGAATATTCTATTTGGACATCTTCTATTGGCAAGATGGCTTAATTTCATGCAATTTAAGGAACAACCCCATATTGTCCATGCTACTGTCAGATCATTGTCGCATTCTATTGATTATGAACTACAGAAGGTAGCAGTTTAATTGATGTTTTATTGTGTCTTAGTTTCATTTCTCGATATCCCACCTAGATGCAATATACATCTAATATACATCTAATACACATCTAATATACACATAATATACATCTAGTATACGCACAATATACATATAATACACATCTAATATACGCACAATATACATCTAATATAGACATAATATACATATAATGCATATCTAATATACGCACAATATACATCTAATATGCATATAATATACTTCTAATACACATCTAATATACACATAATATACATCGAATATACGCACAATATACATATAATACACATCTAATACATACAATATACATTTAATATACATCTAATATATATCTAATATACACATAATATACATCTAATATACGCACAATATATATATAATAGACATCTAATATACGCACAATATACATCTAATATACATTTAATATACATGTAATACGCATCTAATATACACATAATATACATCTAATATACACACTATACATATGTGTATTATATGTATATTGTGCGTATATTAGATGTATATTATGTGTATATTAGATATATACGCACAATATATATCTAATATACATTTAATATACATCTAATATACACATAATATACATCTAATATACACACTATACATATAATACATATCTAATATACGCACAATATAAATCTAATATACATCTAATATACACATAATATACATCTAATATACACGCTATACATATAATACACATCTAATATACGCACAATATACATCTAATATACACATAATATACATCTAGTATACGCATAATATACATATAATACACATCTAATATATGCACAATATACATCTAATATACATTTAATATACATCTAATACACATCTAATATACATCTAATATACGCACAATATACATATACACATCTAATATACGCACAATATACATGTAATACACATCTAATATACGCACAATATATATCTAATATACACATAATATACATGTAATACGCATCTAATATACACATAATACACATCTAATATACGCACAATATACATTTATTACATATCTAGTATACGCACAATGTACATTTTAGTATACACACAATCCTATTTGTAATACAAATAAAATAAAATAACGTAGCACATAACCCATAACAGAGGATTTCTAATCACTGAGATAAAAATAAAGACCAACAGATATATTTATGCAAGTACATAGAGAGTGTGATAAATACAAATATTTGTGCAAATTTGAAATTTGTCAACTATAAAAAGTAGAACTTAAAAGTTAAATAAAAAACAAGAAACAAACCAAGAATTGAGAGTGGAGCAAACGAACCACTAACAAAAACCTTGATACCAACAGAAAATATGAACTACTAGAGCTACAACTTAAACAATAAAAATAAAAACCAGCTCAATAATGGAGAAAAATTGAAATTAAAAATTTAAAATGTTGTATAACTGAAATAATAAAAGAAGGGTTTTTTTTTGCATAATTTTGTAAAAATCACAAAAAAAAAATTGCAGCAAATGAAAAATGGAACAACAATTTGCAGACTAGATATATATATATATGTCGCAAATAGGTCTCTACATTTTATCATGTCTATAAAGCACTTCAGCACACATCTTTCACAATGCACTACAAATTGACATTCAATAATTTCCTACCAATCAATTGCTCTGTTCGGTCAAAAACTTCAGCCAACAAACAAGAATAATAAGAATGCCCCAACTAAACTAAACTTTTGAATTAGCATCAGTTAAAAAATTAATAAATCAGCATCCACTACCAAGTTGAAAACATATATTTGTAACTTGTAAGCTTAAATAAAGCAATGAACCAAGGACTACGAGTTCATATCTCATAACTCCTATCACAAAATAAATATACCTAAAAAAGAGAGAAATTGCAAATTGGTACCTCGTTCTCATAGCATTCCAGTCTGCTTCTGCATATGAAGCAATTGAAGCCATAGCCTGATCGAATTAAACCATAACGACATAAGTAATCAAGCAAAGTGTAATAAATGTTCCCTCATTTAAAAGAAATCATAGAAATCATTCAAAATAAATGTTCCCTCATTTAAAATGTAGAACTAACTTAACCATTCTCAATTAGGATTTCATAACGAAAAAAAAAAATTCATTTTAACAGAACAAAATCTTCTTTTAACATATGCATGCCCATAACAATTATGGATGTCAAAGAGAGATCAAAAGAATCAATCAAAATTGCTTGGAGAAGGGGTAGATGTACTTTTTACATAGATGCATTACAAGAAAATCTATAAGCAGTAAAAGAGAAGATCACAAGCTGGCATACAAATAGAGCAATGATGGCAACGGGGCGGTTTGCTATTCTGGCATTTATTGTAGAAGCCCGAAGCAATTGGTCTCCTATCCAACCTATTAGAATCAGGCGCTCCACATTCCAGTTCATCAAAAGCTCCCTCCAAGTTCTCCTCTGAGACAACCGGCATCCAGTTCTGTGGGACTGAACCCGGATCCTTAAACACTACCGTAAAATAGCTCCACATCAACACTACAAGGTGCAATTTAATTTCGATTTCTCTCACCAACAGCCTAATTGAACAGTTCAGTAAGCTGCTGACACAATTAAAGAGTTCCCAAAAAAAAAAAATACCAGAACATTAAACAATAAAACAATGGTGAAACAAATGGAAAAAAGGCAGAAAAATGAAACTGACCGAGTGGGAAGGGCAGCGGCGGAAGCGACGTTGGGCGATCGGCGACCTGCGGGAGCAATGTGGGGCAAGCAGTAGGACCGACGGCGGCGGCGCCGGGGGGGGGGGGGGGGAATCGATAGGTAGAAAATGGGAGACTGATATTTTTGAAGCTAGGGTGAGAAAAGGGAAATTGGTATTTCTGAAATAGTATTGGCTAAAATTGTTATAAAAAGCTTATATTGCTTTTTTTGTAAAATTTTGTTAATATTGTATGTCTTTTTTGTTATATTTATTTTTTTTTTGTATATTTGTGTAAAGAGCCCGATAACTAAAGCCCACACTAATTAACTTAAAATACAGCCCAAAAAACCTAAAAAGAACTAATTAAATGAGCCCAAGCTAATTAAAGCCCATCTCACTTAAATAAACCCAAAAGAATAAGTTAAGGCCTAATATATTACAAATAATCAAATAAAAGCCTAAACAAAACAGCCAAACAAAACAGCCCATTAAGTCCATTAATTGGCACATGCATTGCACATATAATGTGTCACATGATGTGCACATGCATAGCACATGACATGGCACATGTCTAGCACATGTCAAAGCACATGGATGGCACATGTCAAGGTCACATGACTTGCACATGCCTCTCTTCAAAGTCTCTTTTTGATTCGGCTTCTTCATAGCTACAGTAAACCACCTTGATGCGTGCACAGGGGGGTCAACATTTCAATATTATAAACAATGGAAGTTCATATTCATGGAGATCAAATTTGGAGAAGTTAAAGAAGGCTTGAAGGAAGTCCGTGGGCCAAATTTATGAAGAAGCCAAATTGAAGATGGACATGTGCTAGTCATGTGACGACTTAACATGTGCAGGTCATGTGACACTTGACATGTGCCGACCATGTGACCTTGACATGTGCCGACCATGTGACCTTGCCATGTGCTATGCATGTGAGCTAGAGAATGTGCAATGCATGTGCTAATTGGTGGATTAAGGGGCTGATTTATTTGGGCTTTTAGTTTAGACTTTTATTTATTATTTTCATTTGATTATTTGTAATATGTTAGGCCTTAACTTATTCTTTTGGGCTTATTTAAGTGAGATGGGCTTTAATTAGCTTGGGCTCATTTAATTAGTTCTTTTTAGGCTTTTTGGGCTGAATTTTAAGTTAATTAGTGTGGGCTTTAGTTATCTTAGTGTAAGTGATGCGAAATGGACCAGGAAGCCATCAAGAGATGACTTGGCTTTGCCAAGTGGGCCAATTACTAGAGCTAGGGCCAAGAAGTTCAAGGGAGCCTTAGAAGTCTACTTGGGCCGAATGGTGGAAGCCATGGAGGAGCAATGGCGTGATGGGCAAAGCAAGGCCAAGGCCATGCCATTGAGGCCGAATGTTGAAGGGCCATTTGAAGGAAGTGTGGTCCATGCTTTATGTGCCACATATGGGCTACAAGGGGATTGATTTGATTGGGCCCATAGTTAGGACCTTTATATGTATTTTTCTTTTGGGTTAAATTAGTTTGTTATTGGGCTTTTTAAGTGTACTCACGCCAACTTGTATTGGGCAGCCCAAGTGTTTCCTTTATGTGTTATTTGGGCCAAATTCTCATTACCAATAAGTAGAGAATTCGGCCAGCCCATTAGTCTTAGGGTTAAGTCTTTAGTTGGTGGCATATAAATACCACCTTAAACCTAATTGTGGAGGAGATTTTGATTAATTGAGAAGTTCATTTGGCTTAGCCGAATTTCTTAGTGAGAGAGGCAGATTTGCATTCTTTCATTTTGCATTAGGAATTTAGTTAACTTATCAATCATTGATTGTGGCGTTTTCTATTTCCTTCATCCCAATTATTTGCGTTCTCAATCACAGGTTGATTGTGGGTTCAATAGGGAGGAATTTTAACTTGTTCGTCTTTGTTGATCATAGTGTGCGTTTTAGGGGTTTCGGGTTCATATAACCTTGGGGTTCCGCGTTATTTGGTATCAGAGCTCGGATTAAGGTAAATTCCTATTTATCTTAGAATTAGGTTTTGAGTTTTCTTTTATTGTTTCTTGTGTTTTATGTTTGCCGAATTGTTCAAGTTTTGATTTTGTGTTTTAATTGTGTGATTAAACTTGTTTTTGCCATAACTTTTGCATCCGGTGTCCGATTTTGGTCCATAATAACTTTTCGGAAAGGGAATTTCGAGATCTACAGTTGTCACATGTGCAAAGCACTATGTGATTGCATTTTCCAGTCCAAAAAAATAACGTTTAGGCCTCCGTTTTTCACTTTGAAATTTCGTGTTTTTTGAAAAAAAAACAAAAAAAAAAATCCGAAGTGTAGTAGAGTTTGAGTTCAATTTCGGTTGTTGAGATTAATTAAAAAAAAAAAAAAAGAGGTGAACAAGGAAGGAAAATCGAGAGAGAAGGAAAGAAAAACAAAAGAAGAAAGTGAACCAAGAAGGGAAGTGTGTGAAGGTATTTATAGGAAGATTTGAATCCTATTTGGGAAAGGAAATGACTATCCTAGCCGAATTAGGAAAGGAGGACAGCCATTGATTTCATTTTTTTTCCTTAATCAATTAGGAATCCTATTAAGGTAGAAAAAAACTTACCTAGTTGAATTGGGAAACTAGTTGGCAATCCTAGCTTGTTTAGGAATCAAATTACACTCTATTCCTTTATCAATTTCCTTTCTTAAATTGCCGCCAATTATATTTGTTTCCATTTGTGTTCCATTTCTTAATTATTCATTTTTCATTTCTTATCCTTACATTATCCATTCATTATCCATTTCTTATCCTTACTTTATCCATTCATTATCCATTTCTTTATCCATTTCTTATCCATTCATTATCCATTTCTTATCCTTACTTTATCCATTCATTATCCATTTCTTTATCCATTTCTTATCCATTCATTATCCATTTCTTATCCATTCATTATCCATTTCTAATCATTTCCTTACCATTTCTACCATCTTTTGTCTACTGATTTGCTATCATTTCTTCACCATATACCTACTGATTTACCATCATTTTACCATCACTTTGCCTTTAATTTGCACACAATTAATACATTTATCAAGCTTGTGTACATTTTCGGCCTAGTGTCATTTTTGGTAACTCAAATTATTTTTGTTGCATGCAAACTGATTTGTCTTTGTCATTTGTCTAAATTGAGTTCTTTATTGTTTTCTTACTTTGTCGGGTAGATTAAATAGGTTCTAAATTCGATTTACTTTGTAGTGAATTGAATTCGTTCATCTTGGTCAGAATTGTCATTTTCTTTGTTTCTTGTTACTTAATTTCTTGTTTAAGCTAGCTTTTGTTCATTTTACATTGTTAGAGTATTTTTGATTGTTCTAGTACTCTAATTTGATTAATTCAAGTGGTATACCTTTTCTTTGTCCGTGTATCACCTCCATTGTGTCTAGTGTCTTCTTTATAGTTTTTGAGCTTTCTGTTTTATTGTTAGTGTTTATTTCTTTGTATTCCTAACGTTTTTCAAATTGATTTGTCTTCTGGATTCCGAAGTGCAATTTGAGAGTTGCAAATAAGAGAGGAAAAAGGCAAGAGTTTGTGAGGACAACAAAGAGGGTAAAAGCCTTGTTGAGTGTAAACACGAGAGCTTGTGAGATTGTTTATTCTAACAATTTTTGTAGGTTAAACACCATGTCTGACGAATCCAGCAAGAGAGCTATGACCCCGGAACAAATGTCGTTTGCCCTACAAGCCATACAAGGAACTCTTGAAACCTTGATGAGGGAGTATAGAGAAAATAACGGGAGGTTGGATAAGTTAGAAGCAAGTACATCCAATGGCTCAAAGAGAACAGCAAGAAGAGGAAGGTGGATAAATGAACATGAAGAAGCCGAAGTGGAGGAATGGGAAGACTTTGATGAAGTACAATCCACAAGGGGTAGAGCAAGGAGAGTGGAAAGGTTGGACAGCAATGTAAGTGCAATCAAGATGAACATTCCACCTTTCAAAGGTAGGAATGATGCTGAAGTTTATTTGGAATGGGAGAGGAAGGTAGATATGGTCTTTTCCTGCCATAACTATTCTGAAGATAAAAAGGTAAAGTTGGCAGCCGTGGAGTTTTGTGACTATGCTTTGGTGTGGTGGAATGAAGTAGTTAAAAACCGAAGAAGTCATAGAGAACCACCTATTTCCACATGGGATGAAATGAAGAGGGTCATGAAAAAGAGGTTTGTCCCATCTTATTATTATCGAGAGTTGCACCAACAACTACATAGGCTTACTCAAGGAAGTAAATCAGTGGAAGATTATCATAAGGAGATGGAGTTACTAATGATCAAAGCCAACATAGAAGAAGAAGAAGAGGTGACTATGGCTCGGTTTTTGGGTGGATTGAATCGAGAAGTTGCTGATGTAGTGGAACTACAATACTATGGAGACATGGATGAATTAGTTGGCATTGCCATGAAGGTCAACAAAAGCAAAGGAGGACAGCAAGGACATTTTCGAGTTCCAGCAATAAGTGGAACCAGAAATGGAGCAAATTTAAAGAAAGGAAGAAAGAATATCATTCAGCTCCTAAAGAGAAAGAAACCGAAGCAAACAAAAGCAAGGATAAGAGTACACCCATTCAAAAAGGTACTACTGATCCTTCAACCAAACTTTCTAAACATAGGGATATTAAGTGCTTTAAATGTCAGGGTAGAGGTCATTATGCATCTGATTGTCCTAATAGGAAAACTATGTTTATTAAGGGGGGTGAGATTGTTTCTAAGTCTGAACATGAAAATGAGTCTGATGATGGGGAGTTGAGCATGCCACCTTTAGAGGATTGTTCTGATAATGATGAATATGTTGAGTATGCTGTTAAAGGGGAAGCTTTAGTTACTAGGCGTGTATTGAATATGAATGTAAAAGAAGAAGGCTTAGAACAGCGTGAACATATTTTCCATACTAGATGTTTGATAGGTGGGAAGGCTTGTAGTTTGATCATTGATGGGGGTAGTTGCACGAACGTGGCTAGCACTATCCTAGTGGATAAATTGGGCTTGAAATGTGAAAAACACCCTAGTCCCTATAGATTGCAATGGCTAAATGACAGTGGGGAAGTTAAGGTGACTAAGCAAGTTAGAGTTACATTTTCTATTGGTAGATATGTGGATGAAATTGTGTGTGATGTAGTCCCTATGCAAGCTGGTCACATATTGTTGGGTAGACCTTGGCAGTTTGATAGGAGAGTAATGCATGATGGGTATAAGAATAGGTACTCTTTTGTACATAATGGCAATAAAGTTACACTTGCACCAATGTCACCAAAAGAAACTTATCTTGAACAAATGAGAATGCAGCAATCTTCAAGTGGGAGTTCGGGAAGTGAGGAAAAGAAAAATGAGAGCAAAGAGGCCATAAGAGAAAAGAAACATGATAAAGGCCCAATGGTGAGTGACTGCACAAGAGAGGAAAAGAAAGTGGGATGTGCAGGAGAGAAGAAGTTAGTGAGTGAAAAAAAGAAGAGTGATATGAGAGTTGTAAGAAAAGACAATGAGAGGAGTGAAAAGGTAAAAGTGCAATCATGTTTTTATGCAAAACCGAGGGAACTCAATAGTGCCTACTTAGGCAAGAGAGCTTTGGTCATAATTCGATTTAGGGAGAATTTCTATTCTCAAACTGACCTTAACCCCGATTTTCCTAGTGTTTTTGTGGATCTTTTGCAGGAATATGCAGATGTCTTTCCAGAAGATGTTCCACATAGCTTACCACCCTTGAGAGGGATTGAGCATCAAATAGACTTTGTGCCAGGATCCCAAATTCCAAATTGTCTAGCTTATAGGAGCAATCCCGAGGAGACAAAGGAATTGCAACAACAAGTGGATGAATTACTTCAAAAGGGATATGTGCGGGAAAGCATAAGTCCTTGTGCTGTTCCGGTCCTATTAGTGCCAAAGAAGGATGGAACATGGAGGATGTGCATTGATTGCCGTGCGGTCAACAAAATCACGGTAAAGTATCGCCACCCTATTCCTAGATTAGATGATATGCTGGATGAATTGCATGGTGCTTGTGTTTTCACCAAAATTGATTTAAAAAGTGGCTATCATCAAATTAGGATGAAAGAGGGAGATGAGTGGAAAACTGCGTTTAAGACAAAATATGGTTTGTATGAGTGGTTAGTAATGCCATTTGGGTTATCTAATGCACCTAGTACATTCATGCGTTTAATGAATCATGTCTTGCGTGAGTTTCTTGGTAAATTTGTGGTTGTTTACTTTGATGATATTCTAGTATACAACAAATGCTTAGATGAACATATGATGCATGTTAGGGCTGTTCTAGATGTTTTGAGAAAGGAGAAGTTATTTGCAAACCTTAAGAAGTGCTCATTTTGCATGGATAAAGTTATCTTCTTAGGTTTTGTAGTAAGTGCTAATGGTGTAGAAGTTGATGCTGAGAAAGTTAAAGCAATTCAAGAGTGGCCAACACCTAAAACCGTGACTGAGGTAAGAAGCTTCCATGGGTTAGCTAGTTTCTATAGACGATTTGTTAGGGAGTTTTCTACAATTGCTGCACCATTGAATGAAATTGTGAAAAAGAATGTCGGGTTTAAATGGGGAAAAGAGCAAGAACATGCATTTTGTACCTTGAAAGAAAAGTTATGTCATGCTCCTATTTTACATTTACCTGATTTTTCTAAAACTTTTGAAATTGAATGTAATGCTTCCGGGATTGGTATAGGTGCTATTTTGATGTAGGAAAATCATCCTATTACATACTTCAGTGAGAAGCTAAGTGGACCAGTTCTGAACTATTCCACCTATGATAAGGAGTTGTATGCATTAGTGAGAGCACTTGAAGTGTGGGAGCACTATTTGCTGCCTAAGGAGTTTGTAATCCATAGTGACCATCAATCGCTCAAGTATTTGAAGGGTCAAGGAAAATTGAACCGAAGGCATGCAAGTTGGGTAGAATTCTTGGAAACCTTTCCATATGTGATAAAATACAAGCAAGGTAAAGAAAATGTGGTGGCTGATGCACTATCTCGAAGGTATGCTTTGATTTCTATGCTTACTTCTAAATTACTTGGATTTGAGCAATTGAAAGAATTGTATGTGAAAGATGCTGATTTTGCCACCATATTTCATGCTTGTGAAAATGCTGCTTTTGATAAGTTCTATAGGCATGAGGGATATTTATTTAGAGGAAAACAACTTTGCATTCCTACATGTTCTATTAGAGAGTTGCTTGTGAGGGAGTCACATAGTGGGGGGTTGATGGGGCATTTTGGTGTGCAAAAGACATTGGATATGCTTAGTGAACATTTCTATTGGCCTAAAATGAAACGTGAGGTTGAAAGAATATGTGCTAAGTGTATTGCATGTAGACAAGCTAAGTCTAGAACAATGCCACATGGTTTGTATACACCCTTGCCAGTACTTAGTGAACCTTGGGTAGATGTTTCTATGGACTTTGTGTTGGGATTACCTAGAACTAGGAGAGGGAGAGATAGCATATTTGTTGTTGTGGATAGATTTAGTAAAATGGCACATTTCATTGCTTGCCATAAGACAGATGATGCAACAAATGTTGCTGAGTTGTTCTTTAGGGAAGTGGTTCGGCTACATGGGATGCCAAGGACCATTGTTTCAGACAGAGATGTTAAGTTCCTTAGTCATTTTTGGAGAGTTTTGTGGGGAAAACTGGGTACTAAACTTTTATTTTCTACTACATGTCACCCACAAACCGATGGACAAACTGAATTAGTTAACAGGACTTTAGGGACTTTGTTGTGTGCCATTGTTGAAAAGAACCTGAAAACTTGGGAAGATTGTTTGCCATTTATTGAATTTGCATATAATCGTGCTGTGCATTCTTCTACAGGATTTTCACCTTTTGAAATTGTGTATGGTTTTAATCCTTTAACTGTTTTGGATTTAATGCCTTTGCCTTTGAATGAGCTTACTAGTTTAGATGGTAAAAGGAAGGCTGAAGTGGTTAAAGCAATACATGAGAAGGCACGTGAGCAGATTGAAAAGAAAAACCGCATGTATGCTCAAAAAGCGAATAAAGGGCGAAAGCAAATCATATTTGAACCAGGAGATTGGGTTTGGGTGCATATGAGGAAAGAGCGGTTTCCACAGCAAAGGAAGTCGAAACTTGATGCAAGGGGTGATGGCCCGTTTCAAGTGTTAGAACGCATCAATGACAATGCCTATAAAATCGACTTGCCTGGTGAGTATAACATTAGTGCTTCTTTTAATGTTTCTGATTTGTCTCCTTTTGATTTTGATTCAGATTCGAGGACGAATCCTTTTGAAGAGGGAGGGGATGATGCGAAATGGACCAGGAAGCCATCAAGAGATGACTTGGCTTTGCCAAGTGGGCCAATTACTAGAGCTAGGGCCAAGAAGTTCAAGGGAGCCTTAGAAGTCTACTTGGGCCGAATGGTGGAAGCCATGGAGGAGCAATGGCGTGATGGGAAAAGCAAGGCCAAGGCCATGCCATTGAGGCCGAATGTGCAAGGGCCATTTGAAGGAAGTGTGGTCCATGCTTTTTGTGCCACATATGGGCTACAAGGGGATTGATTTGATTGGGCCCATAGTTAGGACCTTTATATGTATTTTTCTTTTGGGTTAAATTAGTTTGTTATTAGGCTTTTTAAGTGTGCTCACGCCAACTTGTATTGGGCAGCCCAAGTGTTTCCTTTATGTGTTATTTGGGCCAAATTCTCATTACCAATAAGTAGAGAATTCGGCCAGCCCGTTAGTCTTAGGGTTAAGTCTTTAGTTGGTGGCATATAAATACCACCTTAAACCTAATTGTGGAGGAGATTTTGATTAATTGAGAAGTTCATTTGGCTTAGCCGAATTTCTTAGTGAGAGAGGCAGATTTGCATTCTTTCATTTTGCATTAGGAATTTAGTTAACTTATCAATCATTGATTGTGGCGTTTTCTATTTCCTTCATCCCAATTATTTGCGTTCTCAATCACAGGTTGATTGTGGGTTCAATAGGGAGGGATTTTAACTTGTTCGTCTTTGTTGATCATAGTGTGCGTTTTAGGGGTTTCGGGTTCATATAACCTTGGGGTTCCGCGTCAGTAAGGCCCATGTTTTAAGGCCTATTTGATTAATTATTGTTTTTATTAGCTTAAGTGAGTATAAATACTCCTCAAAAACAAATTTGTAATTCAGACTTGGAGATTATGATATTTTGAGACTTTTATTTAGCTTGGCCAAATTCTTCATTGGAGAGGATTGTTTGTCTTCTTCTTTTGCATCAAGAACTTTAATTCTTATCAAGGTATTTACTTTGTGGCGAATTCTGTTCTTGTGTTTTAAATCAATCTATTATAAGCGTTTCCATTCACATAGTTGTTTGGGGGTTCTTTAGATTGGGGGTTTATTCTTGTTCATGTTCATTCCATATTGTATGTTCAAGGGATTTCGGGTTCTTTAGCCTTGGGGTTCCGCATCATTTGGTATCAGAGCTTGTATTTGGATTAACTTTGGTTGGTGTGAACAATTAGGATTGTATTTCTTTAGGATAGAATTGTTATTATTTAATTAGTTAGAGATAATTCAAAAAAAAAAAAGAAAAGAAATTAGGATTGGGACATTATTTAAATTAGGACATTAAATTAGATAAGTTTCATTTTGTCTTAAGTCTAGACATTTGGGTTTCCATATCTTGAACTAATTAAGACATAGTGGATAAGTCATTTTGTCTTAGTTTAGACATTTGGGTTTCCTTATTTGATCTTATTAAGACATATTGGATTAATTTTTGTCTTATTTTGGACAAACATTTGGGTTTCTAATCTAGTTTTAGTTTGGACATCTTGTGTCTCCTTTTTATTTTGTCTTAGTGTGATAATACATATTGTCTCAAATTGAATTTTCCATTAGGGAGATTTCAATTTCTGCATTATTGCATTAGTTTTGTCATTTCTTTCATTCTTAAGTTTCCATTTTTGGTGTCTTTGTGTTTTTGCTTCCGATTACACTATAATTAACAATTTGATTCTTGTTAGTTAAATTTACATAATTCGGACAGCATACATATCTTCACCTTGTATGCTCATTTCAACGTTCTTCACTTTGGTCTTTTGCTTCTAGCTTTGTGCCTATCTTCTTTGTTAAGTATTTTCATTGCATTCTTTACCAAAATTTGCTGCTTGTGAACTATTTTGACTTGAGTTTGAGTTCTGAAGTGCAACTGAAGATAACAAGCTTGAGTGGTAAAAGGCTTGAGTGTGTGAGCTTAAAAGAGGGTAAAAGGCTTGAGTGTGTGAGCTTAAAAGAGGGTAAAAGCCTACTTGAGTGAAACACGAGTAGAGTGCCATCTTTTTGAGTGAAACACGTGAGGGAGTGAAATGTGAGTTTTTATTTCTCTTCTAACGTTTATTTGCAGTTTATAAATCATGTCAAGAAAGGACATAAAGGAGACAATGGGTGAGAAAGAGGATGAAAACATGCCTAATGTGAAGATGATGTATAAAACATTCATGAGTGAGTTTAAGAAGTTGAATACTAGGATGGATAGGATGGAGGAGAGAATAAATGAATCTACTAAAATCAAAAATCGAAGTAAATCAATTGACCGTCATAGGAAAAATGAAGATTCTGAAGATATGGAATTGAGGTTTAAACAACTTTTTGACAGTTAGATAAGTGTTTGAAAAAGGAGAAAAGAAAGAAAGAGGAAGCTACAATGGAAGAGATTATTTGTGAAGCTGAAAGAGATGCTATAGATTTGTATGACAATAAGGTTGTGAGTGCAGAAGAAATAAGTGGAAGTGAAGTAGTTGTTGTTTTGAGTGAGAAGGAAGATGTTTGTTTAGTTGAGATGGAAGATCAGCATGTTATAATTGATCCTGTAGTGCTTAAGGAGGCTGAGTTGAACATGGAGAAAGGAAAGGACCATGATCAGAATGAAATGATTGTATTGAATAATCATGTTTTTCCTAGTGTTTTTGTTAAATTGCAGGAACATGATGAGTGCTCAGCTGAAGAAGCATTCATTTTATTTCCACCTGTTCAAAAGATCGTATATGAAGATGAATTCATTCTACAAGTTTCCATTCCCAACTTGAACAAGACGAAGATTTGAGGACGAATCTTTTCTAAAGAGGGAGGGAATGATGCGTGCACAGGGGGTCAACATTTCAAGATTATAAACAATGGAAGTTCATATTCATGGAGATCAAATTTGGAGAAGTTAAAGAAGGCTCGAAGGAAGTCCGTGGGCCAAATTTATGAAGAAGCCAAATTGAAGATGGACATGTGCTAGTCATGTGATGACTTAACATGTGCAGGTCATGTGACACTTGACATGTGCCGACCATGTGACCTTGACATGTGCTATGCATGTGACACTTAACATGTGCCGACCATGTGACCTTGACAAGTGCTATGCATGTGAGCCAGAGCATGTGCAATGCATGTGCTAATTGGTGGATTAAGGGGCTGATTTATTTGGGCTTTTAGTTTAGGCTTTTATTTATTATTTTCATTTGATTATTTGTAATATGTTAGGCCTTAACTTATTCTTTTGGGCTTATTTAAGTGAGATGGGCTTTAATTAGCTTGGGCTCATTTAATTAGTTCTTTTTAGGCTTTTTGGGCTGAATTTTAAGTTAATTAGTGTGGGCTTTAGTTATCTTAGTGTAAGGCCCATATTTTAAGGCCTATTTGATTAATTAAGGTTTTTATTAGCTTAAGTGAGTATAAATACTCCTCAAAAACGAATTTGTAATTCAGACTTGGAGATTATGATATTTTGAGACTTTTATTTGGCTTGGCCAAATTCTTCATTGGAGAGGATTGTTTGCCTTCTTCTTTTGCATCAAGAACTTTAATTCTTATCAAGGTATTTACTTTGTGGCGAATTCTGTTCTTGTGTTTTAAATCAATCTGTTACAAGCGTTTCCATTCACATAGTTGTTTGGGGGTTCTTTAGATTGGGGGTTTATTCTTGTTCATGTTCATGCCATATTGTATGTTCAAGGGGTTTCGGGTTCTTTAGCCTTGGGGTTCCGCATCACACCTTCAAGCCTTCTTGAACTTTCCCAAATTTGATCTCTATGAATCCGAACTTGCAATGTTTATAATCTTGCAATGTTGACCCCCCCTGTGCACGCATCAAGAAGTGCTGATGCGGAACCCCAAGGCTAAAGAACCCGAAACCCCTAAAACATACAATATGGCATGAACATGAACAAGAAGAAACTCCCAATCTAAAGAACCTCCAAACAACATGTGAATGGAAGCGCTTATAATAGATTGATTTAGAAACACAAGAACAAAATTCGCCACAAAGTAAACACCTTGATAAGAAATTAGTTCTTGATGCAAAAGAAGAAGACAAGCAAATCCTCTCCCTTGAAGAAAATTCGGCCAAGCAAAATGATGATACTCAAAAGTGTTTTAGATCTGTCTTTTACAACTTATAATGAGGTATTTATAGCCCCCAAAAGGTAGGTAACCCAAAATAAGTCAAAAGTCCACCTAACACATGGCCACCTAACACATGGGCCTCCCACCAAACCCTAAATAAGTCAAAAGGCCACCTAACACATGGGCCTCTCACCAAATAACTAAAGCCCAAACTTATTAACTCTAAAATACAACAACCCACAAGCCTAAAATAATTAATTTAAATGAGCCCAAGCTAAAGTAAGCCCAACTCACTTAAAATAAGCGTATTAAGCTATATGAGGGTCCAACTAAATAATTAAGACAAAACAAGTTCAACATAATAAAATAAGCCCATTGGGCAGCCTAAAGCTACTCTTCGAGATCGAAATAATTAATCAAGCACAATTGAAGCCCATCTTTTGCATTTGGCCCCATTGGATTAGATATAGCACAATTTGGCTCAACTCTCTCTTGATTCTCCATAGCTTCCACAATTCGGCCTGCATAGGATTGCCATGATGGGTTGACCCCCCTGTGCACGCATCATCCCCTCCCTCTTTAGAAAAGATTCGTCCTCGAATCTTTGTCTTGTTCAAGTTGGGAATTAGCACTTATAAAATAAATTCATCCTCATATAAGATCTTCTGAATAGGTGCAAATAAAATGAATGCTTTTTCAGCTGAGGACTCATCATGTCCCTGCAATTTAACAAAAACACTAGGAAAAAAATGATTATTCAATACAATAATTTCGTTCTGGTCATGATTTTCTTCTCGCGCCGTGTTCAACTCAACCTCCTTAAGCACTACAGGATCACTCATAACATGTTGATCTTCCATCTCAACTAAACAAACATCTTCCTTTTCACAATCTTCTTCATTTTCACTCACAGCAACAACATCTACACTTTCACTTTTATCTTCCTCATTGACAATCTCATCAGCATATAAATCTATAGCATCTCTTTCAGCTTCACATATAATTTCTTCCATTGCAACTTCCTCTTTCTTTCTTCTCTCCTTTTTTAAACACTTATCTATGTCACACACCATAAGTGTCTTAATTGGAATTAGCAATTTTAATCGGATAATTAAGGGCAAGTGGGTAATTTGCATGAGGAGAAGAGGATTTTATTGCAAGGTTTTAATAAAGATTTAAATTACAGATTTTTAGTTAGTGAGTAAAGAGTAATTTGGCAAGGACTTTATGGGAATTGTTTGGATCTGATGGTAAAAGAGTATTAGTGGATTAGTGAACCCGTGCATGTGTGCCAAGTGGAGAGTGAGTGTGATGCGTGCACAGGGGGGTCAACATTGCAACGTTATAAACAATGCAAGTTCATATTCATGGAGATCAAATTTAAGAAGTGTTATAAAGAGCTTGAAGGAGGCTTTCACAAAGTACTTAGCCTTTTGGAAGCTTCTAGTGAAATTGGGCCAACTTAATCCATTTTTGGGCCAATTTAAGTCATTTTTGGGTTTATACTACTTTGGGCTTTATTTGTACAAGTCATGTGCTTCATTTAAAAGTCACATTACTCATTTATTTAATGACTTAATGGGTTAAACGAATTGGGCTTTTAGATTGGGTTTAGTTTAGTTATTTTTGGGTTTTAATTAGTCTTTCTTTTGGGCTTATTTTAAGTGTGTTTAATTCTTTAGCTTGGGCTTAACTTATCTTGTAAAGCCCATGGACAATTTGGCCACACCATGTTTAAGGCCTCATTAGGGTTTGTTTTAGGTTATTTGCTAGCTAGGGTTAGCCACCCTATAAATAGAACATGTTATGTTAAGAATTTCAGATTTTGAATGATATTCATTGGCTTAGCCGAATTTTCTTTGCTTAGAATGAGAGTGAATTGCTTTCTTTTCTATTGCATGAAGAATTTGATTAACTTATCAATTGTTTGATTGTGGCGTTTTTCAGGTTCTTTAATTCCCGATTATTTGCGTTTTCAGTCACAGGTTGATTGGGGGTTCAATAGGGAGGGTGTTTGTCTGATTTTGGTTTGCTATTCAAATCGTATGTGTGGGTTTGTAGCTCGTTAGCTATTGGGTTCCGCATCATATGGTATCAGAGCCAAAGTAAGGTAAATTCCTATTTATCTTAGTGTTAGGGTTTGCATTTTCTTTTCTTTGATTTCTTTATGTTTATGCCGAATTAGGTTGCATTAAGTTTCTTAGTTAATTGTGTTTCTTTGTGTGTTTAAATTAGCCTTTTCTTTTCTTACCTTTATCTTGAATTTGTGAAATAGCCTTGAACTGAAATCTTGAACATCTTTAGCTTGAATCCGAATCCTTGTAGGAGAAAATTAGAGATTAGTTGCTGTTTTGAAAAAAAAAAAATAGAAATTTCGAGAGGCCATAACTTTTGACATAAGAGTCCGATTTGTTATTATAATATCATTCCGGAAAGGGAATTTCGTGCTCTACAATCATTTCATGGGCGAAGCCCTACGTAACTGACTTTTTCGGCCCTTAAAAATGACGTTTAAGCCTCCGTTCTTCACTTTGAAGTTTCTGTGTTTTGAACAAAAAAAAGAAAAAAAAAAAACAAAGGGGTAGAAAACCGAAATTGAGTTCTGATCACTTTGGGCTTGTGAAGTTTGGTAGTTGTAGTCTAGTTGTTCTCTATTTTATATAAAAAAAAAAGAAGAAAAAAAAAGAGAAAAAAAAAACGTGAAAGAAGAGAAATAAAGAAGAACTTTGCGTTTGGAGAAAAGGGTAGAGGAGCAATTCGGCCAAAGGGTATTTATATAGCAATAAGGGAAAATCCAAATCCTTTAATAGGTGAGAAAATTTAATCCTAAGTGCTTGAGGATTAGGAGCAGCAATTAATCCTTTTCTAAATAGAGGTGGGAAATCCTTTAAGTAATAGGGAAAACTAATCCTATCTGTTTTGGGAATAGGAAAACTTAATCCTAAACCACCTTTGATTATTATTATCCACTTCGGATAAGGATTCATTTGTGCTACCATTTGCTTATCATTTTTGGTAACATTTTCCTATCATTTGCTATCCATTTTTGGTAACATTTTGGTACCATTTTTGCTGTCATTTTTGCACCATTATTGTATCATTTTTGCCATCATTTGCCTATCATTTTTGCACCATTTTACCATCATTTGCCTACCATTTTGCACCATTTTTCCATCATTTTTACACCATTTTGCCATCATTTTGCACACAACTTCACACATTAATTAGAGCTTAATACACCATTCTACCTAATCATCATTTTAGCTTTAAATTGAATTGTCTTGAGTGCATTCTATCTTATTTAGTATAATTAGGATTCTTTGTTGCTTTGTTGGGTAGAATAACTAGGTTCTACATTTGAGTTACTTTGTAGTGAGTCAGATTCATACATTTTGTCCAGAATTGTCATTTTTTTTAATTCTTGTTGCGTAGTTCTTTGTTTGAGCTTGCTTTTGTTCCATTACACTGTTAGAGTATCTTTGTTTGTTCTAATACTCTAATTTTGATATAATCAAGTGGTATACCAGTCTTATCCGTGTACCACCTCCATTTTGTTTAGTGTCTTCTTTTCTAGCATTGAGCTTTCTGTTATTGTTAGTCGCTTATTTCCTTGCTTTCTAAAACGTACTCAAATTCTTGGTTTGTGTATTGAATTCTGAAGTGCAATTTAAGAGTTGCAATTAGAGTGGTAAAAGGCAAGAGCGTGTGAGTACATTAAGAGGGTAAAAGCCTTGTTTGAGTGAAACACGAGAGGAGTGACATCCTTTGAGTGTAAACACGTGAGGGAGTGTGTGAGGTTTTTATCTAACATCTTTTTGCAGATTTTTCAATCATGACTGAAGAATCGGGTAAAAAGGGAGCAACTCTCGACGAGGTAGTGTTCTCCATTCAAGCTATGCATGGTACGTTTGAAAAATTCACGAGAGATATGGGAAATATGAATGATAGAATAGAGAGGCTAGAATTGGGTTCAAATAGTACATCTAGGAGAACAGCAAGGAGAGGAAGATGAACTGATGAGAATGTAAGGGCTGACTTAGAAGATTTAGATGAAGAAGAGACTAGTGGTAGATTGGATGGGAATTTAGGTAACATTAAGCTTAAGATTCCTCCATTTAAGGGTAGAAATAGTGCTGAAGAGTACCTAGAATGGGAAAGGAAGGTTGAAATGATCTTTGATTGTAATAGGTATTCTGAAGAGAAGAAAGTGAAGATAGCAGCTGTGGAGTTCACAGATTATGCATTATTTTGGTGGGATCAATTGAATATGGGTAGAAGGAAGATGAGGAGACGTCCTATTAGTAGTTGGGAGGATATGAAGGAGGCCATGAGGAAAAGATTTGTGCCTTCACACTATTTTAGGGAGTTACATCAAAGGTTGCATAGGCTAGTGCAAGGAGCTAGATCAGTAGAAGATTATCACAAGGAGATGGAGATGCTATTGATCAAAGCTAACATAAAAGAGGAGGAAGAGGTAATAATGGCTTGGTTTCTAGGAGGTCTGAATAAAGAAATTGCGGATGTAGTTGAATTGCAACATTATGGAAAAATGGAGGACTTAGTGAACATTGCCATTAAGGTGGAGAGGCAACAGAAACAATGGAGGGTAGCAAGGTCATTCTCAAATTCCAATAACAAGAGTTGTCCAAACTGGAGCAAAAATAAAGATTCTGAAGATATGGAATTGAGGTTTAAACAACTCTTTAGACAGCTAGATAAGTGTTTGAAAAAGGAGAAAATAAAGAAAGAGGAAGTTGCAATGGAAGAGATTGTGTGTGAAGCTGAAAGAGATGCTATAGATTTGTATGACAATGAGGTTGTGAGTGAAGAAGAAATCAGTGGAAGTGAAGTAGTTGTTGTTTTGAGTGAGAAAGAAGATGTTTGTTTAGTTGAGATGGAAGATCAGCATGTTATGATTGATCCTGTAGTGCCTAAGGAGGTTGAGTTGAACATGGAGAAAGGAGAGGACCATGATCAGAATGAAATGGTTGCATTGAATAATCATGTTTTTCCTAGTGTTTTTTTTTAAATTGCAGGAACATGATGAGTTCTTTGCTGAAGAAGCATTCGTTTTATTTCCACCAATTCAAAAGATCGTATATGAAGATGAATTTATTCTACAAGTGCCAATTCCCAACTTGAACAAGACGAAGATTCGAGGACGAATCTTTTCTAAAGAGAGAGGGAATGATGCGTGCACAGGGGGGGGTCAACATTGCAACGTTATAAACATTGCAAGTTCATATTCATGGAGATCAAATTTAAGAAGTGTTATAAAGAGCTTGAAGGAGGCTTTCACAAAGTACTTAGCCTTTTGGAAGCTTCTAGTGAAATTGGGCCAACTTAAGCCATTTTTGGGCCAATTTAAGTCATTTTTGGGTTTATACTACTTTGGGCTTTATTTGTACAAGTCATGTGCTTCATTTAAAAGTCACATTACTCATTTATTTAATGACTTAATGGGTTAAACGAATTGGGCTTTTAGATTGGGTTTAGTTTAGTTATTTTTGGGTTTTAATTAGTCTTTCTTTTGGGCTTATTTTAAGTGTGTTTAATTCTTTAGCTTGGGCTTAACTTATCTTGTAAAGCCCATGGACAATTCGGCCACACCATGTTTAAGGCCTCATTAGGGTTTGTTTTAGGTTATTTGCTAGCTAGGGTTAGCCACCCTATAAATAGAACATGTTATGTTAAGAATTTCAGATTTTGAATGATATTCATTAGCTTAGCCGAATTTTCTTTGCTTAGAATGAGAGTGAATTGCTTTCTTTTCTATTGCATGAAGAATTTGATTAACTTATCAATTGTTTGATTGTGGTGTTTTTCAGGTTCTTTAATTCCCGATTATTTGCGTTTTCAGTCACAGGTTGATTGGGGGTTCAATAGGGAGGGTGTTTGTCTGATTTTGGTTTGCTATTCAAATCGTATGTGTGGGTTTGTAGCTCGTTAGCTATTGGGTTCCGCATCAGAGTGTGTGCTTGTGGGTGAGAGAAAAGAAAGGTCTGAATGTTTTTAGTTCCTGGAAACTAAAGACGTGAGGTTTTCTCTCTTTTGCTCTCTCTCACGTTAGCCATCCCTTCCCTCTCCATTTTCTGTTCTTTTTCTCAATTGCATGTGTGTTCTTCCATTTTGGAGCTAGGGTTTGGGTTTGGTAGAAGCTTCAGAAGGTAAGTGGCTGTCAGTTTTCGTGTGGTTCTTCTTCTTCTTCTTAAGGTTTATAGAGATTTTGTTCTTGGGTTAATGATTATGGTTTTATTTGTTTGCAAGCATCTGAAGATAGGAGGATAGAGAAGGGAAAAGGGAAGATTGTGGATTAAAAAGTGCAGTGGATATTTTTGGACTTCAGCATCAGGTTTGGGAGTGTCTGTCATTTCTCGTTTTGGATCCTGGTTACTGTTCTGATATTAATGTTATTTACGTGTATTGTCTTATCGAGATGCATGAGTAATAGAAATTACATGTATGGTTAGTAGGGTTTAAGTTCTGTTGCTTTGCATGTTTAAATGGAAGTCCATTTGCATGTACGTTAAAAGGGAAGATTCTGGGTTTGTGACTCTCTGTTAATATTATTTGATTGTGTTAGAATGTGTTTAATTGAGCGAAAATTTCTGTAAATGTGTTCTAGAGATGTGAAGATATATGTTTGAATAATTATTGCATGAAAAATGGTTTTAGACAAAATGGGTTTTGAATTTTGGTTGTACTCTGTTTTCACAATTTTTTTTCTGGTTTTTTACGTTTTCTGGAAATTCTGAAGTTTTTGAGAAGGAGAAGCAGTTTGTGAGAAGAAGATCACGTGACGTGATGGAGCATCACGTCGTGACTTCCTTCCCTGGGAAGTCACGAGACGTGGCGGTGAGTCACGCCACGTGACCTTCCACTTCCCTGCGTGTCACGAGTCATCACTGCCTGGATGACTCGTGACCTCCCCTCTCCTCTCAGGCGTCACGAGGCGTGACGGATGGTCATGACTCGTGACTGCCCTGGTGGCTTGGCGCTCGCGTGAAGCCAGCGTCACGAGTCACCATTGCCTGGGTGACTCGTGACTGGCCTTCCCTCCCTGCTGCCTGTTTTCCAAAAGCAAAGTTTTTAAGCTTCTGTACATGGGGTTTTCCACTGTTTGAATCTAGATCAAGTTCAAATCTGTTCTTTAATTTAATAATTGATTAATTATGAGATTTGTGTTCATGATTAGTAATTATTATACATGATTTAAATATTTGTAATTTATATGAACATGGATTATTTCAATGTGAATTATATGTTCTTATTATCTCTTGTTTTTGATATTTATATATATTCATATGTTTCTGAAGTTGATCAATATACAAGTATACATGGATTATAAATTCGTATTTAATTTTCTTAATATCATATTGATACATGAATTTTGGAGTTGTGGTTTTAAGCCTGAATAGTCATAGTAGTGGATAAGTAAGCGCTTACTTAGGTCAGAGTGTGTGTGCAGCTGCTATATGATAAAACGTTATATGCGGGTCCGTTTGGATCCTTGTTTCGATCCTGTATGGGTCTATATGGATATAATGCGAAACTTCGGTCTCTATATGAAAAGTACATGTTTGAGACTCATGTCTCTATATGCTTGGGATACTGTGTTCTATCAGTATCCATTTGACCGTATCCACTTCTAGAGAGTATTTTAGACTAATCAGGCTATAGGTTTAATTGTGTTGCATATGTTGAGATGTATATTGACAGGAATAAAAGTATATGATGCACATTAATTCTTGCATAACTACATGATATGCACCTTGTATCTGTATACATAGAATGGTGAGAAGTATATTAATCCTAAGTATGAATTGAGTAGTTAACTGTTTGTAGGGAATGTTAATGCATGTCAACTAAGGAACATGGAAATATGCTTATATGTAGTTTGAAGCCTTCGTTTGTGAATTATAGCTTTATTGCACGTTTAGATTGCGATGAGATTATTTTATGTTGTAAATGTTATATATGTGTATTGTTCGTTTGTTTTGTTCCTCCCCACTAAGCGTTATCGCTTAGCACGGGCTCTTTTCTCGTGCAGGTGGCGAGTTCGGTTTGGAGTCAGATATCTGCAGGTCGGCCACTAGAAGTCTTTTTGGATGAAGTTATTTTTGAGTCTTCCGCTGTTATTTTGTACATGGCTTGTTAATAGCAAAATGAATCTTTTGTAAAGGAACAATTATTTTTGTATATGTATTTGCTTACGAGCCTCTTTTTGTAAAACGATATTGATATATATATATATGTTAAAGCTTTTAATATAATATGATTAAAAGTTTCTTTATATTTCATCTTTTATTTTATTTATTAGTATGCTTTGGATTCGTTTATATGTTTGTCCGCGTGACATTCCGGTATCCTTCCAACGGGGATAACGGGGTGTTACAATCTAGCTGTCTAAATAGTTGTTTAAACCGCAATTCCATATCTTTAGATTCTTCCCTATTCCTCTGACGGTCAATTAATCTACTTCGATTTTGGATTCTAGTAGACTCATCCATTCTCTCCGCCATCTGATCCATCCTGGAATTTAACTTCTTAAACTCACTCATGATTGTTTTGTACATCATCTTCACATTAGGCACGTTTTCATCTTCTTCCTCAAAAAATTGTCTCCTTTCTTTTCCCTTCTCGACTTGATTTATAAACTGCAAATAAATGTTAATAGGGAATAAAAAGAGCTCACACTTCACTACCTCACGTGTTTCACTCAAAATATTGCACTCCACCCGTGTTTCACTCAACTTGGCTTTTACCCTCTTCTAAGCTTACAAACTCAAGCCTTTTTCCACTCCAGCTTGTTGTCCTCAGTTGCACTTCATAATTTAATTTCAAGTCAAGATGATTCACAATTCAACAAATTTAAATGAGAATGCAATGAAAACACTTAACAAAGAAAGTCAAGAATGACGCTTACCAACAAATTGCCACTTTGGCTTTTTAAATTAATTTTCACATTCAAAGTATGACAAATCTGAATTTTGGTATTTCCCTAATAGAAAAGTTAATTTTGATACAATGGATGTGAAGACAAGAAATCAAAGAAAGTCAAAAATGACACCTACCCATAAATTACCACTTTGACTTTTCAAATTAATTTTCAAATTCAAAGTATGACAAATCTGAATTTTGGTACTTCCCTAATGGAAAAGTCAATTTTGATACAATGTATGTAAAGACAAGAAATCAAAGAAAGTCAAGAATGACAACTACCTATAAATATTCACTTTGACTTTTCAAATTAATCTCCAAATTCAAAGTATGACCAAATCTAAATTTTTGTTTCTTTGTGATTTTTCTTTCCTAGCTTTATCTCAATGCTGACTTTTCTTTTTTCTTTTTTTTAAATTCGGATGAACAGTATTGTGAATAGTACTATGAACAGTAACGTGAATAGTACCAACGATTTTTTTTTTCTTTTTAGAACTTAAAACATCAAACACAAGATCTGATGTAGGAACAAAGAAGAACACAAAATAACAAATTCAAAAATAAAGAAGAACACAAAATTGATAAGAATAAGATTGCAAATTTAACAACGCGGAATTATCTTGTTCTAATGAAAATAAAACAATAGAATAGCAAATTAACACAAGATAAATAAGAATTTATCCTAATCCAAGCTCTGATACCAAATGATGTAGAATCCCAAGGCTAAAGAACCCGAAACCCCTAAAACATACAATATGGCATGAACATGAACAAGAAGAAACTCCAATCTAAAGAACCCCCAAACAACATGTGAATGGAAATGCTTATAATAGATTGATTTAGAAACACAAGAACAAAATTCGCCACAAAGTAAATACCTTGATAAGAAATTAGTTCTTGATGCAAAAGAAGAAGACAAGCAAATCCTCTCCCTTGAAGAAAATTCGGCCAAGCCAAATGATGATATTCAAAAGTGTTTTAGATCTGTCTTTTACAACTTATAATGAGGTATTTATAGCCCCCAAAAGGTAGGTAACCCTAAATAAGTCAAAAGTCCACCTAACACATGGCCACCTAACACATGGGCCTCCCACCAAACCCTAAATAAGTCAAAAGGCCACCTAACACATGGCCACCTAACACATGGGCCTCCCACCAAATAACTAAAGCCCAAACTTATTAACTCTAAAATACAACAACCCACAAGCCTAAAATAATTAATTTAAATGAGCCCAAGCTAAAGTAAGCCCAACTCACTTAAAATAAGCCTATTAAGCTATATGAGGGTCCAACTAAATAATTAAGACAAAACAAGTTCAACATAATAAAAGAAGCCCCTTGGGCAACCTAAAGCTACTCTTCGAGATTAAAATAATTAATCAAGCACAATTGAAGCCCATCTTTTGCATTTGGCCCCATTAGATTAGATATAGCACAATTTGGCTCAACTCTCTCTTGAATCTCCATAGCTTCCACAATTCGGCCTGCGTAGGATTGCCATGATGGGTTGACCCCCCTGTGCACGCATCAAGTGCCAATTCCCAACTTGAACAAGACGAAGATTCGAGGACGAATCTTTTCTAAAGAGGGAGGGAATGATGCGTGCATAGGGGGGTCAATATTGCAAGATTATAAACATTGCAAGTTCGGATTCATGGAGATCAAATTTGGGGAAGTTCAAGAAGTCTTGAAGGTGGTTTACTGAAGCTATGAAGAAGCCGAATCAAAAAGAGACTTTGAAGAGAGGCATGTGCAAGTTATGTGACACCTTGACATGTGCAAGTCATGTGACCTTAACAAGTTCCATCCATGTGCTTTGACATGTGCTAGACATGTGCCATGTCATGTGCTATGCATGTTCACTAAGCATGTGCACATCATGTGACACATTACATGTGCAATGCATGTGCCAATTAATGGACTTAAGGGGCTGTTTTGGTTTGGGATTTCAATTAGGGCTTTATTTATTATTTTTATTTGATTATTTGTAATATGTTAGGCCTTAACTTATTCTTTTGGACTTATTTAAGTGAGATGGACTTTAATTAGCTTGGGCTCTGATACCAAATGATGCGAAACCCCAAGGCTAAAGAACCCGAAACCCCTTGAACATACAATATGGCATAGACATGAATAAGAGTAAATCTCCAACCCTATTGAACCCCCAATCAATAAAGTGAAAGGAAACACAAATAATTAGGTTGATTTAAACACAAGAACAGAATTTGCTACAAGTAATTACTTTGATAAGAATTTATGTTCTTAATGCAAAAGAAGAAGACAAGCTATCCTCTCTAAAGATGAATTCGACCAAGCCAAAAGAAATTTATCAAATTAATCAAATCTGCCTCCAATCTCATTTTTGTAGAGTATATACTCCCTTAAGCTAGAAAAAAAAACCCTAATTAATCAAATAGGCCTTAAAACATGGGTCTTACACCAAGGTAACTAAAGCCCAAACTAATTAACTTAAAATACAGCCCAAAAAGCCTAAAAATAACTAATTAAATGAGCCCAAGCTAATTAAACCCTATCTCACTTAAATAAGTCCAAAAGAATAAGTTAAGGCCTAACATATTACAAATAATCAAATAAAAATAATAAATAAAGCCCTAATTAAAAGGCCAAACCAAAAAAGCCCCTTAAGTCCATTAATTGGCACATGCATTGCACATGTAATATGTCACATGATGTGCACATGCTTAGTGAACATGCATAGCACATGACATGGCACATGTCTAGCACATGTCAAAGCACATGGATGGCAAATGTCAAGGTCACATGACTTGCACATGTTAAGGTGTCACATGACTTGCACATGCCTCTCTTCAAAGTCTCTTTTTGATTCGGCTTCTTCATAGCTTCAGTAAACCACCTTCAAGCCTTCTTGAACTTTCCCAAATTTGATCTCCATGAATCCGAACTTGCAATGTTTATAATCTTGTAATGTTCACCCCCTGTGCACGCATCAGTAAGTGAAGATGTTATTGTTTTGAGTGAAAAGAAAGAAGATTGTGAAAAGGAAAAAGATTGTGTAATTGAGATGGAAGATCAACATGTTATGATTGACCCTATAGTGCTTAAGGAGACTGAGTTGAACATTGAGAAAGAAGAGAACCATGATCAGAATGAAAGGGTTGTATTGACTAACCATGTTTTTCCTAGTTATCATGTTAAATTGCAGAAACATGATGAGTCCTCAACTAAAGAAGCACTCATTTTATTTCCACCTGTTCACAAGATCATCTATGAAGATCAATTTATTCCACAAGTTTCCATTCCCAATTTGAACAAAATGAAAATTCGAGGACGAATCTTTTCTAAAGAGGGAGGGGATGATACGTGCAAAGGGGTGTCATTTCATCATTACTATTCTGCATGGGCCGAATAGTGGATAACATGGAAGTTTAAGAGCGGATTTGGGCCAATGGCATCAACGGGCCGAATTCTCAAGATGGACTTCAACTATGTTTGACATGTGTCGGTCATGTGATGACTTGACATGTGCCGGTCATGTGACACTTGATATGTGCCGGACATGTGACCTTGACATGTGCCAAGGATGTGCCATGTCATGTGCCATATGTCATGTGCTATGCATGTGATCTAAAGCATGTACAATGCATGTGCTAATTAATGGGTTGAGGGGCTGTTTTGGTTTGGGCTTTTATTAGGGCTTTAATTAATGACTTTAATTTGATTATTTATATTATTTAGGCCTTTTTAGGAATGGGTACACTCCAACTTCAATTGGCAGCCCATTCATTTGGTTTTCATTTTATTATTCCTTTAGTTTAGGCCTTTTTATGTAATTAGGTTTAGGCCCTTTTTCTAATTTCTTAGGGTTTCTTTATTAAATGAGGCTATAAATACCTCATAATAAACCTTGTAAATCAGACTTTTGATATTTGAATATATTTCTTTGGCTTTGCCAAAATTGTTCATTGGAGAGGATTGTTTGTCTTCTTTTTTTGCCTTAAGAACTTAAATTCTTATCAAAGTGTTTACTTTGTGGTTAATTATGTTCTTGTGTTTATAAATCAATCTATTATAAGCATTTCCATTCATATAGTTGTTTGGGGGTTCTTTAGATTGGGGGTTTATTCTTGTTCATGTTCATGCCATATTGTATGTTCAAGGGGTTTCGGGTTCGTTATGTTCATGCCATATTGTATGCTCAAGGGGTTTCAGGTTCGTTATGTTCATGCCATATTGTATGTTCAAGGGGTTTTGGTTTCTTTAGCCTTGGGGTTTCGCATCAAAAAGACTAACTAATAGCCCAACTAACTAAACTAAACCCATTTAAAGAAAGCCCAAACACCTACCCAACTTAAATGAGTCATGTGACTTTTTAAATGAAGCACATGACTTGTACAATTAAAGCCCAAGTTGTATAACCCGAAAGATGAATTAAGCTGTCCTAATTCCATCACATGCTTCCAAAAGGCTAAGTACTTTATGCATGCCTCCTTCAAGCTCTTTTTGACACTTCTCAAGGCATCTTCATGTAACTCTTGAGTAACAAAGCCTTGCACATAGGCTGACATAGCCATCTTCAGTTTCTTAGCTCGCCCTCTTGTGATTGGATCACTTGGCATCTTTAATGGATCTTTGATGGTGAATCCGCATCATATCTCTTATAAAGAGTTGGGCTAAAATAACTAATTGAGGCTTATAATACATGAGGGGCTGAATTTTACAAGGAAGAACTGAATTCTTATAGGCTTGAGTCAAATTTTGGTTTAGTCTTACATGGGTGAACTCACCTAAATTTTAGGAATTGATTTTTCTTGATAAATGCTTATAATTTTGGGATATTATCAAGGAGAGTTTGAGGGAGAAATAATAACTTGATCATATCTCAAGTAGCTTGGTCGAATTCAGCTTGTAGCCAAAATTGAGTCTAAATTCATTTCTTTTTTTCTAGGATAATCTTGAATAATTATCGCTAGCTTTTAGGATTAATTTCAAATTGTATTTATCTCTACGTACTTAGTCCATATTGTGGCCGAATACATATAGATAAATTAGGTATTATCCTTGTTATTTAATTCATTGAATTATCTCTTAGGAGTAGTGCTTAATTGTTACTCCATTAGGGGGGGCGGCTGCCTAACCTATTTAAAGGGCTGAAATTCTTCATTTGTACTTTACATTTTGCATATTTCTTAATTAATGAATTTTCATTGACCGAATTTGTGAGAGTTGATTTTTATTAATTTTTGCGATTGTATGAAGAATTAGACTTAGGCTATTTGCATGATTAATGTATGCTTGATTCTTGTTTTTCTTACTTTCAAAATCAATCTGTGATGTGGAACACAATAGCTATTGAGCTACAAACCCACACATACAATTCGAGCAGCAAAACAAATCAGATAAACACCCATCCTTTTGAACCCCCCAAACAACTTGTTGATGCGAAACCCAATAGCTAACAAGCTACAAACCCACACATACAAGATGGTTAGCAAAGAAACAAAGAGATAAAAATCCCTCCCTATTGAACCCCCAATCAACCTGTGATTGAAAACGCAAATAATCGGGAATTAAAGAAGATAAAAAATGCCACAATCAAAATAATTGATAAGTTATTCAACTTTTTAATGCAATAGAAAAGAAAGCAAACAACTCCCTCTCTAAGCAAGTTAAATTCGGCCAAGCCTAAAAAGAACTAATTAAATGAGTCCAAGCTAATTAAAGCCCATCTCACTTAAATAAGCCCAAAAGAGTAAGTCAAGGCTTAATATATTACAAATAATCAAATAAAAATAATAAATAAAAACCTAAACTAAAAGCCCAAACCAAAACAGCCCCTTAAGTCCATTAATAAGCACATGCAATACACATGTAATGTGTCACATGATGTGCACATGCATATGACACATGCATAGCACATGACATGGCATATGGATGGCACATGTCAAGGTCATATGACTTGCACAAGCCTCTCTTCAAAGTCTCTTTTTGATTCGGCTTCTTCATAGCTTCAGTAAACCACCTTCAAGCCTTCTTGAACTTCCCCAAATTTGATCTCCATGAATCCGAACTTGCAATGTTTAAAATCTTGCAATGTTGACCCCCCTATGCACGCATAATTCCCTCCCTCTTTAGAAAAGATTCGTCCTCAATTTGTGTTGTTCAAGTTGGGAATTGGCACTTCTAGAATAAATTCATCTTCATATAACATCTTCTGAACAGGTGGAAATAACATGAATGCTTCTTCAGCAAAGAACTCATCATGTTCCTGCAAGTTAACATAAACATTAGGAAAAATGTGGTTATTCAATGCATACTTTTTGTTCTGATCATGGTTCTTTTCTTGCTCCATGTTCAATTCAGCCTCCTCAAGCACTACAGGATCAGTCATAACATATTGATCGCCAATCTTAATTACACTATCTTCTTCCTTTTTACAATCTTCTTCCTTTTTACTCAAACAGTCGATATCCTCCTCATTTACAACCTCATCAGTATATAAATCTAAAACATCTCTTTCATCTTCACAAACAATTTCTTTGACAATAACTTCCTCTTCTTTCTTTCTTTCCTCTTGTCTCCTATACATACTTATTAGTCCAGAGAGTTGTTTAAACTGCAATTCCATATCTTTAAAATCTTTATTTTTGCTCCAGTTTGGACAACTCTTGTTGTTGGAATTTGAGAATGACCTTGCTACCCTCCATTATTTCTGTTGCCTCTCCACCTTAATGGCAATGTTCACTAAGTCCTCCATTTTTCCATAATGTTGCAATTCAACTACATCCGCAATTTCTTTATTCAAACCTCCTAGAAACCAAGCCATGATTACCTCTTCCTCCTCTTCTACGTTAGCTTTGATCAATAGCATCTCCATCTCCTTGTGATAATCTTCTACTGATCTAGCTCCTTGCACTAGCCTATGCAACCTCTGATGTAACACCCTAAAGTAGTGTGAAGGCACAAATCTTTTCCTCATAGCCTCCCAACTACTAATAGGACATCTCCTCATCTTCCTTCTGCCCATATTCAATTGATCCCACCAAAACAAAGCATAGTCAGTGAATTCTACAGCTGCAATCTTCACCTTCTTTTCCTCTGAATATCTATTGCATTCAAAGATCATCTCCACCTTTCTCTCCCACTCCAAGTACTCTTCTACACTATTTCTGCCTTTCAATGGAGGAATCTTGAGTTTGATGTTACCCAAGTTTCCATCTATCCTTGCACTAGTTTCCACTTCCTCTTCATCATCAAAATCATGCTCCCCATGTCCTTGAATAATTCGGCCTCTCCTTGCTGCCCTTCTAGGTGCATTAGATATACTCCCTTCAAGCCTATCTCCCATTACATCCATTCTAAGAGACAGCTTCCGCATCTCACTAATGAAAGCTTGATAGAGCATCTTATTATCTGGTACATGATCTTCACCTTGAGATATTCCCTTCCCACTAGTTTCTTTAGTCATGATGTATTACCTGCAAAAATTGTTAGATAAAAACCTCACAAGCACTCCCTCACGTGTTTACATCAAAGAATGTCACTCCTCTCGTGTTTCACACAATTAAGGCTTTTACCCTCTTAATGTCCTCACACTCCCTTGCCTTTTTTCACTCAAGCTTGCAACTTTAAAATTGCACTTCAGAAATCAATCCACAAATCAACAATCTTGAGCACATTTAAGAAAGCAAAGAAAACAAATACTAACAATAAAAAGAAAGCTCAAAACTATAAAAGAAGACACTAGACACAATGGAGGTGATACACGGTCAGGAGTGGTGTACCACTTGATTATATCCAAATTAGAGTATTAGAACAAGAAAATATACTCAAACAATGTAAAGGAACAAAAGCAAGGTTAAAACAAAGAAATAAGCAACAAGAATTAAGAAAAATGATAATTTGGACAAAATGTATGAATTTGATTCACTACAAACTAAACCAAATATAGAACCTAGATATTCTACCCAGCAAAGCAAGAAATCAACAAAAAGAAAAAATTAAACTAAATAAAGTAGTTTGCATGCAAGACAATTCAATTTAGAGCCAAAATAATGAATAGGCCAAATGGTGTAACAAGCTCTAATTAATGTATCAAGTTGTGCGCAAAATGATGGCAAAATGGTAGAAAAATGATGGCATAAATGATCAAAAATAATTCAAAAAATGGTGGAACAAATGGATAAGATATGATAAAATGGCAGCTCAAATGGATAAGAAATGAAACAAAAATGGCAGCTCAAATGGATAAGAAATGAAACAAAAATGGCAGCTCAAATGGATAAGAAATGATATCAAAAATGGCAACTCAAATGGATAAGAAATGGATAACACAAATGGATAAGAAATGGATAACACAAATGGTGGATCGATGATTGCAAAGTAAATCATTGGTTAAGTAGGATTAGGATTATAATTCCAATTCTGATATGGATTAGGATTTTGAAAACCTAACCCCAAAGGGATAAGGATTAATTTTAGTAGCCCCTAAAGGATTCCTAATTCCCCAAGCAATATGGATTAATTTTCTCCCACCTATTATAGGATTTGGATTTGCCCTTTGCTATATAAATCCTCCTTGGGCGAATTGCTCCCTACCCTTTTCTCCTCCTATATTCCTTTCTTTCACGTTTTTTTTTCTCTTCTTTTCTCTATTTCTTCTATTCTTTTCTTTTATATGTTTTTCTTTCTTTTCTTCTTGCTATTTATTTTTTTTAATAAATTTCAGCAATCAAATCAAAACAAACTCCTATAAGGTTCGGATTTCTAAACCCAAAGATGTTATACTTCTTTTTTTTCTTCTCCTTTTTTTTTATAATTTCAGCAAACAAACTATAACTTCTACTCCCAAAATTCAGATTTCAAGCCAAGGATAATCAATGTTTCGGTTCAAGGCAAAAATTAGAATCTCAAGGAAAAAAAAAAGTAACTAAAACAAAGGCTAAGAAAAGGCTAATTTAACACACACAAAAAAAACACAAAAATCAGAAACTTGATGAAACAAAATTCGGCACAAACATAAAAGAATCAAGAAAAAGAAAACACAACCCTAACACTAAGATAAATAGGAATTTACCTTACTTTGGCTCTGAAACCAAATGATGCGGAACCCAATATCTAACAAGCTACAAACCCACACATACAAGATGGTTAGCAAAGAAACAAAGAGATAAAAATCCCTCCCGATTGAACCCCCAATCAACCTATGATTGAAAACGCAAATAATCGGGAATTAAAGAAGATGAAAAACGCCACAATCAAAATAATTGATAAGTTATTCAACTTCTTAATGCAATAGAAAAGAAAGCAAACAACTCCCTCTCTAAGCAAGTTAAATTCAGCCAAGACAATTGAATTAATCAAGAAAATCAAAAGTCTCCCCTTACAATCTCGTTTTTGTGGAGTATATATACTCCCTTAAGCTAAAAAAAACCCTAATTAATCAAATAGACCTTAAAACATGGGCCTTACATCAAGATAACTAAAGCCCACACTAATTAACTTAAAATACATCCTAAAAAGCCTAAAAATAACTAATTAAATGAGCCCAAGCTAATTAAAGCCCATCTCACTTAAATAAGCCCAAAAGAGTAAGTTAAGGCTTAATATTACAAATAATCAAATAAAATTAATAAATAAAAGCCTAAACTAAAAGCCTAAACTAAAAACCCAAACCAAAACAGCCCCTTAAGTCCATTAATAAGCACATGCAATACACATGTAATGTGTCACATGATGTGCACATGCATATGACACATGCATAGCACATGACATGGCATATGGATGGCACATGTCAAGGTCACATGACTTGCACATGCCTCTCTTCAAAGTCTCTTTTTGATTCGGCTTCTTCATAGCTTCAGTAAACCACCTCCAAGCCTTCTTGAACTTCCCCAAATTTGATCTCCATGAATCCGAACTTGCAATGTTTAAAATCTTGCAATGTTGACCCCCCTATGCACGCATCACTTGTGAATGGAAATCCAAATAATTGGGAATTAAAGAACCTGAAAAATGCCACAATCAAACAATTGATAAATTAGTCAAATTCTTCACGCAATAAAAAAGAAAAGCAAGCAAATCTCACAAATCTAATCTAAAGAATTTCGGCAAAGCCAAAGAAGACAATAGTCTCCAAAATATTAATGAATTCAAATCTGAAGTTCTTAACATAATATAACCTATTTATAGGGTGGCTAACCCTAGGTAACACTTAACCTAAAGAAAAATCCTAATAAGGCTGTTAACTAAGATAGGCCGAATTCCCATGGGCTTAAGCTATCAAATAAGTCCATTTACAAAGACTAAAGATAACTTAAAACAAAACCCAATAATTTTTAAAACAGTTGGCCGAATTTTCAAGCCCAAAAATAAAGACTAACTAATAACCCAACTAGCTAAACTAAATCCATTTAAAGAAAGCCCAAACGCCTACCCAACTTAAATGAGTCATGTGACTTTTTAAATGAAGCACATGACTTGTACAATTAAAGCCCGAGTTGTATAAACCGAAAGATGAATTAAGTTGGCCCAATTCCATCACATGCTTCCAAAAGGCTATGTACTTTATGCTTGCCTCCTTCAAGCTCTCTTTGACACTTCTCAAAGGCATCTTCATGTAACTCTTAAGTAACAAAGCCTTGTACATAGGCTGACATAGCCATCTTCAGCTCTTAGCTTGCCCTCTTGTGATTGGACCCCTTGGCATCTTTAATGTATCATTGATGGTGAATCCGCATCATATCTCTTTTAAAGAGTTGGGTCAAAATAATTAATTGAGGCTTAGAATACATGAGGGGGCCGAACTTTACAAGGAAGAGCTGAATTCTGATGGGCTTGAGTCAAATTTTTGTTTAGGCTTACATTAGTGAACTCAAGGTCCTAAATTTTAGGAATGGATTTTTCTTGATAAATGCTTATTATTTTGGGATATTATCAAGGAGAGTTTGAGGGAGAAATGATAACTTAATCATATCTCAAGTAGCTTGGCCAAATTCAGCTTGTAGACAAAATTGAGTCTACATTCATTTCTTTTTTTCTAGGAAAATCTTGAATAATTATCACTAGCTTTTAGGACTAATTTTAGATTGTATTTATCTCTATGTACTTAGTCCATATTGTGGCCGAATACATATAGATAAATTAAGTATTATTCTTGATGCGGAACCCAATAGCTAACGAGCTACAAACCCACACATACGATTTTAATAGCAAAGCAAAATCAGATAAACACCCTCCTTATTGAACCCCCAAACAACTTGTGAATGGAAATGCAAATAATCGGGAATTAAAGAACTTGAAAAATGCCACAATCAAATAATTGATAAGTTAATCAAATTCTTCATGCAATAGAAAAGAAAGCAATTCACTCTCAATCTAAGCAAGATAATTCGGCTATGCCAATGAATATTATTCAAATCTTTAAGTCTGAATTACAATCTCATTTTTTAGGAGTATTTATACTCCCTTAAGCTAATAAAAACCCTAATTAATCAAATAGGCCTTTAAACATGGGCCTTATACCAAGATAAATACAGGCCAAAAAGCCTAAAAATAACAAATTAAATGAGCCCAAGCTAATTAAAGCCCATCTCACTTAAATAAGTCCAAAAGAATAAGTTAAGGCCTAACATATTACAAATAATCATATAAAAATAATAAATAAAGCCCTAATTAAAAGCCCAAACTAAAGCAGCCCCTTAAGTCCATTAATAAGCACATGCAATGCACATGCAATACACATGTAATGTGTCACATGCATATGATACATGCATAACACATGACGTGGCACATGTCTAGCACATGGATGGCACATGTCAAGGTCACATGACTTGCATATGCCTCTCTTCAAAGTCTCTTTTTGATTCGGCTTCTTCATAGCTTCAGTAAACCACCTTCAAGCCTTCTTGAACTTCCCCAAATTTGATCTCCATGAATCCAAACTTGCAATGTTTATAATCTTGCAATGTTGACCCCCTGTGCATACATCATTCCCTCCCTCTTTAGAAAAGATTCGTCCTCGAATCTTCGTCTTGTTCAAGTTGGGAATTGGCACTTCTAGAATAAATTCATCTTCATATAACATCTTCTGAACAGGTGGAAATAAAACAAATGCTTCTTCAGCAAAGAACTCATCATGTTCCTGCAAGTTAACATAAACATTAGGAAAAACATGGTTATTCAATGCATACTTTTCGTTTTGATCATGGTTCTTTTCTTCCTCCATGTTCAACTCAACCTCCTTAGGCACTACAGGATCTATCATAACATGCTGATCTTCCATCTCAACTACACAAGCATCTTCTTTTTTACAATATTTTTCCATTTCACTCAAGACAATAACATCTTTATTTACACTTATTCCTTCCTCATTCAGAACCTCATTGTCATATAAATCTATAGTATCCCCTTCAGCTTCGCAAATAATTTCTTCGACAATAACTTCCTCTTCTTTCTTTCTTTCTTCTTATTTTATATACGTACTTAGTAGTCCAAAAAGTTGTTTAAACTGCAATTCCATATTTTTAAAATCTTCATTTTTGCACTAGTTTGAACAACTCTTGTTGTTGGAATTTGAGAATGTCCTTACTACCCTCCTTTATTTCTGTTGCCTCTCCACCTTAATGGCAATGTTCACTAAGTCCTCCATTTTTCCATAATGTTGAAATTCAATTACATCTGCAATTTCTTTATTTAAACCTCCTAGAAACCAAGCCATTATTACCTCTTCCTCCTCTTCTATGTTAGCTTTGATCAATAGCATCTCCATCTCCTTGTGATAATCTTCTACTGATCTAGCTCCTTGCACTAGCCTATGCAACCTCTGATGTAACTCTCTAAAGTGTGAAGGCACAAATCTTTTCCTCATGGCCTCCTTCATATCCTCCCAACTACTAATAGGTCGTCTACCCACTTTCCTTCTACCCTTTATCAACTCATTCCACCAAACTAATGCATAATCAGTAAACACTATTGCTGCTAACTTTACATTTTTATCTTCAGAGTAGTTATGACAAGCAAAAATCATATCCACCTTTCTTTCCCATTCTAAGTACACTTCAGCATCATTCCTACCCTTAAAAGATGGTATGTTCAACCGAATGGCACCAAGATTGCTATCTATTCTATCTCCTCTCCTCATTCTTCCCTTAATGGATTGCACTTCTTCCTCATCCTCAAACTCATTTAGATCAGCCCCTTCATGTTCATCAACCCATCTACCTCTCCTAGTTGTCCTCCTCGAATTATTAGATGCACTCGCTTCAAATTTCTCCTCCATCTCGTCCATTCTAGTGTTTAACTTCTTGAACTCATCAATGAAGGCTTCGTACATCATTTTCATATCAGGCATGGCTTCCTCCTCCTCATGCATTGTTTCCTTTCCTTCCCTTCTTGACATGATTTAAATTCTGCAAAACAGATGTTAGATAATAGCCTCACACACTCCCTCACGTGTTTACACTCAAAGGATGCCACTCCTCTCGTGTTTCACTCAACAAGGCTTTTACCCTCTTTTAAGATCACACACTCAAGCCTTTTACCACTCTAATTGCTTCTCTAAAATTGCGCTTCAGAAGTCAATCAACAAACCAAAATTTTGAGTACGTTTTAAGAAACAAAGAAACAAGAAACTAACAATAAAAGAAAGCTCAAAATTAGAAAAGTAGACACTAGACACAATGGAGGTGATACATGGTCAAGAGTGGTGTACCACTTGATTATATCCAAATTAGTGTATTAGAACAAGCAAAGATACTCTAACAATGTAAAGGAACAAAAGCAAGCTTAAAACAAAGAAATAAGCAACAAGAATTAAAAAAAAATGACAATTTGGACAAAATGTATGAATTTGATTCACTACAAACTAAACCAAATATAGAACCTAGATATTCTACCCAGAAAAGCAAGAAATCAACAAAAAGACAAAACTGAACTAAATAAAGTAGTTTGCATGCAAGACAATTCAATTTAGAGCAAAAATAATGAATAGGCCGAATGGTGTATCAAGCTCTAATTAATGTGTCATGATGGCAAAATGATAGGAAAATGATGGAAAAATGATAGCAAAATGATGGCACAAATGATTAAAAATGATTCCAAAAATGGTGGACCAAATGGATAAGATATGATAAAATGGCAGCTCAAATGGATAAGAAATGAAAAAAAAATAGCAGCTCAAATGGATAATAAATGATATCAAAAATGGCAACTCAAATGGATAAGAAATGGATAACACAAATGGTGGATCAATGATTGCAAAGTAAATCCTTGGTTAAGAGGGATTAGGAGTACAACTCCAATTCTGATATGGATTAGGATTTTTGAAAACCTAAACCCAAAGGGATAAGGATTAATTTTACTAACCCTTAAAGGATTCCTAATTCCCCAAGCAATATGGATTAATTTTCTCCCACCTATTATAGGATTTGGATTTGCCCTTTGCTATATAAACCCTCCTTGGCTGAATTGCTCCCTACCCTTTTCTCCTCCTATAATCCTTTCTTTCACGTTTTTTTTTCTCCTTTCTTCTATTCTTTTCTTTTGTATGTTTTTCTTTCTTTTCTTCTTGCTGTTTATTTTTTTTAATAAATTTCAGCAATCAAATCAAAACAAACTCCTACAAGGTTCGGATTTCTAAACCCAAAGATGTTTTTTTTTCTTCTCCTTTTTTTTTTAATTTCAGTAAACAAACTATAACTTCTACTCCCAAAATTCAGATCTCAAGCCAAGGATAATCAATGTTTCGGTTCAAGGCAAAAATCATAATCTCAAGACAAAAAAAAGTAAATAAAAAAAAAGGCTAAGAAAAGGCTAATTTAACACACACAAAAAAAAAATACAAAGATCAGAAACATGATGAAACCAAATTCGGCACAAACATAAAAGAATCAAGAAAAAGAAAACACAGCCCCTAACACTAAGATAAATAGGAATTTACCTTACTTTGACTCTGATACCAAATGATGCGGAACCCAATAGCTAACGAGCTACAAACCCACACATACGATTCGAATAGCAAAGCAAAATCAAATAAACACCCTCCCTATTGAAACCCCAAATAACTTGTGAATGGAAACGCAAATAATCGGGAATTAAAGAACTTGAAAAATGCCACAATCAAACAATTGATAAGTTAATCAAATTCTTCATGCAATAGAAAAGAAAGCAATTCACTCTCAATCTAAGCAAGATAATTCGGCTATGCTAATGAATATTATTCAAATCTTTAAGTCTGAATTACAATCTCATTTTTTAGGAGTATTTATACTCCCTTAAGCTAATAAAAACCCTAATTAATCAAATAGGCCTTTAAACATGGGCCTTACACCAAGATAAATACAGGCCAAAAAGCCTAAAAATAACAAATTAAATGAGCCCAAGCTAATTAAAGCCCATCTCACTTAAATAAGTCCAAAAGAATAAGTTAAGGCCTAACATACTACAAATAATCATATAAAAATAATAAATAAATCCCTAATTAAAAGCCCAAACCAAAGCAGCCCCTTAAGTCCATTAATAAGCACATGCAATACACATGTAATGTGTCACATGATGTGCACATGCATATGACACATGCATAACACATAACGTGGCACATGTCTAGCACATGGATGGCACATGTCAAGGTCACATGACTTGCACATGCCTCTCTTCAAAGTCTCTTTTTGATTCGGCTTCTTCATAGCTTCAGTAAACCACCTTCAAGCCTTCTTGAACTTCGCCAAATTTGATTTTCATGAATCCAAACTTGCAATGTTTATAATCTTGCAATGTTGACCCCCCTGTGCACGCATCATTTCTTGTCATTTAATTCATTGAATTATCTCGTAGGAGCAGTATTTAATTGTTACTCCATTAGGGGGGCGGCTGCCTAACCTATATAAAGGGCTGAAATTCTTCATTTGTACTTTATATTTTGCATATTTCTTGATTAATGAATTTTTATTGATCGAATTTGTGAGAGTTGATTTTTATTGATTATTTCGATTGTATGAAGAATTAGACTTAGGCTATTTGCTTGATTAATGTATGCTTGATTCTTGTTTTTCTTACTTTCTAAATCAATATGTAATGCGGAATCCAATAGCTATTGAGCTATAAACCCACACATACAATGCGAACAGCAAAGCAAATCAGATAAACACCCACCCTTTTTGATGCGTGCACAGGGGGGTCAACATTGCAACGTTATAAACATTGCAAGTTCAGATTCATGGAGATCAAATTTAAGAAGTGTTATAAAGAGCTTGAAGGAGGCTTTCACAAAGTACTTAGCCTTTTGGAAGCTTCTAGTGAAATTGGGCCAACTTAAGCCATTTTTGGGCCAATTTAAGTCATTTTTGGGTTTATACTACTTTGGGCTTTATTTGTACAAGTCATGTGCTTCATTTAAAAGTCACATGACTCATTTATTTAATGACTTAATGGGCTAAACGAATTGGGCTTTTAGATTGGGTTTAGTTTAGTTATTTTGGGTTTTTAATTAGTCTTTCTTTTGGGCTTATTTTAAGTGTGTTTAACTCTTTAGTTTGGGCTTAATTTATCTTGTAAAGCCCATGGACAATTCGGCCTAGCTTAGTTTAAGGCCTCATTAGGGTTTTTCTTTATGTTATTTGCTAGCTAGGGTTAGCCACCATATAAATAGGCTATTATGGATTGTAAACTGCAGATTTTGAATGATAATTATTGGCTTAGCCGAATTTTCTTTGCTTAGAATGAGAGTAAATTGCTTTCTTTTTTATTGCATGAAGAATTTGATTAACTTATCAATTGTTTGATTGTGGCATTTTTCAGGTTCTTTAATTCCCGATTATTTGTGTTTTCAGTCACAGGTTGATTGGGGGTTCAATAGGGAGGGTGTTTATCTGATTTGGTTTGCTATTCGAATTGTATGTGTGGGTTTGTAGCTCATTAGCTATTGGGTTCCGCATCATTTGGTATCAGAGCCAAAGTTAAGGTAAATTCCTATTTATCTTAGTGTTAGGTTTGCGTTTTCTTTTCTTTGAATTCTAGTTATTTATGCCGAATGAGGTTGCATTAAGTTTCTTAGTTAATTGTGTTTTGTGTGTTTAAATTAGCCTTTTTCTTTTCTTACCTTTACCTTGAATTCGTTAAATAGCCTTGAACCGAAATCTTGAACATCCTTAGCTTGATTTCGAATCCTAGTATAAGAAGATTATAGATTAGTTTGCTGTTTGAAAAAAAAAATCAGAAAACTTCGAAAGGCCATAACTTTTGATATAGGAGTCCGATTTGTTATTATAATATCATTCCGGAAAGGGAATTTCGTGCTCTACAATCATTACTTGGGCTAAGCCCTATGTAACTGACTTTTTCGGCCCTTAAAAACGACGTTTAAGCCTCCGTTCTTCACTTTGAAGTTTCTGTGTTTTGAATAAAAAAAGAAAAAAAAAACAAAGGGGTAGAAAACCGAAATTGAGTTCTGATCACTTTGGGCTTGTGAAGTTTGGTAGTTGTAGTCTAGTTGTTCTCTATTTTATATAAAAAAAAAGAAGAAAAAAAAAAGAAAAGAAAAAAAAAGTGAAAGAAGAGAAATAAAGAAGAACTTTGCGTTTGGAGAAAAGGGTAGAGGAGCAATTCGGCCAAAGGGTATTTATATAGCAATAAGGGAAAATCCAAATCCTTTAATAGGTGGGAAAACTTAATCCTAAGTGCTTGAGGATTAGGAGCAGCAATTAATCATTTTCTAAATAGAGGTGGGAAATCCTTTAAGTAATAGGGAAAACTAATCCTATCTGTTTTGGAAATAGGAAAACTTAATCCTAACCCACCTTTGATTATTATTATCCACTTTGGATAAGGATTCATTTGTGCTACCATTTGCTTATCATTTTTGGTAACATTTTCCTATCATTTGCTATCCATTTTTGGTAACATTTTGGTACCATTTTTGCTGTCATTTTTGCACCATTTTGGTATCATTTTTGCCATCATTTGCCTATCATTTTTGCACCATTTTACCATCATTTGCCTACCATTTTGCACCATTTTGCAATCATTTTTACACCATTTTGCCATCATTTTGCACACAACTTGACACATTAATTAGAGCTTAATACACCATTCGGCCTAATCATCATTTTAGCTTTAAATTGAATTGTCTTGAGTGCATTCTATCTTATTTAGTATAATTAGGATTCTTTGTTATTTTCTTGCTTTGTTGGGTAGAATAACTAGGTTCTACATTTGATTTACTTTGTAGTGAGTCAGATTCATACATTTTGTCCAGAATTGTCATTTTTTTAATTCTTGTTGCGTAGTTCTTTGTTTGAGCTTGCTTTTGTTCCATTACACTGTTAGAGTATCTTTGTTTGTTCTAATACTCTAATTTTGATATAATCAAGTGGTATACCAGTCTTGTCCGTGTACCACCTCCATTTTGTTTAGTGTCTTCTTTTCTAGCATTGAGCTTTCTGTTATTGTTAGTCGCTTATTTCCTTGCTTTCTAAAACGTACTCAAATTCTTGGTTTGTGTATTGAATTCTGAAGTGCAATTTAAGAGTTGCAATTAGAGTGGTAAAAGGCAAGAGCGTGTGAGTACATTAAGAGGGTAAAAGCCTTATTTGAGTGAAGCACGAGAGGAGTGACATCCTTTGAGTGTAAACACGTGAGGGAGTGTGTGAGGTTATTATCTAACATCTTTTTGCAGATTTTTCAATCATGACTGAAGAATCGGGTAAAAAGGGAGCAACTCTCGACGAGGTAGTGTTCTCCATTCAAGCTATGCATGGTACGTTTGAAAAATTCATGAGAGATATGGGAAATATGAATGATAGAATAGAGAGGCTAGAATTGGGTTCAAATAGTACATCTAGGAGAACAGCAAGGAGAGGAAGATGGACTGATGAGAATGTAAGGGCTAATTTAGAAGATTTAGATGAAGAAGAGACTAGTGGTAGATTGGATGGGAATTTAGGTAACATTAAGCTTAAGATTCCTCCATTTAAAGGTAAAAACAGTGCTGAAGAGTACCTAGAATGGGAAAGGAAGGTTGAAATGATCTTTGATTGTAATAGGTATTCTGAGGAGAAGAAAGTGAAGATAGCAGCTGTGGAGTTCACAGATTATGCATTATTTTGGTGGGATCAATTGAACTTGAGCAGAAGGAAAGTGGGTAGACGTCCTATTAGTAGTTGGGAGGATATGAAGGAGGCCATGAGGAAAAGATTTGTGCCTTCACACTACTTTAGGGAGTTACATCAGAGGTTGCATAGGCTAGTGCAAGGAGCTAGATCAGTAGAAGATTATCACAAGGAGATGGAGATGCTATTGATCAAAGCTAACATAGAAGAGGAGGAAGAGGTAATCATGGCTTGGTTTATAGGAGGTTTGAATAAAGAAATTGCGGATGTAGTTGAATTGCAACATTATGGAAAAATGGAGGACTTAGTGAACATTGCCATTAAGGTGGAGAGGCAACAGAAACAAAAGAGGGTAGCAAGGTCATTCTCAAATTCCAATAACAAGAGTTGTCTAAACTGGAGCAAAAATAAAGATTCTGAAGATATGGAATTGAGGTTTAAACAACTCTTTAGACAGCTAGATAAGTGTTTGAAAAAGGAGAAAAGAAAGAAAGAGGAAGTTGCAATGGAAGAGATTGTGTGTGAAGCTGAAAGAGATGCTATAGATTTGTATGACAATGAGGTTGTGAGTGAAGAAGAAATCAGTGGAAGTGAACTAGTTGTTGTTTTGAGTGAGAAAGAAGATGTTTGTTTAGTTGAGATGGAAGATCAGCATGTTATGATTGATCTTGTAGTGCCTAAGGAGGTTAAGTTGAACATGGAGAAAGGAAAGGACCATGATCAGAATGAAATGGTTGTATTGAATAATCATGTTTTTCCTAGTGTTTTTGTTAAATTGCAGGAACATGATGAGTCCTCAGCTGAAGAAGCATTCATTTTATTTCCACCAATTCAAAAGATCATATATGAAGATGAATTTATTCTACAAGTGCCAATTCCCAACTTGAACAAGACGAAGATTCGAGGACGAATCTTTTCTAAAGAGAGAGGGAATGATGCGTGCACAGGGGGGTCAACATTGCAACGTTATAAACATTGCAAGTTCAGATTCATGGAGATCAAATTTAAGAAGTGTTATAAAGAGCTTGAAGGAGGCTTTCACAAAGTACTTAGCCTTTTGGAAGCTTCTAGTGAAATTGGGCCAACTTAAGCCATTTTTGGGCCAATTTAAGTCATTTTTGGGTTTATACTACTTTGGGCTTTATTTGTACAAGTCATGTGCTTCATTTAAAAGTCACATGACTCATTTATTTAATGACTTAATGGGCTAAACGAATTGGGCTTTTAGATTGGGTTTAGTTTAGTTATTTTGGGTTTTTAATTAGTCTTTCTTTTGGGCTTATTTTAAGTGTGTTTAACTCTTTAGTTTGGGCTTAATTTATCTTGTAAAGCCCATGGACAATTCGGCCTAGCTTAGTTTAAGGCCTCATTAGGGTTTTTCTTTATGTTATTTGCTAGCTAGGGTTAGCCACCATACAAATAGGCTATTATGGATTGTAAACTGCAGATTTTGAATGATAATTATTGGCTTAGCCGAATTTTCTTTGCTTTAGAATGAGAGTAAATTGCTTTCTTTTCTATTGCATGAAGAATTTGATTAACTTATCAATTGTTTGATTGTGGCGTTTTTCAGGTTCTTTAATTCCCGATTATTTGCGTTTTCAGTCACAGGTTGATTGGGGGTTCAATAGGGAGGGTGTTTATCTGATTTGGTTTGCTATTCGAATTGTATGTGTGGGTTTGTAGCTCATTAGCTATTGGGTTCCGCATCACTTTTGAAACCCCAAACAACTTGTGAATGGAAATGCAAATAATTGGGAATTAAAGATCCTAAAAAAACACCACAATCAAACAATTGATAAGTTAATCAAATTCTTCATGCAATAGAAAAGAAAAGCAAGCAAATCTCACAAATCTAATCTAAAGAATTTCGGCAAAGCCAAAGAAGAGAATAGTCTCCAAAATATTAATGTATTAAAATCTGAAGTTCTTAATGTAACATAAACTATTTATAGGGTGGCTAACCCTAGGTAACACTTAACCTAAAGAAAAACCCTAATAAGGCCTTTAACTAAGGGTAGGCCGAATTCCCATGTGCTTAAGCTATCAAATAAGCCCATTTACAAAGACTAAACATAACTTAAAACAAAACAATAATTTTTAAAAGAGTTGGCCGAATTTTCAAGCCCAAAAAGAAAGACTAACTAATGACCCAACTAGCTAAACTAAACCCATTTGAAGAAAGCCGAAATGCCTACCCAACTTAAATGAGTCATGTGACTTTTTAAATGAAGCACATGACTTGTACAAGTAAAGCCCAAGTTGTATAAACCGAAAGATGAATTAAGTTGGCCTAATTCCATCACATGCTTCCAAAAGGCTAAGTACTTTATGCATGCCTCCTTCAAGCTCTCTTTGACACTTCTCAAAGGCATCTTCATGTAACTCTTGAGTAACAAAGCCTTGAATATAGGCTGACATAGCCATCTTCAGTTTCTTAGCTCTCCCTCTTGTGATTGGACACTTGGTATCTTTAGTGGATCTTTAATGGTAAATCTGCATCATATCTCTTATAATGAGTTGGGCCAAAATAACTAATTGAGGCTTAGAATACATGAGGGGGCCGGATTTTACAAGGAATATAATGCGTTCACAGGAGGGTCAACCCATCATGGCAATCCTACACGGACCGAATTGTAGAAACTATGTATAGTCAAGAGAGATTGGAGCCGAATGACATTATGACCAATCCAATGAAGCCGAATGGACATGAGAAGAATCAAATGGGCTTGATCAACTATTTTAAGCTAGTAGAGTAGCTTTAGGTGGCCCAAGGGGCTTATTTTATTATGTTGGACGTGTTTTGTTTTAATTTATTTAGTTGGATCCTCATATAGCTTAATAGGCTTATTTTAAGTGAGTTGGGCTTATTTTAGCTTGGGCTCATTTAATTTAATTATTTGAGGCTTGTGGGCTGTATTTTAGAGTTAATAAGTTTGGACTTTAGTTATTTGGTGAGAAGCCCTTGTTTAGGAGGCCTTCTCACTTGTTTAGGGTTACCTACCTTTTGGGGGCTATAAATACCTCATTATAAGCTATAAAAGGGAGATTTTGAACACTTTTGAATATCATCATTTGGCTTGGCCGAATTTTCTTCAATGGAGAGGATTTGCTTGTCTTCTTCTTTTGCATCAAGAACTAATTTCTTATCAAGGTATTTTCTTGTGGCGAAATCTGTTCTTATGCTTTAAATCAACCTTATTATATGCATTTCCTTTCATAAATTGATTGGGCGTTCATTAGGGTTGGGGATTTATACATGTTCTTGTTCTTGCCATATTGTGTGTTCTTAGGGGTTTCGGGTTCTTTAGCCTTGGAGTTCCGCATCATTTGGTATCAGAGTTTGGATTAGGGTAAATTCTTATTTATCTTTTGTTAATTTGCTGTTCTATTGTTTAATTTTCATTAGAACAAGATAATTTCGCATTGTTTAATTATTTAATTTGCAATCTTATTCTTATCAATTTCGTGTTCTTCTTTATTTTTGAATCTGTTCTTTTGTGTTCTTTTTTGTTCCTACATCAGATTTTGTGTTTGATATTTTAAGTTAAAAAAAATTGTTGGTACTGTTCATAGTACTGTTCACGTTACTATTATAGTACTGTTCACAGCACTGTTCATCTGAATTTAAAAAAAAAAAAGAGAAAAGTCAGCATTGAGATACAGTTAGGAAAGAAAAATCACAAAGAAATAAAAATCTAGATCTGGTCATACTTTGAATTTTGAAATTAATTTGAAAAGTCAAATTGGCAATTTATGGGTAGGTGTCATTTTTTACTTTCTTTGATTTCTTGTCTTCACATCCATTGTATCAAAATTGACTTTCCATTAGGGAAATACCAAAATTTAGATTTGTCCAACATTTGAATTTGGAAATTAATTTGAAAAGTAAAAGTGGCAATTTATGGGTAGGTGTCATTCTTGACTTTCTTTGATTTCTTGTCTTCTCATCTATTGTATCAAAATTGACTTTTCCATTAGGAAAATACCAAAATTCAGATTTGTCCAACATTTGAATTTGGAAATTAATTTGAAAGGTCAGAGTGGCAATTTGTGGGTAGGCGTCATCTTGACTTGATTTCTTGTCTTTACATCCATTGTATCAAAATTGACTTTTCTATTAGGGAGATATCAATTTCTGCATTTATGCCTTAGTTGGTCTTTTTCTGTCACTCTAAGTTGCTATTTTTGTTGTCTTTTGTATTTTAGCTTCCATTACACTATAATTAACAAATTGACTCTTGTTAATTAAAATCTATATTTTTGGACAGCATACATATCTTCTTCTTCTGTGCTCTTTTGTTTTATTCCTTTTGGTATTTTTGCTTCTAGTTTTGAACCTTTCTTATTTGTTAAGTATTTTCATTATATTCCTCATTTTTTAATTTTTTTTATTTGCTGCTTGTGAATTATTTTGGTTGGAAATTAAATTCTGAAGTGCAATTGAGGACAACAAGCTTGCGTGGAAAAAGGCTTGAGTGTGTAAGCTTAAAAGAGGGTAAAAGCCAAATAGAGTTAAACACTAGTGGAGTGCCATCTTTTGAGTGAAACATGTGAGGGAGTGATTATGAGAATGTACTATTACAAGTCAAGACGACATTTAGATCAAGAAACATTGGATGAGTTAAAGAAGGATACTAAGGTGTTGAAAGAAGACCTTAAAAATGCAGAATTGAGGTTTAAACAACTTTTTAGATAGCTAGATAAGTGTGTGAATGATGCGGAGCTACAAACCCACACATACACTTAGATGGCAAAGACAAATTATATAAACACCCTCCCTATTGAACCCTCAAACAATTTGTGAATGGAAACACAAATAATCGGGAAATAAGAACCTGAAAAATGCCACAACCAAACAATTGATAACTTAATCAAATTCTTCATGCAATAGAAAAGAAAAGCAAGCAAATCTCACAAATCTAATCTAATTAGAATTTTGGCAAAGCCAAGAAAAGAGGATAGCTTCCAACGTTTAATAATTCCAATCTCTGAATAAAAATCACGTTTTTGTGGAGTATATATACTCTTTTAAGCTAATAAAAACCCTAATTAATAAAAAAGGCCTTAAAACATGGATCTTACATCAAGATAACTAAAACCTACACTAATTAACTTAAAATATAGCCCAAAAAGCCTTAAAAGAACTAATTAAAAAAGCCCATCTCATTTAAATAAACCCAAAAGAATAAGTTAAGGCCTAACATATTACAAATAATCAAATAAAAATTATAAATAAAAGCCCAAACTAAAAATCCAAACAAAATAGCCCATTAAGTCCATTAATTGGCACATACATTGCACATATAATGTGTCACATGATGTGCACATGCATAGCACATGACATGGCACACGTCTAGCACATGGATGACACATGACATGGCACATGGATGGCACTTGTCAAGGTCACATGACTTGCACATGTCAAGGTGTCACATGACTTGCACATGCCTCTCTTCAAAATCTCTTTTTTTTATTCGACTTCCTCATAATTCAGTAAACCACCTTCAAGCCTTCTTTAACTTCCATAAATTTAATCTCCATAAATCCGAACTTGCAAAGTTTATAATCTTGCAATGTTGACCCCCTGTGCACGCATCAGTGAAAAAGGAGAAAAGAAAGAAAGAGGAAGTTGTCGTGATGTGGAGCCCAATAGCTAACAAGCTAAAAACCCACACATACAAGATGGTTAGTGATGCGGAACCCCAAGGTTAAAGAACCCGAAACCCCTTGAACATATACTTTGATTGCAAAGACAAAGAAGACAAACACCCTCCCTATTGAACCCCTGAATAAGAAGTGAATGGAAACACAAATAATCGAGAAACGTAGAAGATGAAAATGCCACAATCAAGACAATTGATAAGTAATCAAATTTCTCATGCAATAGAAAAGATAAGCAAGTAATCCTCACTAATCTCTCTAAAGAATTTCGGCCAAGCCAATAAGAGAAAACTCTCAAAAGTTTAAATGATCAAAATCTGAAGTTTACAACTCATATTAGCCTATATATATGGTGGCTAACCCTAATTACCCTTAAAACCTAAAAACAAACCCTCATAAGGCCTTAAACACACATAGGTCGAAATTACCATGTGCTTTACAAGATAAATTAAGCCCAAACTAAAGAAATAAACACACTTAAAGTTAAGTCTTATAGGCTGAATATGAAAGCCCAAAACAAAGACTAAATAAATAACCAAACTTACTAAACTAAGCCCAAACAAGAAGCCCACATGCCTAGCCCTTTTAGAATATAACTTAAGTGAGTCATGTGACTTTTAAATGAAGCACATGACTTGTACAATTAAAAGCCCAAAGTTGTATAAGCCCTTGATGGCTTAACTTGGCATAATTCCTTCACTGGCTTCCAAAAGGCTAAGTACTTTAATTTGGCCTTCAAGCTCTCCATAGCATTTCTCAATAGCCTCTTCATGAATTTCTTGAGTGACAAAGTCTTGAACAAAAGATGACATAGCCATCTTTAGCTTTTGAGCACGTCCTCTTGTTATTGGACCACTAGGCATCTTCAAAGGGTCTTTGGTGGTTGATGGCATTGTTATTGGATCCGTATTAGTTAGCAAAGAACAAATTAGATAAAAACCCTCCCTATTGAATCCCCAAACAACTATGTGAATGGAAACGCAAATAATTGGGAATTTAGAACGAGAAAAATGCCACAATTCAAAAGAATTGATAAGTTAATCAAGTTCTTGATGCAATAGAAAAGAAAGCAATTCACTCTCAATCTAAGCAAAGAAAATTTGGCTATGCCCAAAGAATGTTATTCAAATCTGAAACTCTTAACACAACATATCCTATTTATAGGGTGGCTAACCCTAGGTAACAAATAACCTAAAGAAAACCCTAATAAGGCCTTTAACTAAGCTAGGCCGAATTCCTAATGAGCTAATCAATTAAATAAGCCCATTTACAAAGGTTCAAACAAAGCTTAAAACAAAACTAATACTTGAATAAGTCTTGGCCGAATTTGCAAGCCCACTAACAAATATTAACTGATGCGTGCACAGGGGGGTAACCCATTATGGCAATCCTACGCAGGCCGAATTGTGGAAGCTATGGAGATTCAAGAGAGAGTTGAGCCAAATTGTGCTATATCTAATCCAATGGGGCCAAATGCAAAAGATGGGCTTCAATTGTGCTTGATTAATTATTTCAATCTCGAAGAGTAGCTTTAGGCTGCCCAAGGGGCTTATTTTATTATGTTGAACTTGTTTTGTCTTAATTATTTAGTTGGACCCTCATATAGCTTAATAGGCTTATTTTAAGTGAGTTGGGCTTACTTTAGCTTGGGCTCATTTAAATTAATTATTTTAGGCTTGTGGGTTGTTGTATTTTAGAGTTAATAAGTTTGGGCTTTAGTTATTTGGTGGGAGGCCCATGTGTTAGGTGACCTTTTGACTTATTTAGGGTTTGGTGGGAGGCCCATGTGTTAGGTGGCCATGTGTTAGGTGGACTTTTGACTTATTTAGGGTTACCTACCTTTTGGGGGCTATAAATACCTCATTATAAGTTGTAAAAGACATATTTAAAACACTTTTGAATACCATCATTTGGCTTGGCCGAATTTTATTCATTGGAGAGGAAAGCTTGTCTTCTTCTTTTGCATCAAGAACTTAAATTCTTATCAAGGTATTTACTTTGTGGCGAATTCTGTTCTTGTATTTCTAAATCAATCTATTATAAGTGTTTCCATTCACATGTTGTTTGGGGGTTCTTTAGATTGGGAGTTTCTTCTTGTTCATTTTCTTGCCATATTGTATGTTTAAGGGGTTTCGAGTTCTTTAGCCTTGGGGTTCCGCATCATTGATGATGCGTGCACGGGGGGGTCAACCCATCATGGCAATCCTACACGAACCAAATTGTGGAAATTATTGAAAGTTAAGGGAGATTGGGGCCGAATAGCATCAATGCCAATCCAATAGGGCCGAATGGACATGAGAAGAATCAAATGGGCTTGATCGACTATTTTAAGCTAGGAGAGTAGCTTTAGGTGGCCCAAGGGGATTATTTTATTATGTTGGACTTGTTTTGTTTTAATTTGTTTAGTTGGACCCTTATATAGCTTAATAGGCTTATTTTAAGTGAGTTGGGCTTATTTTAGCTTGGGCTCATTTAATTTAATCATTTTAGGCTTGTGGGCTGTATTTTAGAGTCAATAAGTTTGGGCTTTAGTTATTTGGTGGGAGGCCCATGTGTTAGGTGGCCTTTTGACTTATTTAGGGTTTGGTGGGAGACCCATGTGTTAGGTGGCCTTTTGACTTATACTGGGTTTGGTGGGAGGCCCATGTGTTAGGTGGCCTTTTTGACTTATTTAGGGTTACCTACCTTTTGGGGGCTATAAATACCTCATTATAAGTTGTAAAAGGCAGATTTTAAACACTTTTGAATACCATCATTTGGCTTGGCCGAATTTTCTTCATTGGAGAGGAAAGCTTGTCTTCTTCTTTTGCATCAAGAACTAATTTCTTATCAAGGTATTTTCTTGTGGCAAAATCTGTTCTTGTGTTTTTAAATCAATCTATTATAAGCGTTTCCATTCACATGTTGTTTGGTGGTTCTTTAGATTGGGAGTTTCTTCTTGTTCATGTTCATGCCATATTGTGTGTTCTTAGGGGTTTCGGGTTCTTTAGCCTTGGGGTTCCGCATCATTTGGTATCAGAGCTTGGATTAGGATAAATTCTTATTTATCTTGTGTTAATTTGCTGTTCTATTTTTTTATTTCCATTAGAACAAGATAATTCCGCGTTGTTTAACTTGCAATCTTATTTTATCAATTTCGTGTTCTTCTTTATTTTTGAATTTGTTCTTTTGTGTTCTTCTTTGTTCCTACATCGGATCTTGTGTTTGATGTTTTAAGTTATATAAAAAAGGAAAAAAACCGTTGGTACTGTTCAAGTTACTGTTCATAGTACTATTCATAGCACTGTTCATCCGAATTTTTTTAAAAAAAAAGAAAAGTCAGCATTGAGATAAAGCTAGGAAAGAAAAATCACAAAGAAAAAAAAATTTAGATTTGGTCATACTTTGAATTTGGTGATTAATTTAAAAAGTCAAAGTGAATATTTATGGGTAGTTGTCATTTTTGACTTTCTTTGATTTATTGTCTTCACATCCATTGTATTAAAATGGACTTTTCCATTAGGGAAGTACCAAAATTCAGATTTGTCCAACATTTGAATTTGGAAATTAATTTGAAAAGTCAAAGTGGCAATTTGTGGGTAGGCGTCATTCTTGACTTTCTTTGTTAAGTGTTTTCATTGCATTCTCATTTAAATTTGTTGACTTGTGAATCATCTTGACTTGAGATTGAGTTCTGAAGTGCAATTGAAGACAGCAAGCTTGAATGGTAAAAAGGCTTGAGTGAGTGAGCTTAAAAGAGGGTAAAAGCCAAATAGAGTGACACGAGTGGAGTGCCATATTTTGAGTGAAACACGTGAGGAAGTGATTGTGAGGATGTCCTATTACAAGTCAAGACGACATTTAGATCAAGAAACATTGGATGAGTTAAAAAAGGATACTAAGTTATTAAAGGAAGACCTTAAAAATGCAGAATTGCGGTTTAAACAACTTTTTAGACAATTAGATAAGTGTTTGCAAAAGGAGAAAAGAAAAAAAGAGGAAGTTGTAGTGGAAGAGATTATTTGTGAAGCTGAAAGAGATACTATAAATTTATATGATAATGATGTTGTAAATGAGGAAGACATAAGTGGAAGTGTAGACGTTGATTGTTTGAGGGAAAAGGAAGAAGATTGTAAAATGGAAGATGCTTATTTAGTTGAGTTGGACGATCAACATGTTATAATTGATCATGTGGTGCTTCAGGAGGTTGAATTAAACATGGAAAAAGAAGATAATCATGTTCAAAATGAAATTCCTGTATTGACTAACCATGCTTTTCCTAGTTTTCGTGTTAACTTGCAGGAACATGATGAGTTCTTTTCTGAAGAAGCATTCATATTATTTCCACCTATTCCCAAGATCGTATATGAAGATCAATTTATTTCACAAGCTTCAATTCCCAACTTGAATAAGACGAAAATTCGAGGATGAATCTTTTCTAAAGAGGGAGGGGATGATGCGTGCACCGGGGGGGTCAACCCATCATGGCAATCCTACACGAACCAAATTGTGGAAATTATTGAAAGTTAAGGGAGATTGGGGCTGAATAGCATCAATGCCAATCCAATGGGGCCGAATGGACATGAGAAGAATCAAATGGGCTTGATCGACTATTTTAAGCTAGGAGAGTAGTTTTAGGTGGCCCAAGGGGATTATTTTATTATGTTGGACTTGTTTTGTTTTAATTTGTTTAGTTGGACCCTTATTTAGCTTAATAGGCTTATTTTAAGTGAGTTGGGCTTATTTTAGCTTGGGCTCATTTAATTTAATCATTTTAGGCTTGTGGGCTGTATTTTAGAGTCAATAAGTTTGGGCTTTAGTTATTTGGTGGGAGGCCCATGTGTTAGGTGGCCTTTTGACTTATTTAGTGTTTGGTGGGAGACCCATGTGTTCGGTGGCCTTTTGACTTATACTGGGTTTGGTGGGAGGCCCATGTGTTAGGTGGCCTTTTTTACTTATTTAGGGTTACCTACCTTTTGGGGGCTATAAATACCTCATTATAAGTTGTAAAAAGGCAGATTTTAAACACTTTTGAATACCATCATTTGGCTTGGCCGAATTTCTTCATTGGAGAGGAAAGCTTGTCTTCTTCTTTTGCATCAAGAACTAATTTCTTATCAAGGTATTTTCTTGTGGCGAAATCTGTTCTTGTGTTTTTAAATCAATCTATTATAAGCGTTTCAATGATGCGGAACCCCAAGGCTAAAGAACCCAAAACCCCTTAAACATACAATATGGCATGAACATGAACAAGAAGAAACTCCCAATCTAAAGAACCCCCAAACAATATGTGAATGGAAACGCTTATAATAGATTGATTTAGAAACACAAGAACAGAATTCGCCACAAAGTAAATACCTTGATAAGAAATTAGTTCTTGATGCAAAAGAAGAAGACAAGCAAATCCTCTCCCTTGAAGAAAATTCGGCCAAACCAAATAATGATATTCAAAAGTGTTTTTGATGCGTCTTTTACAACTTATAATGAGGTATTTATAGCCCCCAAAAGGTAGGTAACCCTAAATAAGTCAAAAGCCCACCTAACACATGGCCACCTAACACATGGGCCTCCCACCAAACCCTAAATAAGTCAAAAGGCCACCTAACACATGGCCACCTAACACATGGGCCTCCCACCAAATAACTAAAGCCCAAACTTATTAACTCTAAAATACAACAACCCACAAGCCTAAAATAATTAATTTAAATGAGCCCAAGTTAAAGTAAGCCCAACTCACTTAAAATAAGCCTATTAAGCTATATGAGGGTCCAACTAAATAATTAAGACAAAACAAGTTCAACATAATAAAATAAGCCCCTTGGGCAGCCTAAAGCTACTCTTCGAGATTGAAATAATTAATCAAGCACAATTGAAGCCCATCTTTTGCATTTGGCCCCATTGGATTAGATATAGCACAATTTGGCTCAACTCTCTCTTGAATCTCCATAGCTTCCACAATTCGGCCTGCGTAGGATTGCTATAATGGGTTGACCCCCCTGTGCACGCATCATCCCCTCCCTCTTTAGAAAAGATTCGTCCTCGAATCTTTGTCTTGTTCAAGTTGGGAATTGGCACTTGTAAAATAAATTCATCCTCATATAAGATCTTCTGAATAGGTGCAAATAAAATGAATGCTTCTTCGGGTGAGGACTCATCATGTCCTTGCAATTTAACAAAAACACTAGGAAAAAAATGATTATTCAATACAACAATTTCGTTCTGGTCATGATTTTCTTCTCGCTCCATGTTCAACTCAACCTCCTTAAGCACTACAGGATCACTCATAACATGTTGATCTTCCATCTCAACTAAAAAAACATTTTCCTTTTCACAATCTTCTTCATTTTCACTCACAGCAGCAACATCTACACTTTCACTTTTATCTTCCTCATTGACAATCTCATCAGCATATAAATCTATAGCATCTCTTTCAGCTTCACATATAATTTCTTTCATTGCAGCTTCCTCTTTCTTTCTTCTCTCCTTTTTTAAACACTTATCTAGCTGTCTAAATAGTTGTTTAAACCGCAATTCCATATCTTTAGATTCTTCCCTATTCCTCTGACGGTCAATTAATCTACTTCGATTTTGGATTCTAGTAGACTCATCCATTCTCTCCGCCATCTGATCCATCCTGGAATTTAACTTCTTAAACTCACTCATGATTGTTTTGTACATCATCTTCACATTAGGCACGTTTTCATCTTCTTCCTCAAAAAATTGTCTCCTTTCTTTTCCCTTCTCGACTTGATTTATAAACTACAAGTAAATGTTAATAGGTAATAAAAAGACCTCACAATTTACTCCCTTACGTGTTTCACTCAAAATATTCCACTCCACCCGTGTTTCACTCAACTTGGCTTTTACCCTCTTCTAAGCTTACACACTCAAGCCTTTTTTCACTCCAGCTTGCTGTCCTCAGTTGCACTTCAGAATTTAATTCCAAGTCAAGATGATTCACAATACAACAAATTTAAATGAGAATGCAATGAAAACACTTAACAAAGAAAGTCAAGAATGACGCCTACCAACAAATTGCCACTTTGGCTTTTCAAATTAATTTTCACATTCAATGTATGACAAATCTGAATTTTGGTATTTCCCTAATAGAAAAGTCAATTTTGATACAATATATGTGAAGACAAGAAATCAAAGAAAGTCAAAAATGACACCTACCCATAAATTACCACTTTGACTTTTCAAATTAATTTTCAAATTCAAAGTATGACAAATCTGAATTTTGGTATTTCCCTAATGGAAAAGTCAATTTTGATACAATGGATGTAAAGACAAGAAATCAAAGAAAGTCAAGAATGATAACTACCTATAAATATTCACTTTGACTTTTCAAATTAAACTCCAAATTCAAGGTATGACCAAATCTAAATTTTTGTTTCTTTGTGATTTTTCTTTCCTAGCTTTATCTCAATGCTGACTTTTCTTTTTTTTTTTTAAATTCGGATGAACAGTACTGTTAATAGTACTATGAACAGTAACGTGAATAGTACCAACGATTTTTTTTTTAGAACTTAAAACATCAAACACAAGATCTGATGTAGGAACAAAGAAGAACACAAAAGAACAAATTCAAAAATAAAGAAGAACACAAAATTGATAAGAATAAGATTGTAAATTAAACAATGCGGAATTATCTTGTTCTAATGGAAATAAAATAATAGAATAGCAAATTAATACAAGATAAATAAGAATTTATCCTAATCCAAGCTCTGATACCAAATGATGCGGAACCCCAAGGCTAAAGAACCCAAAACCCCTTAAACATACAATATGGCATGAACATGAACAAGAAGAAACTCCCAATCTAAAGAACCCCCAAACAATATGTGAATGGAAACGCTTATAATAGATTGATTTAGAAACACAAGAACAGAATTCGCCCTAAAGTAAATACCTTGATAAGAAATTAGTTCTTGATGCAAAAGAAGAAGACAAGCAAATCCTCTCCCTTGAAGAAAATTCGGCCAAAACAAATAATGATATTCAAAAGTGTTTTTGATGTGTCTTTTACAACTTATAATGAGGTATTTATAGCCCCCAAAAGGTAGGTAACCCTAAATAAGTCAAAAGCCCACCTAACACATGGCCACCTAACACATGGGCCTCCCACTAAACCCTAAATAAGTCAAAAGGCCACCTAACGCATGGCCACCTAACACATGGGCCTCCCACCAAATAACTAAAGCCCAAACTTATTAACTCTAAAATACAACAACCCAAAAACCTAAAATAATTAATTTAAATGAGCCCAAGCTAAAGTAAGCCCAACTCACTTAAAATAAGCCTATTAAGCTATATGAGGGTCCAACTAAATAATTAAGACAAAACAAGTTCAACATAATAAAATAAGCCCCTTGGGCAGCCTAAAGCTACTCTTCGAGATTGAAATAATTAATCAAGCACAATTGAAGCCCATCTTTTGCATTTGGCCCCATTGGATTAGATATAGCACAATTTGGCTCAACTCTCTCTTGAATCTCCATAGCTTCCACAATTCGGCCTGCGTAGGATTGCCATAATGGGTTGACCCCCCTGTGCACGCATCATTAACTAAAAGCCCAACTAACTAAAATAAACCCATTAAAGAAAGCCCAAAACGCCTAGCCCAACTTTACAACTTAAATAAGTTATGTGACATTTTAAATGAAGCACATGACTTGTACAATTAAAGCCCAAGTTGTATAAAATCCAAAAATGAATTAAGTTGGTGATACGTATCAGCCAGATACTCAAGATTCTTTGAAGATTCCAAGTGGACCAATTACAAGGGGGAGAGCTAAGAAGCTGAAAATGGCTATGACAACTTATGTACAAGGCTTTGTTACTCAAGAGCTGAATGAAGATGTCTTTGAGAAGTCTCAAAAAGAGCTTGAAGGAGGTTTTCACAAAGTACTTAGCCTTTTGGAAGCTTCTAGTGAAATTGGGCCAACTTAAGCCATTTTTGGGCCAATTTAAGTCATTTTGGGTTTATACTACTTTGGGCTTTATTTGTACAAGTCATGTGCTTCATTTAAAAGTCACATGACTCATTTATTTAATGACTTAATGGGCTAAACGAATTGGGCTTTTAGATTGGGTTTAGTTTAGTTATTTTGGGTTTTAATTAGTCTTTCTTTTGGGCTTATTTTAAGTGTGTTTAACTCTTTAGTTTGGGCTTAATTTATCTTGTAAAGCCCATGGACAATTCGGCCTAGCTTAGTTTAAGGCCTCATTAGGGTTTTCTTTATGTTATTTTGCTAGCTAGGGTTAGCCACCATATAAATAGGATATTATAGATTGTAAACGGCAGATTTTTGAATGATTATTATTGGCATAGCCGAATTTATTTGCTTAGATTAAGAGAGTGAATTGCTTTCTTTTCTATTGCATGAAGAATTTGATTAACTTATCAATCGTTTGATTCTGGCGTTTTTCAGTTCTTTGTTTCCCGATTATTTGCGTTTTCAGTCACAGGTTGATTGGGGGTTCAATAGGGAGGGTGTTTATCTGATTTGGTTTGCTATTCGAATTGTATGTGTGGGTTTGTAGCTCGATAGCTATTGGGTTCCGCATCAGTTGGCCAATTCTATCACAAGCTTCCAAAAAGCTAAGTACTTTATAAATGCCTCCTTCAAGTTCTCTTTGACACTTCTCAAAGGCATCTTCATATAGCTCTTGAGTTAAAAGCCTTGTACATAGGCTGTCATAGCCATCTTCAGCCTCCTAGCTCGCCCTCTTGTAATTGGACCACTTGGCATCTTCAAAGGGTCTTTAGTGGTTGGCTGATCCGTATAATTCCCTCCCTCCTTAAAAAGATTAGTCCTCAAATCTAAATCCAAATCAAAAAGGAGAAAGGTCAAAAACATTAAATGTAGCTGAAATACCATACTCACCTGGCAAGACTATTTTATATGCATTATCGTTGATGCGCTCCATGAATTGAAAAGTACCATCACCACGTGCATCCAGCTTACTCTTCCTTTGGTTTGGAAACCTCTCCTTTCTGAAATGCACCCAAACCCAATCTCCAGGGGTGAACACCGCTTGTTTTCTTCCCCTATTTGCTTTATCAGCATATTGCCTATTTTTCTTCTCAATGCTTACCCGTGCTTTCTCATGTAAAGATTTCACCAAATCTGCCTTTCTATTACCATCCAAACTTGAAAGCTCATGTAAAGGTAAAGGACAAAGATCAAACACAGTTAGTGGGTTAAAACCATAAACAAGTTCAAATGGCGAAAAACCAGTGGAAGAATGAATACTCCTATTATAAGCAAATTCAATAAAAGGCAAACAATCTTCCAAAGTTTTAAGATTCTTACCCACTATAGCACGAAGTAAAGTACCCAAAGTTCTATTCACCACTTCAGTTTGTCCATCTGTCTGGGGGTGACAAGTAGTAGAAAACAATAATTTTGTACCCAACTTACCCCATAAAACTCGCCAAAAGTGTGAAAGAAACTTTGTATCTCCTTCTGAGACAATTGTGCATGGAACACCACGCAAACGGACAACTTCTTTAAAGAATAGATCAGCAACATGAACGGCATCATCACATTTATAATATGCAATAAAATGAGCCATTTTACTAAACCTATCTACCACAACAAAAATACTATCCCTACCACGTTTTGTCCTAGGCAAACCAAGCACAAAAACCATAGAAAAATCAGTCCAAGGAGAACTAGGTACGGGTTAAGGCATATACAATCCATGAGGCATAGATTTAGACTTAGCTTGTTTACATGCAACAAATACATTACACACCTTTTCCACATCTTTTTGCATGCGTGGCCAAAAGAAATGCTCATTCAACATGTCATAGGTCTTATGTACCCCAAAATGTCCCATCAATCCCCCATAATGAGACTCTAATACAAGCAAATCACGCATTGAACATTTAGGCACACAAAGCTTACTTCCCTTAAATAAGAATCCTTCATGTCAATAAAATTTATCAAAGGCCTTATGTTCACATGCGTTATACACATTACCAAAATCAGAATCATCAACATATAATTCCTTAACATGCTCAAATCCTAACAACTTAGAACTAAGTGTAGAAATCAAGGCATATCTTCTTGATAATGCATCAGCAACAATATTATCCTTTCCATGCTTGTATTGAATAACATAGGGAAATATTTTAATAAATTCAACCCATTTAGCATGCCTTTTATTCAACTTAACTTGTCCCTTCAACTGTTTGAGGGACTCGTGATCGGTGTGAATGATAAACTCCTTGGGCAGGAGGTAATGCTGCCACACATCCAATGCTCTTACTAAGGCATACAACTCCTTATCATAGGTTGAATAATTAAGTTGAGCCCCATGAAGCTTCTCACTGAAATAGGCTATCTGATGCGTGCACAGGGGGGTCAACCCATCATGACAATCCTATACGAGCCAAATTGTGGAAATTATGGAAAATCAAGGGAGATTGGGGTCGAATGGCATCAATGGCAATCCAATGGGGCCGAATGGACATGAGAAGAATCAAATGGGCTTGATTAATTTTTTCAACCTCGAAGAGTAGCTTTAGGCTGCCCAAGGGGCTTATTTTATTATGTTGGACTTGTTTTATTTTAATTATTTAGTTGGACCCTCATATAGCTTAATAGGCTTATTTTAAGTGAGTTGGGCTTACTTTAAGTTGGGCTCATTTAAATTAATTATTTTAGGCTTGTGAGTTGTTGTATTTTAGAGTTAATAAGTTTGGGCTTTTAGTTATTTGGTGGGAGGCCCATGTGTTAGGTGGCCTTTTGGCTTATTTAGGGTTTGGTGGGAGGCTTATGTGTTAGGTGGCCATGTGTTAGATGGCCATGTGTTAGGTGGCCATGTGTTAGGTGGCCTTTTGACTTATTTAGGGTTTGGTGGGAAGCCCATGTGCTAGGTGGCCATGTGTTAGGTGGACTTTTGACTTATTTAGGTTACCTACCTTTTGTGGGCTATAAATACCTCATTATAAGTTGTAAAAGACACATCAAAAACACTTATCAAAAACACTTTTGAATACCATCATTTGGCTTGGCCGAATTTTCTTCATTGGAGAGGAAAGCTTGTCTTCTTCTTTTGCATCAAGAACTTAAATTCTTATCAAGGTATTTACTTTGTGGCGAATTCTGTTCTTGTGTTTTTAAATCAATCTATTATAAGCGTTTCCATTCACATGTTGTTTGGGGGTTCTTTAGATTGGGGGTTTACTCTTTATTCATGTTCATGCCAAAGTGTGTGTTTTAGGGGTTTCGGGTTCTTTAGCCTTGGGGTTCCGCATCATTTGGTATCAGAGCTTGGATTAGGATAACTTCTTATTTATCTTATCTTAATTTGTTGTTATATTATTTAATTTTCATTAGAACAAGATAATTCCACGTTGTTTAATTGTTTAATTTGCAATCTTATTCTTATCAATTTTGAGTTCTTCTTTATTTTTTTAATTTGTTCTTTTGTGTTCTTCTTTATTCCTATATCAGATCTTGTGTTTGATGTTTTAAGTTCTAAAAAAAAAAATCGTTGGTACTGTTCATAGTACTATTCATAGCAGTGTTCATCCGAATTTAAAAAAAAAAAAGAAAAGTCAGCATTGAGATAAAGTTGGGAAAGAAAAATCAAAAAGAAACAAAAATTTAGATTTGGTCATACTTTGAATTTGGAAATTAATTTGAAAAGTTAAAGTAAATATTTATGGGTAGTTGTCATTTTTGACTTTCTTTAATTTCTTTTCTTCACATCCATTGTATCAAAATTGACTTTTCCATTAGGGAAATACCAAAATTCAAATTTGTCCAACATTTGAATTTGAAAAAATTAATTTGAAAAAAATCAAAGTGGCAATTTGTTGGTAGGCGTCATTTTTGACTTTCTTTGTTAAGTGTTTTCATTGCATTCTATTTTAAATTTGTTGACTTGTGAATCATCTTAACTTGAGATTGAGTTCTAAAGTGCAATTGAAGACAACAAGCTTGAATGGTAAAAAGGCTTGAGTGAGTGAGCTTAAAAGAGGGTAAAAGCCAAATAGAGTGACACAAGTAGAGTGCCATATTTTGAGTGAAACACGTGAGGAAGTGATTGTGAGGATGTCCTATTACAAGTCAAGACGACATTTAGATCAAGAAACATTGGATGAGTTAAAAAAGGATACTAAGTTATTGAAGGAAGATCTTAAAAATGCAGAATTGCGGTTTAAACAACTTTTTAGACAACTAGATAAGTGTTTGCAAAAGGAAAAAAGAAAGAAAGAGGAAGTTGTAGTGGAAGAGATTATTTGTGAAGCTGAAAGAGATGCTATAGATTTATATGATAATGATGTTGTAAATGAGGAAGACATAAGTGGAAGTGTAGACGTTGATTGTTTGAGGGAAAAGGAAGAAGATTGTAAAATGGAAGATGCTTGTTTAGTTGAGTTGGACGATCAACATGTTATGATTGATCATGTGGTGCTTCAGGAGGTTGAATTAAACATGGAAAAAGAAGATAATCATGATCAAAATGAGATTCCTGAATTAACTAACCATGCTTTTCCTAGTTTTTGTGTTAACTAGCAGGAACATGATGAGTTCTTTTTTGAAGATGCATTCATATTATTTCCACCTATTCCGAAGATCGTTTATGAAGACCAATTTATTCCACAAGCTTCAATTCCCAACTTGAATAAGACGAAAATTCGAGGACGAATCTTTTCTAAAGAGGGAGGGGATGATGCGTGCACAGGGGGGTCAACCCATCATGACAATCCTATACGAGCCAAATTGTGGAAATTATGGAAAATCAAGGGAGATTGGGGTCGAATGGCATCAATGGCAATCCAATGGGGCCAAATGGACATGAGAAGAATCAAATGGGCTTGATTAATTTTTTCAATCTCGAAGAGTAGCTTTAGGCTGCCCAAGGGGCTTATTTTATTATGTTGGACTTGTTTTATTTTAATTATTTAGTTGGACCCTCATATAGCTTAATAGGCTTATTTTAAGTGAGTTGGGCTTACTTTAAGTTGGGCTCATTTAAATTAATTATTTTAGGCTTGTGAGTTGTTGTATTTTAGAGTTAATAAGTTTGGGCTTTTAGTTATTTGGTGGGAGGCCCATGTGTTAGGTGGCCTTTTGGCTTATTTAGGGTTTGGTGGGAGGCTTATGTGTTAGGTGGCCATGTGTTAGATGGCCATGTGTTAGGTGGCCATGTGTTAGGTGGCCTTTTGACTTATTTAGGGTTTGGTGGGAAGCCCATGTGCTAGGTGGCCATGTGTTAGGTGGACTTTTGACTTATTTAGGGTTACCTACCTTTTGTGGGCTATAAATACCTCATTATAAGTTGTAAAAGACACATCAAAAACACTTTTGAATACCATCATTTGGCTTGGCCGAATTTTCTTCATTGGAGAGGAAAGCTTGTCTTCTTCTTTTGCATCAAGAACTTAAATTCTTATCAAGGTATTTACTTTGTGGCGAATTCTGTTCTTGTGTTTTTAAATCAATCTATTATAAGCGTTTCCATTCACATGTTGTTTGGGGGTTCTTTAGATTGGGGGTTTACTCTTTATTCATGTCCATGCCAAAGTGTGTGTTTTAGGGGTTTCGGGTTCTTTAGCCTTGGGGTTCCGCATCACTATCGGTCTTTTTTCTTGCATTAGGACCGCCCCAATACCTACACCGGAAGCATCACACTCAATTTCAAACGTCTTATCAAAGTTAGGTAAAGATAAAATAGGTGCAAAACACAACTTCCCTTTCAAATTTTCAAAAGCCTTTTACTGTGCTTCTCCCCACTTAAACCCAACTTCCTTTTTGATTATTTCTGTAAGTGGTGTAGCAACAGAAGAGAAATTCTGCACAAAACACCTATAAAAACTTGCTAAGCCATGAAAGCTCCTCACATCCGAAACGGACTTAGGATTGTCTTCACTTTCTCTTCATCCACTTCAATACCCTGTGCACTCACCACAAAACCAAGAAAAACAAGTCTATCTATACAAAATGTGCACTTCTTAAGTTCAGCATACAACTTTTCATGCCTCAAAGTTTGCAAAACTAACTTAACATGCTCAATATATTCCTCAAAAGACTTGTTGTAGACACCGGGTCTTGAGACAGTCCAGGTCAGAGTTACCCGATGAAGAGATCCATGTTGGTTTCCGGATAAATGGATGGAATTCGGAGGTTTTCATCTTTCAGTTTCACAAGGATTAAAATGTTTTTCTCTATAGCGTGAGGTTTTGAAAGAGTTTGGGAAATTTTGGTTGAAAAAGGAATTTTTGCTCCACATACGGGATGGCCATCTGAAGTAGGGATGCCCGTCCCTACTTGGGGTGATCCCCGTCTATATGCATAGTAGGGACGGCCAGTTTGTAGCTAGGGACGGACACGCGTCTGAATAGGGACGCCCGTCCCTAGTCCCGCGATACGGCCCGTCTGTAGCTAGGGACGGACACGTGTCTGAGTAGGGATGCCCGTCCCTAGTCCCGCGTTACGGCCCGTCTGTAGCCGAATTTCCACCTGTGCCCTTAGTAGAGATGCCCGCCGATAGTTGCAGGGATTCCCATCGGTAGTGGATCTGATCAGTTATCGCCGGATTTGATAAAATTTTATCTCTTATCCTTCAAATGTGGGTTAAGATTTGGTTAAAGTTTGAATTAAAAAGACTCCTTTTAAAATTCAAACTCAAAACTGATGCTTATCTAATTTTATCTCCAAAATTCTATATATTGGGAGGTAAAATTCATTTTTAGGGGTTAGAAAATTTGACAAATTTTTGGTGGAAAAATTAAACACTTTTTGAGAGACTGGAATTTTTTTTTGTGAGCAATTTATAAAAGATTTATAAAATCTCTACTTTTTTTATTTGATAAAAAATTCTTCCAAATAATTGATTTACTCAAATTCTTCTTGTGAATTAAGCCAATTGAGGTAACGAAATTCATTCATTTCCATCAATACAGCTAATTCAAACACTCGATCGCTATTAAATTTTCCAGAAGGGAAAATACAAATTTTCTTATTTTTGATCCGTTTTATTTGATCCTTGTGGAGTGTACGGGGACTTAAACCATTCGATATTCACCCTAAAAGGTAAAATCCGAGGGTAAACATTCTGGATTAGCATTTGTATGATTTTAATTGACTTGTATTAATTGTTTTCATTTGTTACTTTTTTTTTTATCTTTTAACTTGTTTCTCTTAAAGTTCCCTATATTTTTCTTTTCTTTACTTTATTCTCCAATTTTGACACTGACATGTTTTTTTTTCTATGAGTTATTTTCTGACAATTTGGAGTTGAAGTTGTAAATGATGAGGGTCGAGCCGATCTAAGGATTTCCATACGGGTTCTTTGTTCACTCTTGCTTTTTATTCATGTTATTATTAAGATTATTTCAATGTCGTTAAAGTAAAAAGGGGCCAAAACACTTTATAGTAATTAATTTAGAATTTTTCCTAAAAAAAAATGGGACCAATGTCACAATTTTCTCCATCCAAAAAAAACTATCACATCAAAAAAATGTTTTATAATAAATATGCATGGTAGGACCAATGTCTTCACTCCAAATGAATATCCTGATTTTTATATGATTTATATATTTTTTTTAATGGGGGTTGTATTCCGCCCCTAGTTTTATTGTAATTTATTCTGAGAATGTTTGTTTTAATAATGTTTTACTTATCGCTTTTGGTGTGAATGATTGCACTTTAATTAAATGCATCGTGTGGAAAGTTGGTGAAACAATGAATTCAAAACTTAATTATAATATTGATCAAGATATAAATAAATGAGAAGTCCCGAACTCACTCTGGTCTTTGGGGCTCTCAATGAGGCGAGAGGTCTAGGACTTCCAAGACACCTCTTGAGTCTCACCAAAAGACTTAAATTTATAAATCCTAGGCTCCAGGAGGTAGAGGCTGAGACCTCTAAGATCTCTCTGGCTAGCCCAAGATGGATATGTATGTGCCATCTTAGGCTCGACGAGGCTAGATGACCCTTCCCAATGTTCTATTGGGTGGCGACTCCAAGAAACCTCATTGTTGCCCAAAATAGACGCACTTGTAAATACCTTACAAGTTTAAATGAATCACATCCTGATCGCCCTAAAGCGGGCTTTCGGGAGGCCACGGGGTTCGGCGCGTGTCACAGTGGCGACTCCGCTGGGGACATACTCGAGACTTCGATTCGAAAGTACCTTGATTAAAAATTATAATTGAGTTTTAGTTTAAAAATTTCACCTTCTTTCAAAACTGCATTGCATCACATTAGAGCCTTAGATCTATGCTACTTTGGTCCCTCTTTTAGCCCCGGTGCATTCCCGAAGCACGACTCTACGTTCACTCAATGTAGGGAAGTGTTAAGGATAATCACCAGCTCAAGCCTTGTACCATCATGGTATATTAAATGGTGACCCAATCGGTCGTTACGCTCGTGATGAGCTAGACCCGTTGGCAGGGACCATGCTTGGTGATGCGGAACCCAATAGCTATCGAGCTACAAACCCACACATACAATTCGAATAGCAAACCAAATCAGATAAACACCCTCCCTATTGAACCCCCAATCAACCTGTGACTGAAAACGCAAATAATCGGGAATTAAAAAACCTGAAAAACGCCACAATCAAACAATTGATAAGTTAATCAAATTCTTCATGCAATAGAAAAGAAAGCAATTCACTCTCATTCTAAGCAAAGAAAATTCGGCTGTGCCAATGAATATTATCCAAATCTGAAATTCTTAACATAACATGTTCTATTTATAGGGTGGCTAACCCTAGCTAGCAAATAACCTAAAACAAACCCTAATGAGGCCTTAAACATGGTGTGGCCGAATTGTCCATGGGCTTTACAAGATAAGTTAAGCCCAAGCTAAAGAATTAAACACACTTAAAATAAGCCCAAAAGAAAGACTAATTAAAACCCAAAATAACTAAACTAAACCCAATCTAAAAGCCCATCTCGTTTTTCCCATTAAGCCACTTATTAAATGAGTCATGTGACCTTTAAATAAAACACATGACTTGTACAATTAAGGCCCAAAGTTATATAAACCCAAAAAGGACTTAATTTGGCCCAATTCCATCACAAGCTTCCAAAAGGCTAAGTACTTTGTGAAAACCTCCTTCAAGCTCTTTTTGACACTTCTCAAGGACATCTTCATTCAGCTCTTGAGTAACAAAGCCTTGTACATAAGTTGTCATAGCCATTTTCAGCTTCTTAGCTCGCCCCCTTGTAATTGGTCCACTTGGAATCTTCAAAGAATCCTGAGTATCTGGCTGATCCGTATCATTCCCTCCCTCCTCAAAAAGATTTGTCCTCAAATCTGCATCCACATCAAAAGGAGAAAGGTCAGAAACATTAAATGTAGCAGAAACACCATACTCACCTGGCAAGTCTATTTTATAAGCATTATCGTTGATGCGCTCCAAAACTTTAAAAGGACCATCACCGCGTGCATCCAGCTTTCCTTTCCTTTGGTTTGGAAATCTTTCCTTCCGAAAATGCACCCAAACCCAATCTCCAGGGGTGAACACCACTTGTTTCCTTCCCCTATTCGCCTTATCAGCATATTGCCTATTTTTCTTTTCAATGTTTGCCCGTGCTTTCTCATGTAAGGATTTGACTAATTCTGCCTTCCTATTACCATCCAAACTCGAAAGCTCATGTAAAGGTAAAGGACAAAGATCAAGCACAGTTAGTGGGTTAAATCCATAAACAAGCTCAAATGGTGAAAAATCAGTTGAAGAATGAATACTTCGATTATAAGCAAATTCAATAAAAGGCAAACAATCTTCCCAAGTTTTAAGATTCTTACCCACAATAGCACGTAATAAAGTCCCTAAAGTCCTATTCACAACCTCTGTTTGTCCATCAGTTTGAGGATGACAAGTAGTAGAAAACAATAACTTTGTTCCTAACTTACCCCATAAAACATGCCAAAAATATGAAAGGAACTTTGTATCCCTATCTGATACTATGGTGTGTGGAATACCATGCAAACGGACAACTTCCTTAAAGAATAGATCAGCAACATGTACAGCCCATCTCACGTAAATAAAATGATATAAAATGATGCGGAACCCAATAGCTAACAAGCTACAAACCCACACATACGAATTCGGTTAACAAAACAAAAGAGATAAAAACCCTCCCTATTGAACCCCCAATCAACATGTGAATGGAAACGCAAATAATTGGGAAATAAAGAACCTGAAAAACGCCACAATCAAATAATTGATAAGTTAATCAAATTCTTCATGCAATAGAAAGAAAAGCAAGCAAATCTCACAAATATAACCTATTAGAATTTTGGCAAAGCCAAGAAAAGAGGATAGCCTCCAATGTTTAATAATTCCAATCTCCCCATTACAAATTCTTTTTTGAGGAGTATTTATACTCCTTTAAGCTAATAAAAACCCTAATTAATCAAATAGGCCTTTAAACATGGGCCTTACACCAAGATAACTAAAACCCACACTAATTAACTTAAAATACAGCCCAAAAAGCCTAAAAAGAACTAATTAAATGAGCCCAAACTAATTAAAGCCCATCTCACGTAAATAAACCCAAAAGAATAAGTTAAGGCCTAATATATTACAAATAATCAAATAAAAGCCTAAACTAAAAGCCCAAACAAAACAGCCCATTAAGCCCATTAATTGGCACATGCATTGCACATGTAATGTGTCACATGATGTGCACATGCATATGGCACATGCATAGCACATGACATGGCACATGTCTAGCACATGTCAAAGCACATGGATGGCACATATCAAGGTCACATGACTTGCACATGCCTCTCTTCAAAGTCTCTTTTTGATTCGGCTTCTTCATAGCTACAGTAAACCACCTTCAAGCCTTCTTGAACTTCCCCAAATTTGATCTCCATGAATCCAAACTTGCAATGTTGACCCCTTGTGCACGCATCATTCCCTCCCTCTTTAGAAAAGATTCGTCCTCGAATCTTCGTCTTGTTCAAGTTGGGAATTGGCACTTCTAGAATAAATTCATCTTCTTCATATAACATCTTCTGAACAGGTGGAAATAAAATGAATGCTTTTTTAGCAAAGAACTCATCATGTTCCTGCAAGTTAACATAAACATTAGGAAAAATATGGTTATTCAATGCATCATTTTCGTTCTGATCATGGTTCTTTTCTTCCTCCATGTTCAATTCAGCCTCCTTAAGCACTACAGGATCAATCATAACATGCTGATCTTCCATCTCAACTAAACAAACATCTTCTTTCTCACTCAAAACAATAACTACTTCACTTCCACTGATTTCTTCTTCACTCACAACCTCATTGTCATACAAATCTATAGAATCTCTTTCAGCTTCACACATAATCTCTTCCATTGCAACTTCCTCTTTCTTTCTTTTCTCCTTTTTCAAACACTTATCTAGCTGTCTAAAGAGTTGTTTAAACCTCAATTCCATATCTTCAGAATCTTTATTTTTCCTATGACGGTCAATTGATTTACTTCGATTTTTGATTTTTGTAGATTCATTTATTCTCTCCTCCATCCTATCCATCCTAGTATTTAACTTCTTGAACTCATTAATGAAGGCCTTGTACATCACTTTCATATCGGGCATGGCTTCCTCCTCCTCATACATTGTTTCCTTTTCTTCTCTTCTTGACATGATGTGACTTCTGCAAAACAGATGTTAGACAATAACCTCACACACTCCCTCACGTGTTTACACTCAAAGATGCCCCTCCTCTCGTGTTTCACTCAATAAGGCTTTTACCCACTTAATGTACTCACACACTGTGCCTTTTACCACTCTAATTGCAACTCTTAAATTGCACTTCAGAGTTCAATTCACAAACCAAGAATTTGAGCACGTTTTAGAAAGCAAAGAATAAGTAAGCACTAACAATAAAAAGATAGCTCAAAACTAGAAAAGAAGACACTAGACACAATGAAGGTGGTACACGGACAAGACTGTTATACCACTTGATTATATCCAAATTAGAGTATTCGAACAAGCAAAGATACTCTAACAATGTAAATGGAACAAAAGCAAGCATAAAACAAAGAAACAAGCAACAAGAATTAAGAAAAATGACAATTTGGACAAAATGTATGAATTTGATTCACTACAAAATAAACCAAATGTAGAACCTAGTTATTCTACCCAACAAAGCAAGAAAATAACAAAGAAACCTAATTATACTAAGAAAGACAGAATGCACGCAATACAATTCAATTTAGAGCCAAAATGATGATTAAGCCGAATGATGTATCAAGCTCTAATTAATGTGTCAAGTTGTGTGCAAAATGATGGCAAAATGATAGAAAAATGATGTCAAAATGGTGTAAAAAAATTGATGGCAAAATGGTGGCAAATGTTGGCAAAATGATGGCAAAAATGATACCAATATGGTGCAAAAATGACAGCAAAAATGGTACCAAAATGTTACCAAAAATGGATAGCAAATGATAGGAAAATGTTACCAAAAATGGTTAGCAAATGATTGGAAAATGATATCAAAATTGATAAGCAAATGGTAGCGCAAATGAATCCTTATCCGAATTGGATAATAATAATAATCAAAGGTGGTTTAGGATTAAGTTTTCCTATTCCCAAAACAGATAGGATTAATTTTTCCTATTACTCAAAGGATTCCTATCTCTATTTAGAAAAGGATTAATTGCTGCTCCTAATTCTCAAGCACTTAGGATTAAGTTTTCCCACCTATTAATGGATTTGGATTTGCCCTTTGCTATATAAACTCTCCTTGGCCGAATTGTTCCCTACCCTTTTCTCCTCCTATATTCCTTTCTTTCACGTTTTTTTTTCTCTTCTTTTCTCTATTTCTTCTATTCTTTTCTTTTGTATGTTTTTCTTTCTTTTCTTCTTGCTGTTTATTTTTTTTAATAAATTTCGACAATCAAATCAAAACAAACTCCTACAAGGTTCTGATTTCTAAACCCAAAGATGTTCTATTTCTTTTTTTTTTCTTCTCCTTTTTTTTATAATTTCAGCAAACAAACTATAACTTCTACTCCCAAAATTCTGATCTCAAGCCAAGGATAATCAATGTTTCGGTTCAAGGCAAAAATCAAAATCTCAAGGCAAAAAAAAAAGTAAATAAAACAAAGGCTAAGAAAAGGCTAATTTAACACACACAAAAAATAAACACAAAAATCAAAAACTTGATGAAACCAAATTCGGCACAAACATAAAAGAATCAAGAAAAAGAAAACACAGCCCTAACACTAAGATAAATAGGAATTTACCTTACTTTGGCTCTGATACCAAATGATGCGGAACCCAATAGCTATCGAGCTACAAACCCACACATACAATTCGAATAGCAAACCAAATCAGATAAACACCCTCCCTATTGAACCCCCAATCAACCTGTGACTGAAAACGCAAATAATCGGGAATTAAAGAACCTGAAAAACGCCACAATCAAACAATTGATAAGTTAATCAAATTCTTCATGCAATAGAAAAGAAAGCAATTCACTCTCATTCTAAGCAAAGAAAATTCGGCTATGCCAATGAATATTATCCAAATCTGAAATTCTTAACATAACATGTTCTATTTATAGGGTGGCTAACCCTAGCTAGCAAATAACCTAAAACAAACCCTAATGAGGCCTTAAACATGGTGTGGCCGAATTGTCCATGGGCTTTACAAGATAAGTTAAGCCCAAGCTAAAGAATTAAACACACTTAAAATAAGCCCAAAAGAAAGACTAATTAAAACCCAAAATAACTAAACTAAACCCAATCTAAAAGGCCATCTCGTTTTTCCCATTAAGCCACTTATTAAATGAGTCATGTGACCTTTAAATAAAGCACATGACTTGTACAATTAAGGCCCAAAGTTATATAAACCCAAAAAGGACTTAATTTGGCCCAATTCCATCACAAGCTTCCAAAAGGCTAAGTACTTTGTGCAAACCTCCTTCAAGCTCTTTTTGACACTTCTCAAGGATATATTCATTCAGCTCTTGAGTAACAAAGCCTTGTACATAAGTTGTCATAGCCATTTTCAGCTTCTTAGCTCGCCCCCTTGTAATTGGTCCACTTGGAATCTTCAAAGAATCCTGAGTATCTGGCTGATCCGTATCACTTGGGTAGCCTTAAAGTAACACCACCTTTTGACTGAAGCTCATGTAATGGAAATAGTTACTTCCCCTAGGTGGTATAAACCTTAATACTATGCTTACTATGTGGATCATTATGTATTGGACAAGCCCAGATAATTTGATTGGTAACCTAATCAAAGGCTTTCATGCCCCGATAGACCCATGTCAATTTGTTCGGGCTGCCTAAATACATAACGATCATAACCCATGTGCTTGTGTATTAGTTAGGAGAGGTTATGCGGCCGGTTTCTCACCGTGCACCATGCGCGTCCATCGGGTTCCCTATTAACCCATGGATCAATCCCACCTAGGAAAGAGACTATGACCTCGTGTGCGGGAGTAACAAGGTTGGAAGGACCTATGTGCTTGCATGTGGTTTGTAAATGTTGCATAGCACGATCATGCATCTTAGCACATTCATGCATCATCCTGACCCTTTGTGTTTTTCAGCCATCATAGATTTGCCTAGGTGGACAAGAGGGTCTCGGGGGCGACTACACAGAAATCCATTCTTCGAGTTACCAGAAAGGGTAGAGTATCTGGACACTTCTTCTGAAACCAGCTACACTACTTCAGCTCAGTTTTCTTTACCTGAAGAAATGGCCAATTCACCAAGAGGGGCAGATGCCACCAGGGAAATGATAGCAGAAGAAGTGGGCCGAAGGCTTGAAGAGTTTGAGAACCGTATGATGGCGATGATGGCCGCTATGGGTCAGCAAGCGGCCCCACAGAACCCACTACCTCCTCCTATGAGAAATAATGAAAGGGGGGAGGTCAGAGAGGACCCCCAAGAGGAAATTCGCATGCCACCTGTAAACTTAAGAGCCACTACTTCAGGGGCACAACGGGGAAGACCAGTCCCAAGGTTAGATGATGATTGGGAAGATGAAGAATATGAGGAACGTATGTCTGAGAAAGGGAAAGCCCCTCAAACTGAAGAAGCCATCTGGAAGAAGATGGAGGAGAAATTTGAAGTAATGACAAGAATGCTAACAAAGGGTTGAGGAATGAACCCATAAGACAAGGAGTTAGAAGGCGAGGATCTAGTCCCAATGAACTTTAAAATGCCGGATGTTCCGAAATTTGATGGCACTTCTGACCCCATGGCACACATAAAGCAGTACTCGCTGGTGATGAAGGGCACCACTCTGATAAAAAAGCAAAAGATTGAGTACTTTTGCTTGAGTTTGATTGGCCCAGCAATAGATTGGTACCATGGTGATACGGATCCACCAACCATCAAAGATCATTTGAAGATGCCTAGTGGTCCAATAACGAGAGGACGTGCTCAGAAGCTAAAGATGGCTATGACGTCTTTTGTTCAGGCTTTTGTCACTCAAGAAATTCATGAAGAGGCTATTGAGAAATGTTCTGGAGAGCTTGAAGGCCAAATGAAAGTACTTAGCCTTCTGGAAGCAAGTGAAGGAATTGGGTCAATTTAAGCCATCAAGGGCTTATACAACTTTGGGCTTTTAATTGTACATGTCATGTGCCTCATTTAAAAGTCACATGACTCACTTAAGTTGTATTTAAATGGGCTAGGCGTGTGGGCTTCTTGTTGGGCTTAGTTTAGTTAGTTTGATTGTTTATTTTGTCTTGTTTTGGGCTTTCACATTCAGCCTTTAACACTTACCTTTAAGTATGTTTATTTTCTTTATTGTGGGCTTAATTTAGCTTGTAAAGCCCATGTCAATTTCGGCCTATGAATGATTAAGGCCTTAGTAGGGTTTGTTTTAGGTTTGTTTTAGGTTTTAAGAGTAATTAGGGTTAGCCACCATATAAATAGGCTAACATAAGTTGTAACCTGCAGATTTTGATCAATTAAACATTTGAGAGTATTCTCTTCTTGGCTTGGCCGAATTTCTTTAGGGAGATTAGTGAGATTGCTTGCTTTTCTTTTCTATTGCATGAGGAATTTGATAACTTATCAATTGTCTTGATTGTGGCGTTTTCATTTTCTTCGATTTCCCAATTATTTGCGTTTCCATTCACGTGTTGTTTGGGGGTTCAATAGGGAGGGTTTTTGTCTTCTTTGTCTTTGCAATCAAAGTGTATGTTCAAGGTGTTTCGGGTTCTTTAACCTTGGGGTTCCGCATCATTTGGTATCAGAGCCAAAGTTAAGGTAAATTCCTATTTATCTTAGTGTTAGGTTTGCGTTTTCTTTCTTTGAATTCTAGTTATTTATGCCGAATTAGGTTGCATTAAGTTTCTTAGTTAATTGTGTTTATTCGTGTGTTTGAATTAGCCTTTTCTTTGCTTACCTTTACCTTGAACCGAATCTTGAACATCCTTAGCTTGATTTCGAATCTTAGTAGAAGAATATTAGAGGTTAGTTGCTGATTTGAAAAAAAAAAAATCAGAAAACTTCGAAAGGCCATAACTTTTGACATAGGAATCCGATTTGTTATTATAATATCATTCCGGAAAGGGAATTTCGTGCTCTACAATCGTTACTTGAGCAAAGCCCTATGTAACTGACTTTTTCGGCCCTTAAAAACAACGTTTAAGCCTCCGTTCTTCACTTTGAAGTTTTTGCGTTTTGAAAAAAAAAAAAAAAAAAAAGTAAAAACCGAATTTGAGTTCTGGTCACCTTGGGCGTGAGAAGTTTGGTGATTTGTGTTATCCATTTTCTTATCCATTTGTGTTATCCATTTACTTATCCGTTATCCATTTACTTATCCATTTGTGTTATCCATTTTCTTATCCATTTGTGTTACTTATCCATTTGTGTTATCCATTTACTTATCCATTTGTGTTATCCATTTTCTTATCCATTTGTGCTACTTATCCATTTGTGTTATCTATTTTCTTATCCATTTTTTTCTTATCCATTTGAGCTGCCATTTTTAACATTTCTTATCCATTTGTGGAATCATTTTTTTTATCATTTGTGTTACCATTTTGGTATCTTTTTGCCATCATTTTTCTATCACTTTGCTATCCTTTTGCACACAACTTGACACATTAATTAGAGCTTGATACACCATTCGGCCTACTCATCTTTTAGCTCTTAATTGAATTGTCTTGCATGCAATTTGCTTTATTTAGTTTAATTTGTCTTTTTATTGATTTCTTGCTTTGCTGGGTAGAATATCTAGGTTCTATATTTGGTTTACTTTGTAGTGAATCAGATTCATACATCTTGTCCAGAATTGTCATTTTTTTCTTAATTCTTGTTGCTTATTTCTTTGTTTTAAGCTTGCTTTTGTTCCTTTACACTGTTAGAGTATCTTTGCTTGTTCTAATACTCTAATTTGGATATAATCAAGTGGTGCACTGCTCTTGACCGTGTATCACCTCCATTGTGTCTAGTGTCTTCTTTTTTTTAGTTTTGAGCTATCTTTTTATTGTTAGTGCTTACTTATTCTTTGCTTTCTTAAACGTGCTCGAGATTCTTGATCTGTGAATTGATTTCTGAAGTGCAATTTTGAAGTTGCAAGCCCGGTGGTAAAAGGCAAGAGAGTGTGAGGACATTAAGAGGGTAAAAGCCTTGATTGTGTGAAACACGAGAGGAGTGACATTCTTTGAGTGTAAACACGTGAGGGAGTGCTTGTGAGGATTTTATCTAACAAATTTTACAGGTATTACACCATGACTGAAGAGACTAGTGGGAAAGGAATATCCCAAGCTGAAGATCATGTACCGGACAACAAGATGCTATATCAAGCCTTCATCAGTGAGATGCGAAAGTTGTCTCTTAGAATGGATGGAATGGAAGAGAGGCTTGAAGGAAGTATATCTAATGCACCTAGAAGGGCAGCAAGGAGAGGCCGAATTATTCAAGGGCATGGGGAGCATGATTTTGACGATGAAGAGGAGGAGGAGACTAGTGCAAGGATAGATGGGAACTTGGGGAACATCAAACTCAAGATTCCTCCATTCAAAGGCAGAAATAGTGCAGAAGAGTACTTGGAGTGGGAGAGAAAGGTGGAGATGATCTTTGAATGCAATAGATATTCAGAGGAAAAGAAGGTGAAGATTGCAGCTGTAGAGTTCACTGATTATGCAATGTTTTGGTGGGAGCAACTCAATTTGAGCAGAAGGAAAGTGGGGAGGCGTCCTATTAGTAATTGGGAGGACATGAAGGAAGCCATGAGAAAAAGGTTTGTTCCTTCACACTATTTTAGGGAATTACATCAAAAATTGCATATACTTGTGCAGGGAGGAAAATCAGTGGAGGATTACTATAAAGACATGGAAATGTGCATGGTGAGAGCAAACATTGAGGAGGACGAGGAGGTCACCATGGCTCGGTTTTTAGGTGGTTTAAACAAGGAGGTTGCTGATGCCATTGAGATGTATAGATATGACACGATGGAAGAGATGTTGCACATGGCAATAAAGATTGAAAAGCAAAAGAGGAGTAAAAATTTCAGTAAGATCAACAACAACTCAAGCTATACTTTGGGGTCTAAATGGACCAAAAAGGAGGAGACGAAGGATTTTAGGGTATCTAAACCCTATGGGGCAGATTCGAGTTCCAAAGAAGTAAAAGCAACCCAAGTCCCAAATAAAGGTGTTAAAGGTAACTCTAGTACTCCTACCCCTAGTAGAGAAATTAAATGTTTTAAATGTTTGGGTAAGGGGCATGTAGCACGAGATTGTCCTAATAAGAGGGTAATAATTGCTAGGGATGATGGGGAAATTACTTCTGAATCAGAACAGAGTGATAATGAAATGCCTCCTTTAGAAGATTGTAGTGATTGCGATAGTGAGGGGGAGTTGTTAGTTGCTGAAAGTGGGAAGTCATTAGTTGCTAGGCGAGCTTTAAACTTGAATGTTAGGGAAGATAGCCTAGAACAAAGAGAGAACATATTTCACACTAAGTGTTTAGTTAATGGGAGAGTGTGCACAATCATTATTGATGGGGGGAGTTGCACAAATGTAGCTAGTGTGAGTATGGTTGAGAAGTTGAACTTGGCATGTGAGAAGCATCCTAGACCTTATAGATTGCAATGGTTGAATGATAGTGGAGAGGTTAAGGTGACACGCCAGGTTAGAGTGCCATTTTCCATTGGATGGTACAAGGATGAAGTTTTATGTGATGTTGTACCTATGTAGGCAGGCCATTTGCTTTTGGGAAGGCCTTGGCAATTTGATAGACAGGCTACTCATAATGGGTACACTAACAGATTTTCTTTTTCTTATGAAGGTAAAAAGGTTGTTTTAGCCCCATTATCTCCTCAAGAGATTTATGAAGATCAAAAGAGAATGTTTGAAAAAGAGAAAGAGGTTTCAGCCAAAAGAGAAAAAGGGAGAGAGGTTTCGGCCCAAGGGGTGAGAGAGAGAGGAAAAGAAAAGAAAGGGGGAAAAGAGGCCCAAAAAGAAACAAAACAAATAAATGGCCCAGTGGTGAGTGAAAACAAGCAAGGGGGGAGACAAAAACAGAATTTCTATGTTAGAGTAAGGGAGGTCAAGAGTGCATTAGCCTTAAGGCAACCTCTGGTTCTTGTTATCTACAAGGAAGTTTTGTTTACTGACACTGACCCTAACCTTGACTCTTTGCCTTCTAGTTTTGTTTCTTTGTTGCAGGAGTATTCTGATGTTTTTCCTGATGAGATGCCAGATGGTTTACCACCTTTGAGAGGGATAGAACATCAGATTGATTTTGTGCCAGGATCTACCATTCCCAATAGACCAGCCTATAGAAGCAATCCTATGGAAACTAAGGAGATGCAAAGGCAAGTGGAAGAACTCATGGAGAAGGGATTGGTGAGAGAAAGCATGAGTCCGTGCGCAGTACCTGTTCTTTTGGTGCCTAAGAAGGATGGAACATGGAGGATGTGTGTTGATTATCATGCAGTCAACAAAATCACTGTAAAGTATAGACATCCCATCCCTAGGCTAGATGATATGTTGGATGAATTATGTGGTGCTGTGTATTTTACTAAAATTGATTTAATGAGTGGATATCATCAAATTAGAATGAAATCGGGAGATGAGTGGAAAACAGCTTTCAAGACTAAGTATGGTTTGTATGAGTGGTTGGTTATGCCATTTGGGCTATCTAATGCCCCTAGCACTTTTATGAGGCTTATGAACCATGTATTGCGTGCATATTTAGGAAAGTTTGTTGTTGTGTACTTTGATGATATACTCATTTATAGCAAGTCTTATGAAGAGCATATTGAGCATGTTAGGCTAGTTTTACACGCTTTGAGATCTGAAAAGTTGTATGCTAAGCTTAAGAAATGCACATTTTGCATAGATAGACTTGTGTTTCTTGGTTTTGTGGTGAGTGCACAGGGAATTGAAGTGGATGAAGAGAAAGTAAAGGCAATTAAGGAATGCCTAAGACTACTTCAGATGTGAGAAGCTTCCATGGCTTGGCAAGCTTTTATAGGCGTTTTGTGCAGGACTTTTCTTCCATTGCTGCACCACTTACAGAAATTATCAAGAAGGAAGTTGGGTTCAAGTGGGGAGAAGCACAACAAAAGGCATTTGAGACTCTGAAAGGGAAGTTGTGTTCTGCTCCTATTTTATCTTTGCCTAATTTTGATAAAACTTTTGAAATTGAGTGTGATGCTTCTGGTGTAGGTATTGGGGCTGTTCTAATGCAAGAAAAGAAACCAGTAGCATACTTTAGTGAGAAGCTTCATGGAGCCCAACTCAATTATTCAACCTATGACAAGGAGCTTTATGCATTAGTGCGAGCGTTGGATGTGTGGCAGCATTACCTCCTACCCAAGGAGTTTGTCATTCACACCGATCATGAGTCCCTCAAACACTTGAAGGGACAAGGTAAGTTGAATAAAAGGCATGCTAAATGGGTTGAATTTATTGAAACATTTCCTTATGTTATTCAATACAAGCATGGAAAGGATAATATTGTTGCTGATGCATTATCAAGAAGATATGCCTTGATTTCTACACTTAGTTCTAAATTGTTAGGATTTGAGCATGTTAAGGAATTATATGTTGGAGATCTTGATTTTGGTAATGTGTATGCAGCATGTGAACATCAAGCTTTTGATAAATTCTATAGGCATGATGGGTTTTTGTTTAAGGGCAGCAAGCTTTGTTTGCCTAAGTGTTCTATGCGTGATTTGCTTGTATTAGAATCCCATTGTGGGGGATTGATGGGACATTTTGGGGTGCATAAGACTTATGATATGTTAAATGAGCATTTTTATTGGCCTCATATGCGCAGGGATGTGGAAAAGGTATGTAATTCATGTGTTGCATGTAGGCAAGCTAAGTCTAAAACTATGCCCCATGGTTTGTATATGCCTCTACCTGTACCTAGTTCTCCTTGGACTGATGTTTCTATGGATTTTGTGCTTGGATTGCCTAGAACTAAACGTGGTAGAGATAGCATTTTTGTTGTGGTGGATAGGTTTAGTAAAATGGCTCACTTTATTGCTTGTCATAAATGTGATGATGCTGTTAATGTTGCTGACCTATTCTTTAAAGAAGTTGTGCGTTTGCATGGTATACCACGCACCATTGTTTCTGACAGAGATACAAAGTTCCTTTCTCATTTTTGGCGTGTTCTATGGGGTAAGTTGGGTACAAAGTTGTTATTTTCTACTACTTGCCACCCGCAGACAGATGGTCAAACAGAGGTAGTGAATAGATCTTTGGGTACCTTACTTCGTGCTATAGTGGGTAAGAACCTCAAAACATGGGAAGATTGTTTACCTTTCATTGAATTTGCTTATAATAGAAGTATTCATTCTACTACTGGGTTTTCACCATTTGAGATTGTTTATGGTTTTAACCCACTGACTGTGCTTGATCTTTGTCCATTGCCTTTAAATGAGCTTTCAAGTTTATATGGCAACAGGAAGGCAGAATTGGTAAAGACTTTGCATGAGAAAGCCAGGACTAATATTGAGAAGAGGAACCAGAAGTATGCTGAAAGAGCTAATAAAGGAAAGCGACAAGTGGTATTTGCTCCTGGAGATTGGGTTTGGGTGCATTTTCGCAAGGAAAGGTTCCCAAACCAACGGAAAGGAAAGTTGGATGCACGTGGTGATGGTCCATTCCAAGTCTTGGAGCGCATCAATGATAATGCTTACAAGATAGATTTACCAGGTGAGTATGGTGTTTCTGCAACATTTAATGTTTCTGACCTTTCTCCTTTTGATGTGGATGCAGATTTGAGGACAAATCTTTTTGAGGAGGGAGGGAATGATACGGATCCACCAACCATCAAAGATCATTTGAAGATGCCTAGTGGTCCAATAACGAGAGGACGTGCTCAGAAGCTAAAGATGGCTATGACGTCTTTTGTTCAGGCTTTTGTCACTCAAGAAATTCATGAAGAGGCTATTGAGAAATGTTCTGGAGAGCTTGAAGGCCAAATGAAAGTACTTAGCCTTCTGGAAGCAAGTGAAGGAATTGGGTCAATTTAAGCCATCAAGGGCTTATACAACTTTGGGCTTTTAATTGTACATGTCATGTGCCTCATTTAAAAGTCACATGACTCACTTAAGTTGTATTTAAATGGGCTAGGCGTGTGGGCTTCTTGTTGGGCTTAGTTTAGTTAGTTTGATTGTTTATTTTGTCTTGTTTTGGGCTTTCACATTCAGCCTTTAACACTTACCTTTAAGTATGTTTATTTTCTTTATTGTGGGCTTAATTTAGCTTGTAAAGCCCATGTCAATTTCGGCCTATGAATGATTAAGGCCTTTTTTAGGTTTGTTTTAGGTTTTAAGAGTAATTAGGGTTAGCCACCATATAAATCGGCTAACATAAGTTGTAACCTGCAGATTTTGATCAATTAAACATTTGAGAGTATTCTCTTCTTGGCTTGGCCGAATTTCTTTAGGGAGATTAGTGAGATTGCTTGCTTTTCTTTTCTATTGCATGAGGAATTTGATAACTTATCAATTGTCTTGATTGTGGCATTTTCATTTTCTTCGATTTCCCAATTATTTGCATTTCCATTCACGTGTTGTTTGGGGGTTCAATAGGGAGGGTTTTTGTCTTCTTTGTCTTTGCAATCAAAGTGTATGTTCAAGGTGTTTCGGGTTCTTTAACCTTGGGGTTCCGCATCACATGGGCTCGATCGCCGAACCAAGGAGGACCGGGATTTATTGACGGAGGAATTTTTGAGGCAGTACGACTGCAGTACAAGGATGGAAGTTGATGCAGAACCCAATAGCTAACGAGCTACAAACCCACACATACGATTTGAATAGCAAACCAAAATCAGACAAACACCCTCCCTATTGAACCCCCAATCAACCTGTGACTGAAAACGCAAATAATCGGGAAACAAGGAACTGAAAAACGCCACAATCAAACGATTGATAAGTTAATCAAATTCTTCATGCAATAGAAAAGAAAGCAATTCACTCTCTTAATCTAAGCAAATAAATTCGGCTATGCCAATAATAATCATTCAAAAATCTGCCCTTTATAGTCTATAATAGCCTATTTATATGGTGGCTAACCCTAGCTAGCAAAATAACATAAAGAAAACCCTAATGAGGCCTTAAACTAAGCTAGGCCGAATTGTCCATGGGCTTTACAAGATAAATTAAGCCCAAACTAAAGAATTAAACACACTTAAAATAAGCCCAAAAGAAAGACTAATTAAAACCCAAAAATAACTAAACTAAACTAAACCCAAACTAAAAGCCCAATTCGTTTAGCCCATTAAGTCATTAAATAAATGAGTCATGTGACTTTTAAATGAAGCACATGACTTGTACAAATAAAGCCCAAAGTAGTATAAACCCAAAAATGGCCCAAAAATGGCTTAAGTTGGCCCAATTTCACTAGAAGCTTCCAAAAGGCTAAGTACTTTGTGAAAACCTCCTTCAAGCTCTTTTTGACACTTCTCAAAGACATCTTCATTCAGCTCTTGAGTAACAAAGCCTTGTACATAAGTTGTCATAGCCATTTTCAGCTTCTTAGCTCGCCCCCTTGTAATTGGTCCACTTGGAATCTTCAAAGAATCCTGAGTATCTGGCTGATCCGTATCATTCCCTCCCTCCTCAAAAAGATTTGTCCTCAAATCTGCATCCACATCAAAAGGAGAAAGGTCAGAAACATTAAATGTAGCAGAAACACCATACTCACCTGGCAAGTCTATTTTATAGGCATTATCGTTGATGCGCTCCAAAACTTGAAAAGGACCATCACCGCGTGCATCCAGCTTTCCTTTCCTTTGGTTTGGAAATCTTTCCTTCCGAAAATGCACCCAAACCCAATCTCCAGGGGTGAACACCACGTGTTTCCTTCCTTATTCGCCTTATCAGCATATTGCCTGTTTTTCTTTTCAATGTTTGCCCGTGCTTTCTCATGTAAGGATTTGACCAATTCTGCCTTCCTATTACCATCCAAACTTGAAAGCTCATGTAAAGGTAAAGGACAAAGATCAAGCACAGTTAGTGGGTTAAAACCATAAACAAGCTCAAATGGTGAAAAACCAGTGGAAGAATGAATACTTCGATTATAAGCAAATTCAATAAAAGGCAAACAATCTTCCCAAGTTTTAAGATTCTTACCCACAATAGCACGTAATAAAGTCCCCAAAGTTCTATTCACAACTTCTGTTTGCCCATCAGTTTGAGGGTGACAAGTAGTAGAAAACAATAACTTTGTTCCTAACTTACCCCATAAAACACGCCAAAAATGTGAAAGGAACTTTGTATCCCTATCTGAAACTATGGTGTGTGGAATACCATGCAAACGGACAACTTCCTTAAAGAATAGATCAGCAACATGCACAGCATCATCACATTTATGACAAGCAATAAAATGAGCCATTTTACTAAACCTATCTACCACAACAAAGATACTATCCCTACCACGTTTTGTCCTGGGCAAACCAAGCACAAAATCCATGGAAATGTCAGTCCAAGGAGAACTAGGTACGGGTAAAGGCATATACAATCCATGAGGCATAGATTTAGACTTAGCTTGTTTACATGCAACACATGCATTACACACCTTTTCCACATCTTTTCGCATGCGTAGCCAAAAGAAATGCTCATTCAACATGTCATAGGTCTTATGTACCCCAAAATGTCCCATCAATCCCCCACAATGAGACTCTAATACAAGCAAGTCACGCATAGAACACTTAGGTAAACAAAGCTTGCTGCCCTTAAATAAAAATCCATCATGTCTATAGAATTTATCAAAGGCTTTATGTTCACATGCATGATATACATTACCAAAATCAGAATCATAAACATACAATTCCTTAACATGCTCAAATCCTAACAACTTAGAACTAAGTGTAGAAATCAAGGCATATCTTCTGGATAATGCATCAGCAACAATATTGTCCTTTCCATGCTTGTATTGAATAACATAGGGAAATGTTTCAATAAATTCAACCCATTTAGCATGCCTTTTATTTAGCTTACCTTGTCCCTTCAAGTGTTTAAGGGACTCGTGATCCGTGTGAATAACAAACTCCTTGGGTAGGAGGTAATGTTGCCACACATCCAAGGCTCTCACCAAGGTATAAAGCTCCTTGTCATAGGTTGAATAATTGAGCTGGGCTCCATGAAGCTTCTCACAAAAGTATGCTACTGGTTTCTTCTCTTGCATTAGAACAACCCCAATACCTACACCAGAAGCATCACACTCAATTTCAAAAGTCTTATCAAAATTAGGCAAAGATAAAATAGGGGCAGAACACAACTTCCCTTTCAATTTTTCGAAAGCTTTTTGCTGTGCTTCTCCCCACTTAAACCCAACGTCCTTCTTTATGATTTCTGTAAGTGGTGCAGCAACAGAAGAGAAATCCTGCACAAAACGCCTATAAAAACTTGCTAAGCCATGAAAGCTCCTCACATCCGAAATGGACTTAGGCGTGGGCCAATCTCTAATTGCCTGAACTTTCTCTTCATCTACTTCAATACCCTGTGCACTCACCACAAAACCAAGAAAAACAAGTCTATCTATACAAAATGTGCACTTCTTAAGTTTAGCATACAACTTTTCATACCTCAAAGTTTGCAAAACTAACTTAACATGCTCAATATGTTCCTCAAAAGACTTGCTGTAAATGAGTATATCATCAAAATAAACAACAACAAACTTTCCTAAATATGCACGCAATACATGGTTCATAAGTCTCATAAATGTGCTAGGGGCGTTAGATAGCCCAAAAGGCATGACTAACCACTCATACAAACCATATTTAGTTTTGAAAGCTGTTTTCCATTCATCACCAGGTTTCATTCTTATTTGATGATATCCACTCATTAAATCAATCTTAATAAAATACACAGCACCACACAATTCATCTAACATATCATCAAGCCTAGGGATATGATGTCTATACTTTACAGTGATTTTATTGACTGCACGACAGTCAACACACATCCTCCAAGTTCCATCCTTCTTAGGCACCAATAAAACGGGTACTGCGCAAGGACTCATACTCTCCCTAACCAAACCCTTCTCCATGAGTTCTTCCACTTGCCTTTGCATTTCCTTAGTTTCCTTAGGATTGCTTCTATAGGCTGGTCGGTTAGGAATGGTTGATCCAGGTATGAAATCAATCTGATGTTCTATCCCTCTCAAAGGTGGTAATCCATCTGGTAGCTCATCAGGAAAGACATCTGAATATTCCTGCAACAAAGACATAAAACTAGAAGGCAAAGATTCATGGTCAATGTCAGTGTCAGAAAACAAAATCTCTTTGTAGGTTACAAGGATCAATGGCTGCCCTATTGCTAAAGCACTCTTAACCTCCCTTGCCCTTACATAAAAATTCTGTTTTTGCCTCCCACCTTTCTTGTTTTCACTCACCAATGGGCCATTTATTTGTTTTGTTTCTTTTCTGGCCTCTTTTTCCCCTTTTCTTTCTTTTTCTCTCTTAAATTCACTCCCCTCTTCTCTCTTAGCCAAAGCCTCTCTCTCCCTCTCAACTAATTTCTTTTGATCTTCAAACACTTCTTGAGGTGATAATGGAGCTAATGTAACCTTTGTACCTTCATAAGAAAAAGAATAACGGTTAGTGTAACCATTATGCAAAACATGTCTATCAAATTGCCAAGGCCTTCCCAATAGCAAATGGCCTGCCTGCATAGGTACCACATCACAAACCACCTCATCCTTATACCTCCCGATAGAAAATGGCACTCTTACTCGCCTTGTTACCTTGACCTCTCCACTGTCATTCAGCCATTGTAATTTATAAGGTCTAGGATGCTTTTCACATACCAAATTCAGCTTATCAACCATACTCACACTAGCTACATTGGTGCAACTACCTCCATCAACAATAAGTGTGCACACCCTTCCACTAATTAAACACTTAGTGTGAAATATGTTTTCTCTTTGTTCTAGGCTCTCTTCCTTAACATTCAAATTCAAAGCTCGCCTAGCCACTAAAGATTTTCCACTTTCAGCAACCAATAACTCTCCATCACTATCACAATCACTACAATCTTCCAAAGGTGGCATCTCATCTTCACTATGGTCTGATTCAGAAACAATTTCCCCATCATCCCTAGCTATAATGACCCTTTTATTAGGACAATCACGTGCCATATGCCCCTTCCCCAAGCATTTAAAGCATTTAATCTCTCTACTAGGAGTTGGAGTATTAGGGTTACCTTTTACAACCTTAGATGGTGATTGGACAGCCCTTGCATCTTTGGAACCCGAATCTGCCCCATAAGGTTTGGATCCCCTAAAGTCTCTTCTATCCTCCCCCTTGGTCCATCTGGATCCCAAACTATCCCTTGAGTTGTTGCTGGTTCGGTTGAAGCTCCTACTCTTCTTCTGTTTTTCAATCTTCATTGCCATATTCAACATTTCCTCCATGGAGTCATATCTATGAAGCTCAATGACATCAGCAATCTCTTTATTCAATCCACCTAAAAACCGAGCCATGGTTACCTCTTCATCTTCCTCAATATTAGCTCTAACCATGCACATTTCCATTTCTTTATGGTAGTCCTCTACTGATCTACCCCCTTGCACTAGCCTATGCAACCTCTGATGTAGCTCCCTAAAGTAGTGTGAAGGAACAAATCTTTTCCTCATGGCCTCCTTCATATCCTCCCAATTACCAATAGGACGTCTACCCACTTTCCTTCTGCTCAAGTTCAATTGATCCCACCAAAATAATGCATAATCTGTGAACTCCACAGCTGCTATCTTCACTTTCTTCTCCTCATAATACCTATTACAATCAAAGATCATTTCAACCTTCCTTTCCCATTCTAGGTACTCTTCAGCACTATTTCTACCCTTAAATGGAGGAATCTTAAGCTTAATGTTACCTAAATTCCCATCCAATCTACCACTAGTCTCTTCTTCATCTAAATCTTCTAAGTCAGCCCTGACATTCTCATTAGTCCATGTTCCTCTCCTTGCTGTTCTCCTAGAATTATTAGATGCACTCACTTCAAATTTCTCCTCCATCCCGTCCATTCTAGAGTTTAACTTCTTAAACTCATTAATGAAGGCCTTGTACATCACTTTCATATCGGGCATAGCTTCCTCCTCCTCATACATTGTTTCCTTTTCTTCTCTTCTTGACATGATTTGAATTCTGCAAAACAGATGTTAGACAATAACCTCACACACTCCCTCACGTGTTTACACTCAAAGATGCCACTCCTCTCGTGTTTCACTCAATAAGGCTTTTACCCTCTTAATGTACTCACACGCTCTTGCCTTTTACCACTCTAATTGCAACTCTTAAATTGCACTTCAGAATTCAATACACAAACCAAGAATTTGAGTACGTTTTAGAAAGCAAGGAAATAAGTGACTAACAATAACAGAAAGCTCAATGCTAGAAAAGAAGACACTAAACAAAATGGAGGTGGTACACGGACAAGACTGGTATACCACTTGATTATATCAAAATTAGAGTATTAGAACAAACAAAGATACTCTAACAGTGTAATGGAACAAAAGCAAGCTCAAACAAAGAACTACGCAACAAGAATTAAAAAAAATGACAATTCTGGACAAAATGTATGAATCTGACTCACTACAAAGTAAATCAAATGTAGAACCTAGTTATTCTACCCAACAAAGCAAGAAAATAACAAAGAGTCCTAATTATACTAAATAAGATAGAATGCACTCAAGACAATTCAATTTAAAGCTAAAATGATGATTAGGCCGAATGGTGTATTAAGCTCTAATTAATGTGTCAAGTTGTGTGCAAAATGATGGCAAAATGGTGGAAAAATGATGGCAAAATGGTGCAAAATGGTAGGCAAATGATGGTAAAATAGTGCAAAAATGATAGGCAAATAATGGCAAAAATGATACCAAAATGGTGCAAAAATGACAGCAAAAATGGTACCAAAATGTTACCAAAAATTGGATAGCAAATGATAGGAAAATGTTACCAAAATGATAAGCAAATGGTAGCACAAATGAATCCTTATCCGAAGTGGATAATAATAATCAAAGGTGGTTTAGGATTAAGTTTTCCTATTCCCAAAACAGATAGGATTAATTTTCCTATTTCCAAAACAGATAGGATTAGTTTTTCCTATTACTTAAAGGATTTCCCACCTCTATTTAGAAAAGGATTAGTTTGCTGCCCCTAATTCCTTAAGCACTTAGGATTATGTTTTCCCACCCCTTAAAGGATTTGGATCTTCCCTTATTGCTATATAAACTCCCTTGGCCGAATTGCTCCTCTACACTTTTCGCCACACGCAAAATTCTTCTTTATATCTCTTCTTTCACGTTTTTTTTTTCTTTTTTTTCTTTTTTATATGAAATAGAGAACAACTAGACTACAAACCACCAAACTTCTCAAGCCCACAAGATCAGAACTCCAATTCGGTTTTCTAACCCCCTTTTTTTTTATTCAAAACACAAAAACTTCAAAGTGAAGAACGGAGGCTTAAACGTCGTTTTTAAGGGCCGAAAAAGTCAGTTACGTAGGGCTTTGCCCAGGTAACAATTGTAGAGCACGAAATTCCCTTTCCAGAATGATATTATAATAACAAATCGGACTCCTATGTCAAAAGTTGTGGCCTCTCGAAATTTCTATTTTGTTTTTTCAAAACAGCAACTAATCTCTAATTTTCTCCTACAAGGATTCGGATTCAAGCTAAAGATGTTCAAGATTTCAGTTCAAGGCTATTTCACGAATTCAAGATAAAGGTAAGAAAAGAAAAGGCTAATTTAAACACACAAAGAAACACAATTAACTAAGAAACTTAATGCAACCTAATTCGGCATAAACATAAAGAAAACCCTAATGAGGCCTTAAACTAAGCTAGGCCGAATTGTCCATGGGCTTTACAAGATAAATTAAGCCCAAACTAAAGAATTAAACACACTTAAAATAAGCCCAAAAGAAAGACTAATTAAAACCCAAAAATAACTAAACTAAACTAAACCCAAACTAAAAGCCCAATTCGTTTAGCCCATTAAGTCATTAAATAAATGAGTCATGTGACTTTTAAATGAAGCACATGACTTGTACAAATAAAGCCCAAAGTAGTATTGGCCCAAAAATGGCTTAAGTTGGCCCAATTTCACTAGAAGCTTCCAAAAGGCTAAGTACTTTGTGAAAACCTCCTTCAAGCTCTTTTTGACACTTCTCAAAGACATCTTCATTCAGCTCTTGAGTAACAAAGCCTTGTACATAAGTTGTCATAGCCATTTTCAGCTTCTTAGCTCGCCCCCTTGTAATTGGTCCACTTGGAATCTTCAAAGAATCCTGAGTATCTGGCTGATCCGTATCAGAAGTGACCCTGAAGGACCTGGAGCATTTACAGCAGAAGGGAGGCGAGTCCTTTCATGAGTATTTAACCCGGTGGAGGAATCGGGTCATGGAAATGAAGAGGAAACCGAATACTCAGGATCAAATACGGCTTTTCATTAAAAATGCGATCCCGTATTTGAGAGAAGGATTGAGGATGAAAGGACTAAAAGACTGGGAGTCTCTAAAGGACATCGCCATTGAGGCCGAGGGAGAATACCTTGTTAAGAGAGCAGCTAATGAGAACTATCCCAAGAGAGGTAGCAGTAGCCAGGGGGCAAATAGACCAACAGGTTTTGCTAGTGGCGCACGGAAGACTGCTGAGGTATCAGCTACTAATGCTACCCCAAGGCATTTTTCCAATCTTGGAAGGTCTTTATCATGGGTGCTGATAAGACTGATGAAAGAGGGTAAGTTACAGCCTATGCCACCCAAGCCTGCTAGAACTCAAGGCACGCCAAGGCATAAGGATGATGAGTATTGTGCATATCATTAGCACACTGGGCATATAACTGATAATTGCAAGACGTTGAGGCACGTAATCCAAGATCTCATTGACTCAAAACAGATCACTGACCCAGATAAGAGAGGGGGTCAAAAGAAGGCTGGGTACAACAGTATGCCCCCGCCAGTGAACATGATCGGGTCCAGTTTACCCGAGGAGTTTGTGTTAAGGGAATTGTATGGCAACGATATCCACACTGCTGTCATGAACCTCCATAAGGGGAGTGAAGAAGGGTTTTCCGCTGCAGTGATCGATTGCTGGTCCACTGATGATAGTGGAACTGAAAATGATAATTCTGAAGTATTTTCTGACATGTGGAACTCGGAGGAGAAAGGAGAAGAAGCAAAGAAGGAGCTGTGACCCGGAGCGAAAGGGTAGCTCCAGAAGTTGAGAAGCCCCAGGAGTTGGTTGAGGGTAGAAAGGGAAAAGAGCCGGAAGAAGATTCGATTGTTAAGCAACTAAAAAAGACGCCAGCTCAGATTTCCATATGGGATCTTTTGAGACAGTCGCCATTGCATTGGCAGAAGGTGGTAGAGGCTTTATGTGAGGCAACTGTGGCAACAACTATCTCGCCTATGGAACTTCTGGATGTAGTAAAAGGAGGATCAGGAGAAAATATTGTCTTTACCAGTGCTGATTTACCGGCAGAAGGCCGTAACCATAATCGCCCTCTGTACATAAGAGCACAGATTAACCAAAAGCACACCGCTTGCGTAATGGTAGATGATGGCTCTTCGATAAATGTGTGCCCTCAGGTGGCAATGGCGGCTTTTGGGGTAACAGAGGATATGTTAGCCAAATTTGATCTCACTATCACAGCTTATGACAACTCGCGTAGACATGCTTCGGGGACATTCACGGCAATAGTGAAGACGGGGCCTGTAGAATCAGAAGTGGAGTTTGTGGTACTGCCTATACCTGCCAATTTCTCAGCTCTTCTAGGTAGACCATGGTTTCATAAGCTGGGTGGAGTCCCCTCTACACTTCACCAGATGGTAAAAAACCTCATGAAGGCCAGATTGTGACTATAAGGGCTGCCCAGGAGAATCAGGTTTCAGTACTGGAGATCGCTAGTCAGCCGTTTAGTGGGTTTCATGCTGCCATGATAGGTGAGGAAGAGCAGAAGGAAGAGAGCCCCCAAGTGCTAAATATGATGAAAAAGATGTCATTCCTTCCTGACGCAGGACTAGGCAAGAATTCTCAGGGGATGCCAACAGCTGTCACCACCAAGGGTCAAAAGGATAGAAGGGGTCTAGGATACACAGGTGCTGTAGAAAGGGGTGAGAAGTCGAAAATGGACATTCCTCATATACGGAAGACTTTTATGCCAGCGACCGCAACATGTGCCTATACAGGGGAAGATGAACCGCAATGGCTGGATGGAAGGTTTGTACCAGGGTTCGAGGTCTTCAATGATGTCTATGATTGGGACATTGGATCGATCAAGCCAGCAGAGGGCTTTTGGGATGAAGAAATCATGACCAGTAGGACAATTTGGAACCATGAGATGCCTGAAGAAGTAATGACTGAAAAGATGGTAGCCACCCAGCTGAAGGGGAAAGCAAAGGTAGAAGAAGCCATGCAGGAGTTGATTGGGGAGCGCCCAAAGTGCCGAAGTGGTGTAGGATCATCGACTGCAGCGGATACGCCAGCAGAGGAGGAAGAGGAAAATAGTTTAGATTTTCTTTTTGCTCCAGAACTTTTCAATGATGTTAATGACAATTTCAATCTTATTAATAAATTGAATGATTTTGCTTCTTGTGTGATGTTTCCGATGATTTCACTATGCATGATCATGATCACCATCCATCCATATTTGATATTGATTCAACTGATGCTGCTCCATTTAATCTTGGAACCATAGAAAATCCAAAAGAAATTTTGATAGCATCAAATATAACTCCTGAAGAGCGAGAAAAATTTGAGAGAATCTTAAAAAAAATATGAAAAGTCTTTGCCTGAACCTACGAAGATATGCCAGGAATCGATCGGGAAGTCGCAGAGCACGCTATTCCTACATATTCGGATCATAAACCCGTTAAACAGAAGCTGAGAAGACTTAGGCCAGAATGGGCAGATAAAGTGAAGGAGGAGATTCACCAGCAAGTCAAAGCCAAATTTCTAGTTGAGGTGCAATATCCAACTTGGTTGGCCAATGTTGTCCCCGTAGCCAAAAAGAATGGCAAAGTAAGGGTATGCGTAGATTATCAGGACTTGAATAAGGCCTGTCCAAAAGATGACTTTCCATTGCCCCATATAAATGTACTGATAGACAGCGCTGCTGCTTGTGAGATGTATAACTTTGGAGATGGTTATGCGGGCTACAATCAGATTCTCAATAAAAATAATTGACCAAATTAAGACGGCATTCATCACAGAATGGGGGACTTATGCTTATCGAGTAATGCCTTTTGGCCTGAAAAATGCAGGAGCCACTTATCAGAGGATGGCAACAAAAATCTTGAATGACCTGATCCATAAAGAAGTGGAGGTATACGTGGACGACATGATGATCAAGTTAGCCACTAGAGAAGGTCATTTTGAAGCCCTGGAAAAGTTCTTCTTAAGGATAAACAAGTATAATATGCGGTTAAATCCTAAGAAATGTATCTTTGGTGTTACCTCAGGGAAGCTCCTAGGACACGTGGTTAGCCAGAGGGGTATTGAGATTGACCTGGATAAGGTTAGGGCAATCAGAGAAATGCCAATACCGCAGAAGGAAAAGGACGTGAGAAGCTTTCTTGGTAAGTTGCAGTACATCAGTAGGTTTATTGCTAAGCTTACTTCAATCTACGAACCGATCTTCAAACTACTTAGAAAAGACCAGCCAGTAGTATGGAACGAAAGTTGTTAGAAAGCTTTTGATACTGTCAGAGAGTATTTGCTAAATCCACTGGTGTTGAGACCGCCGCAGCCAGTCAGGCCATTGATTTTATACTTAGCTATAGAATACAGTTCTGTAGGCGCCATGATAGCCCAAGAGGACGAATTTGGAGTGGAATTTGCTGTTTACTACCTTAGCAAGAAGTTCCTGGCCTATCAGGTTAAGTATACGGAAGTGGAAAAGATTTGCCTTGAGGTGATTTGGGCTTCTAAGAAATTAAGGCATTACTTTCATGCCTATAGGGTACAGGCGGTAGCTAAGCAGAATCCTTTAAGATACTTACAGGAAGCCCCCTCTTTACTCGGGAAAATGGGTAGGTGGTTGTTATTGCTACAAGAATTCGATGTGGAGTATATTACTCGGAAAACTATCAAGGGGTGTGCAGTGGCTGAATTCCTGGCAGAACACCCAATTCAAGGAGAGTCATATGAGTTTAACTTTCCAAATGAGGAAGTGGCAGCCATCGAAGTTCAAGGTTGGCAATTGCACTTTGACAGAGCCGTGAACAACAAGGGGGTAGGAGTAGGGATCATTTTAACAACACCGGAGGATGAGAAGCTCCCTTTGGCCAAGAAATTAAGGTTCAAGGCTACCAATAATGAAGCTGAGTATGAAGCGTGTGCCTTTGGGTTAGAGGCGTTGAGAGCCTTAGGAGCGAAAAACGTGGAAGTGTTTGGTGATTCCTCCCTGGTGATCAATCAAATCCGAGGTGAATGGGCCGTTAAAGAAGAGAGGCTAATGCCCTACATCAAGCACTTGAGAGACCTAAGCAGTCAATTTGAAGTGTGCACATTCCATTTTGTTCCAAGGGACGAAAACCAATTAGTCGATGCACTCGCCACTTTGGTCTCAATGTGGGACAACCCCGAAGGGGTGGTTATGAGGCCAGTTCTGATTTCTAGCTCTGAGAGGCCTGGCTTCGAATCTAAGCCAGTCATGGAGATAGAAGTAGTAGATGGGAAGCCATGGCATTACGATATCAAGAACTATTTAGAGAATGCGGCGTTTCCAGAGGAAGCTACCGAAAAAGATCAGAGAATGATTCGCAAATTGTCTACCCAGTTCATCTGCATAAATGGCATGTTGTACAAACGACAGACGGATGGTATCTAGTTGAGATGTTTGGATGAGAAAGAGGCCAAAAGGGTAATGGAAGAAACTCATGCAGGCGTATGCGGAGCCCATATGAACGGGTTGACATTAGCCAAAAAGATTATGAGACAAGGATTCTTCTGGCTCACCATGGATAATGACTGGTCAAAGTATGTAAAGCAGTGTCAGTTGTGCCAACAGTACGCAGATTTAAGGCACCTGCCAGTTTCGGAATTACATAATTTGACGTCACCTTAGCCATTCGCAGCTTGGGGTATTGATATTATTGGAGAGATACGCCCCATAGCCTCCAATGGGCATAGATACATCATCGTCGCCATCGACTACTTCACAAAGTGGGTAGAAGCTAAGTCCTTCAAGAAAGTGGATGCTCGGGATATGGCGAAATTCATAGAGAAGAACTTGATATGTAGATATGGCCTTCCACATCATGTGGTATCTGACAACGGGGTCCAGTTCATGGCCGAGACAAAGAAGTTGCTCCAAAAGTATGGTATCGAGCACCACAAGTCTTCTCCGTATCATCCTCAAGCTAACGAGGCAGTTGAAGCCGCCAACAAGAATGTCAAGAGGATCCTGGCTAAGATGGTCTAGAACTATAAAGATTGGGCATAAAAGTTGCCTTTTGCACTATGGGGTTACAGAACAACCATCAGAACTTCAACTGGAGCCACTCCTTATTCTTTGGTATATGGGACGGAGGCAGTATTGCCGGTTGAGGTCGAACTTAAGTCACTTAGGGTGATAATGGAAGCAGAAATTCTGGAGGCCGAATGGGCGCAGCAGCGGTTGCAACACTTGAACATGTTGGATGAGAACAGGTTAAAAGCCTACAATCACAACCAGATCTATCAAAAGAGGCTCGCTAGATCTTTTGGAAAGAAAGTCAAGAAACATCCGTTGAAGGAAGGGGATTTGGTATTCAAACATATGAGACCAGGAGCACCGAATATTAGAGGAAAGTTCAGACCTACGTGGGAAGGTCCGTTTATCCTCAAGAAGCTACTGTCGAAAGGAGCTGTGATCTTGTCGGATAGTGATGGCAACGAATTCAAAGAACCGGTCAATATTGATAGACTCAAAAGGTTCCATGGCTAAAGGCTACAAAATCAAAAGAAGAGAATGAAATCCATGCGGGTCGAAAACCAAAAAAAGGCGGCCTTGCTAAAATTGGGCGCCTCGTCAGGGTGAAAACCGAAAAAAGGCATCCTGGGCAAAATTTAGAGGCTTGAGAGAAAATATCCAATCATGAAAACTCGAGAGGGCTGATTGGGGACAGGAGTTTGATACTGTCAGGATTTGGTTCCATGAATGAATGTAGTCTTGCATAATTGAATTAGTGTAAAAACGATCATGTATTCTGAAATCGTACTGAAATGTACACAATTTTGTGAAATAAAATAAGACTTGACTTATTCATTTATATCATTGTCCAATTCTGCTTTAAAAAGAAACATATTGCTCAAAATGCATGTAAAATTAAACTATGCTGATGCGGAACCCCAAGGCTATGTAGAACCCGAAACCCCAAACACACAAATGGCAAGAACAAGAACAGAATTTAAATCCCCAATCTAAAGAACCCCCAATCAATAAAAATGAAAGGAAACGCTTATGATAGATTGATTAAAATAACAAGAACAGAAATTCGCCACAAGATGAAATACCTTGATAAGAAAATCGTTCTTGATGCAATAGAAGAAGACAAATCCTCTCCAATGGTAAATTCGGCCAAAAGTCATTCCATATCATAATCTGAATACAAAATAGTTAAGGATGAATTTATATCCTCCTAAACATAACCCTAACCCTAATTAAAAAGGCCTTAACAATGGGCTGCCCAAAATACAGCTACTTAAGCCCATTCACTAAAATAAACCTAATAACAAAAATAAGTCCAATAACTTAAGTAAGATAATAAAACACAACTTAAGAGCCCAAATACAAGCCCACACGCCTAACATAAGGATTGGGCTGCTCAAAGCTTATTCCAATGGCTTTATACAAATTAAAGAGCCCACTTGAATTCCCTCTTGAAGATTCGACCCCAACTCCTCTTGCTTGTCCATATCTCCCACCATTCGGCCCATGTAGGCTTTGAGACTCTCCTTGAATTTCTTGGCTATTGATCTGGTCACTGGGCCTTCTAGTAAAGCTAGCTCATCTCTTGGTTCCTTGGTCGTGCTCACATCATCCCCTCCCTCTTCGAAAGAATTCGTCCTCGAATCTGAGTCAAAATCAAAAGGAGATAAATCAGAAACATTAAAGGTAGCACTAACGCCATACTCACCTGGTAAGTCAATCTTGTAGGCATTGTCATTGATGCGTTGCAAAACTTGAAATGGCCCATCACCCCTTGCATCAAGCTTTGACTTCCTTTGTTGTGGGAACCGTTCCTTTCGCATATGCACCCAAACCCAGTCACCTGGTTCAAAAATTATTTGTTTTCGCCCTTTGTTAGCCTTCTGTGCATACATGCGATTCTTCCTCTCAATCTGTTCACGTGCTTTCTCATGTATCTCTTTAACCAAATCAGCCTTCTTTTTGCCATCTAAGCTATCAAGCTTATTCAAAGGTAAAGGCGTTAAATCCAACACAGTTAAAGGATTAAAACCATAGACAATCTCAAATGGTGAAAACCCTGTAGAAGAATGTATAGCACGATTATATGCAAATTCAATGAATGGCAAACAATCCTCCCAAGTTTTCAAATTCTTTCCAACAATAGCACGCAACATAGTTCCTAAGGTTCTATTAACTACTTCAGTTTGCCCATCAGTCTGGGGATGACATGTAGTAGAAAATAAAAGCTTAGTACCTAATTTCCCCCACAAAACTCTCCAAAAATGACCTAGAAATTTGACATCCCTATCTGATACAATGGTTCTTGGCACCCCGTGCAACCTAACCACTTCCCTAAAGAAAAGTTCAGCAATGTTTGTTGCATTATCTGTTTTATGGCAAGCAATGAAATGAGCCATTTTACTAAACCTGTCCACAACAACAAATATGCTGTCCCTCCCTTTCCTGGTCCTAGGTAAACCCAAAACAAAATCCATAGAAATGTCAGTCCAAGGCTCACTAGGTACAGGCAATGGTGTATATAACCCATGAGGCTTTGTTCTAAATTTAGCCTGCTTACAAGTAATGCATCTGGCACAAACCCTCTCCACATCTCTTCTCATATTTGGCCAATAAAAATGTTCATTAAGCATGCCCAAGGTCTTTTGCACACCAAAATGCCCCATTAACCCCCCACTATGTGACTCCCTCACAAGCAACTCCCTAATAGAACATGTAGGAATGCAAAGTTGTTTTCCCCTAAAAAGATATCCTTCATGCCTATAATACTTGTCAAATGCAGCACGCTCACATGCATGATACACAGAAGCAAAATCAGTATCGTCAACATACATCTCTTTCAAATGCTCAAATCCAAGTAATTTAGAAGTAAGCATAGAAATCAAAGCATACCTTCTGGATAGTGCATCTGCCACCACATTTTCCTTACCCTGCTTGTACTTGATCACATATGGGAATGTTTCTAGAAATTCCACCCACCTTGCATGCCTTTTGTTCAGTTTCCCTTGTCCCTTCAAATACTTGAGGGATTGATGATCACTATGAATCACAAACTCCTTAGGCAGCAAGTAGTGCTCCCACACTTCAAGTGCTCTCACCAATGCATAAAGCTCCTTGTCATAGGTGGAATAGTTCAAAATTGGCCCACTCAACTTCTCGCTGAAATATGCTATGGGACGTCTTTCCTGCATCAAAACAGCACCTATACCAATCCCAGAAGCATCACATTCTATCTCAAAAGTTTTAGAAAAATCAGGCAAACACAAAACAGGAGCAGTACATAATTTCTCTTTTAACATGCAAAAAGCATTTTCTTGCTCTTTTCCCCATTTAAATCCAACATTCTTTTTGACTATATCATTCAATGGTGCGGCGATAGTAGAGAAATCCCTAACAAATCGCCTGTAAAAACTAGCTAAGCCATGAAAACTCCTCACCTCACTAATAGTCTTAGGCGTTGGCCATTCTTGAATAGCCTTCACCTTTTCAGTGTCAATTTCCACTCCCTTCTCACTAACCACAAAACCTAAGAAAGTTACTTTATCCATGCAAAAAGAACACTTCTTAAGGTTTCCATACAACTTCTCCTTCCTCAGCACACTCAAAACAGCTTTGACATGCAAAATATGATCATCTAAACATCTGCTGTAAACCAGAATATCATCAAAGTACACAACTACAAACTTTCCAAGGAACTCACGCAAGACATAATTCATTAAGCGCATGAAAGTACTAGGTGCATTAAACAACCCAAAAGGCATCACTAACCACTCATACAATCCGTATTTAGTCTTAAACGCAGTTTTCCACTCATCTCCCTCTTTCATCCTAATCTGATGATAGCCACTCTTCAAATCAATTTTTGTAAACAAACATGCACCATGCAATTCATCAAGCATATCATCTAATCTAGGAATAGGGTGGCGATACTTTACAGTGATTTTGTTGACCGCCCTGCAATCTACACACATCCTCCAAGTCCCATCTTTCTTAGGCACCAAAAGAACTGGTACTGCACAAGGACTCATGCTTTCCCTCACATACCCCCTTTGTAGCAGTTCATCCACTTGCCTTTGCAACTCCTTCGTCTCTTCTGGATTGCTTCGGTAAGCTGGACGGTTAGGTATTTGAGCCCCGGGTACAAGGTCAATCTGGTGCTCAATCCCCCTCAAGGGTGGCAATCCATGTGGAACTTCTTCTGGAAAGACATCTTCATATTCCTGCAATAAGGTCACAAAAACACTAGGCAACTCGGGGTTAAGGTCAGTTTCAGTAAACAAAGTTTCCTTAAACCGAATCAAGACTAGAGCTCTCTTGCCTAAGTATGCACTCTTAACTTCTCTCTCTTTGGCATAATAACACGGTTGATTCTTTACTTTTTCACTCCTCTCAATTTCTTTTCTCTCACCTTTTAAATTTTTTTCTTTCCTCTCACTCACTAACTTCTTATCTCCTGCACATCCCACTTTCTTTTCCTCACTAGTGCAGTCACTCACCATCGGGCCTTTATTTTTATTCTTTTCTCTCATGGCCTCTTTTCTCTCTTCTTTTTTTTTTATCTCACTACCCGAATTCCCATTTGAAGATTGCTGAATTTTCAACTGCTCCATGTATGTTTCTTTAGGTGACATTGGTGCAAGAATGACTTTCTGCCCATTATACATAAAAGAATACCTATTTAAATACCCATCATGCATAACACGCCTATCAAATTGCCAAGGCCTACCCAACAATACATGACCAGCCTGCATAGGCACAACATCACATACAACATCATCAGCATATCTACCAATGGAAAAAGAGACAACTACCTGCTTGGTCACTTTGACTTCACCACTATCATTCAGCCATTGCAGCCTATAAGGACTAGGGTGTTTCTCACATTTGAGCCCCAATTTCTCTACCAAGGTACTGCTAGCAACATTTGTGCAACTACCCCCATCTATAATCAGACTACAAGCTTTACCACCTACCAAGCATTTAGTGTGAAAGATGTTCTCCCTCTGTTCTAGGCTATCTTCTTTTACATTCACATTCAATGCACGCCTAATGACTAAGGATTCTCCCTTAACAGCATACTCAACAAACTCCTCATTATCAGAACAGTCCTCTAAAGGTGGCATTTCATCACTATCAGATTCATGATCCCCATCAGATTCAGATACAATTTCCCCACCCCTAATAAACATAGACTTCCTATTTGGACATTCAGATGCATAATGACCACGCCCTTGACATTTAAAGCATTTAACTTCTCTATGTTTAGTATTAGAAGGGATTACATTAGAAGTACCTTTTGAGTCGGTTTTGCCACTCTTGATATCCTTGGATTTGTCTTTGGAATCATTGGACTTCTGAACAGTCTTGTTCTCTTCCCTTTTCCACTTCGGATTCCAATTTGAAGTTGAACCCGAATTCTGAACTCTATGGCTTCCCCTATACTTCAATTGTCTCTCCACCTTCATGGCCATGTTTACCAACTCTTCCATGACAATGAATGGGTGTAACTCCACGACATTAGCAATCTCCCTATTCAAGCCATTCAGAAACCGAGCCATGACTGCTTCTTCTTCTTCTTCAACATTGGCTTTAATCATCAACATCTCCATCTCCTTGTGGTAATCTTCCACTGTCCTAGACCCTTGAGTGAGTCTTTGCAATTGTTGATATATATCCCTGTAGTAGTAGCTTGGTACAAACCTCTTCCTCATGATTCTCTTCATTTCTTCCCAACTAGCTACAGGATCTTCGCCTATTCTTCTTCTGGTCTTGTTCAATTCATCCCACCATACTAAAGCATAGTTAGAAAATTCAACAGCAGCAAGTCTTACCTTTTTATTTTCAGAATAGTTATGGCAAGCAAAGACCAGCTCCACCTTCCTTTCCCACTCCAAATACTCCTCAGCATCATTTCTGCCCCTGAATGATGGAATCCTCATCTTGATAGCATTGATGTTGCTATCTCTGTCTTCCTCCCTTCTCGGCCTTCCTCTCACAGATTGCACTTCATCCCCATCATGATCATCTTGGTCATATTCGTCATTATGAAATTGACCCCTCCTTGCATTCTTCCCGGTGGTGTTAGTAGTACTAGTTTCCAACCTGTCCAGCCTGTCATTAACGTTTCCCATTTCCCTCATGAACCTCTCAAAAGTTCCTTGCATCGCTTGAATTACAAAGGCAATCTCCTCTTGGGACATTCCTTTCTTGCTGGATTCTTCAGTCATTGTGTGTATTTCTGCAAAACAAAGTTAGTTTAACAACCTCACCACACTCCCTCACGTGTTTGCACTCAAATGATGTCACTCCACTCGTGTTTCACTCAAATCTGGCTTTTACCCTCTTATGAGCTCACACACTCAAGCCTTTTTCCACTCCACTTGCCGTCTCCAATTGCAATTCAGAACTCAATTCCAGTTCAAGATAACTCACAAACAGCAAATTAAAAAAAAAAAAAAGAATGCAGTGAAAAATACTTAACAATGGAAGGTAGGCTCAATTCTAGAAGCAAAAGACCAAAATGAAGAACGTTGAAATGAGCATACGAGGTGAAGATATGTATGCTGTCCGAATTGTATAAATTTAATTAACAAGAATCAAATTGTTAATTATAGTGTAATCGGAAGCAAAAACACAAGACACCAAAAATGGAAACTTAAGAATGAAAGAAATGACAAAACTAATGCAAGATTGCGGAATTGAAATCTCCCCAAATGGAAAATTCAATTTAGATGCAAGACAGAAATGGAAAAGTTCAAAACTAGATGAATAATGTGAGGTTCGGCCCAAAACGACTAACCCAAGATACAATTCAGTCCTATAACTATAAAGCAAACCCAAAGAAATTTCGGCCTAATAGACAAGCCCAATGTAATTTCAGCCTAATAGACAAGCCCAATGTAATTTCGGCCCAATAGACAAGCCCAATGCAATTTCGGCCTAATGAAGCTTAATTAACCCTAATTGGATTGAGGTAAGCCTATACTGTTCCAGCCGCAATTAATATATATATATATATTTTTTTTTTAAACTTCAGACCCAATTTTAGAAGCTTAAACGACGTTTTTTTGGATTTTGAAGGGCTAGTTAGGTAGCAAAGCTTCCTATTTTTGTAGATCTCGAAATTCCCTTTCCAAAAAGTTATTATAGAGCAAAATCGGACATCGGGAACAAAAGTTATGGCCAAATAAATCTAATTTCGGATTCTAAGCAAATTTTGATGCAAACAACTAAAACAAAATGCGATTTTAAAACAAAGACAAGGATAGTTAAGAATCTAATCCTAATTCAGGCTCTGATACCAACTGATGCGGAACCCCAAGGCTATGTAGAACCCGAAACCCCAAACACACAAATGGCAAGAACAAGAACAGAATTTAAATCCCCAATCTAAAGAACCCCCAATCAATAAAAATGAAAGGAAACGCTTATGATAGATTGATTAAAATAACAAGAACAGAAATTCGCCACAAGATGAAATACCTTGATAAGAAAATCGTTCTTGATGAAATAGAAGAAGACAAATCCTCTCCAATGGTAAATTCGGCCAAAAGTCATTCCATATCATAATCTGAATACAAAATAGTTAAGGATGAATTTATATCCTCCTAAACATAACCCTAACCCTAATTAAAAAGGCCTTAACAATGGGCTGCCCAAAATACAGCTACTTAAGCCCATTCACTAAAATAAACCTAATAACAAAAATAAGTCCAATAACTTAAGTAAGATAATAAAACACAACTTAAGAGCCCAAATACAAGCCCACACGCCTAACATAAGGATTGGGCTGCTCAAAGCTTATTCCAATGGCTTTATACAAATTAAAGAGCCCACTTGAATTCCCTCTTGAAGATTCGACCCCAACTCCTCTTGCTTGTCCATATCTCCCACCATTCGGCCCATGTAGGCTTTGAGACTCTCCTTGAATTTCTTGGCTATTGATCTGGTCACTGGGCCTTCTGGTAAAGCTAGCTCATCTCTTGGTTCCTTGGTCGTGCTCACATCATATGCCCTACTACTACCCTCGCTAGCCAAATGCCTCAGTCGCCGTGTTCGGTTATCAGATGATGGGCTAAGTATCCACCTCTTGTACGCACTGGTTGAAGTGACAGAGTGGTTCCCGAAGGGAGGTATGATAGTTTTCAGTGGAAGTTGACTCCAAAGCTCATGATAACAGGAAGCAAAAGCCGCAGAAAGGACTCCACCTCGAAAGGATAGAGGGAGTCCCACCACATCCCGAGTTATCCCGAGCTGACGAGAGCAGCGGGCTGTGATGTAAAAGGTTGCCTCACGAAGCCTGCATAGGGGGACGCATCCTGAAGACCCATCAATAACTGTGCTGGATAAGGAAAGCCAAGCATGCATGAAGCTAATATCCTCATCTGATATCTCACTGAATCTGATAATGCCTTCGTCAGGGGTCTCAGGTAGGTACAAATGCTGGCGAGGAAGAAAATGCTTCGCTGAGTGCTGACTAATGATTTTAGGAGGTGGCTCTGACAGCAGCTTCAATTTCTCTTGTAACCAAATCTGGAAGAAGAAACAAGGAAAAATAAAAGCCAAAGAAAATAAGATAAAAGGTAAAGAAAAGCCACTGGAGTAAGTTGGATTTACTTTAGGCAAAAGTTAGTCATAGGGTTGTGTGAAAATCCAAAAGGACGCACTTCCCGCTAAGAAAAGCTAGTGCGAAAATCCACAAGGGACGCACTACCTTTAAAACAATGACGTACCTGGAGTAATAAGGGGCTCCCAGAAAATGAAGTGGCAAGCCCAGCACGGACAGAGTCCAAACCCAAGATAGTCTCGGCCAGAATAAGTGGAAAAGGGGTCAGCCCATGGTGAAAATCGTCCAAAATCCCAAACAGACTAGGGTCTCCTAGTAGCTCCTCTGAAGTCACCACCAGATACTGCATCAGGCAGAAAAGAAAGATGATACTTACCCTGTATGAAGGAATGTGGGAGAATTCATCCAGTGCTTCGATCAGAGGTTCTAAGGCAAATGCAGGGCCCTGAGGAACTAGACGAGCAGCGTCAGAAGGAGCTATACTTAAGGACAGAGCAATATCCCGATTTTGAATCAAACCACAGCGAGGAACGTAGGGTAAAGCACTAGGAGGATACTAGCTCCCAACAATAGTAGCAAGTTCCTCAGGTAGGGGGCACATTTCCTGGTAAGTGAACCTAAAAACGTGAAAGCGAGGGTCCCAGAAGTGGGTCGCAGCCAGAAGGAGGTTGTAGTCTATTTTGATTTTACGTAAAAATTTCAGTCCAGAAAGGGGGGCAAGAGTGTTGTTTTCCCAGGTTTGAGCATTGTCTAAGATACGGTGCATTTTGGGAAGAAGAAGAGAATTCATTCCTCAGTGGCTAGAACCAAAGTCGCTAGGGGAAATAAAGAAGGAAAAAGGGAAAAAACTGGAGAAAAGAGACTAGTATGAAGCTGAAATGAGAGAAGAGGCACGAAGTCCAAAGAAAAGGTGAATTTTATAGGGTTGATATACCGACGGATAGCCCGTCCCTATCTCAGATGGTGATCCCGTCGGTAATTGTCCACCTGGCGGTCTTGCATCGTGCATTTCACGCGCATTAATTAGGTAATTAATGAGGGGTAAAAAGCAGAATCCGAAGCCCGTCTGTCGCTGTTGAGACGCAAAGCCCGTCGGTACGTAAATTCTATATAAGAACGCTGGTACCGACGGACAATCGCTTTCTTCTCTTTTCTTCACACCGACGCTCTTCCCTCCTTTTTCAGTTACATTTTATCATTTTTTGCTTTTTCGGTTGGTTTCTTTTGCACCACTGTTTAGTCCTTTCCTCTTCATTGATTCTCAACTTCCAGGTTAGTAAAATCTTCTAGTCTTTATTTATTATTTATTTTATTTTATGGTGAGTAATTTAATTTAATTTTATTTTTGGATTAGTATAATTAGGCTAATTGCTGTAGTACAATTTGAAAGGCCATAGTTATGTTTTTTTTAATGCTTTAAGCGCTAGAATTAACACATAGAGTAAGTAATATGCTGTTATAAAATGCATGGATATGTGCTATTTTGAGAACAATTGATTTTTTAGATATTCAGGCATGGCCTTAGGAATGCATGCACTTTGAAACCAATACTAAGAATTAGGAAGCAAAGCAAATGAGAATATATTGCACTGTTGCTTGGGGCCTGAGGCCTGTCCCTTTTTCTTTCTATTTTCTAATGCAGGAGGTTGGGCACACCCTTGCCGGGGTGCTGCCCACTTTTTTTTAACAAGAGTGAATATGTTGCATTGTTGCTTGAGGCCTATTTTTTTTTGCTTTCTCATGCAGGAGGTTGGGCACACCCTTGCCGGGGTGCTGCCCAAATTTTTTAATTAATTTAATTTAATTTTAATTCTTTCGGTTTAAACCCGACCCCATCGGAATGCTGCCTAAATTTTTGTTATTTTCTGAGTAAAGTCCGTTTATGATTATAATACCAAACTAATTGTTTACTTTATTTTCAGCATGCCACCGCGACGACATGCTCCTCGCGATCAGCCTGAGCCTCAAGCCCCGGATTGGATGAGCACCGAGGCCAGACAGAGGTATGCAGTGCTGGCTTAGGTGCAGTTCCGAGCTAGCCGTTTCATTTCCAGGCCGTTCATTGAGGCTCTCGGGATGGCCAACGAGGTCGATATTCTGATAGCAGGTGCGGGGTGGACTGAGTTTCTGATGCCTGCTTTCCAGACTCACCCAGAGATAGTTCGACAGTTTCTTGCTACGTTACAGTACAGGGGGTACCAGAGGTCCGACACAAAGGAGGGTGTTATCCAGTTTTGGGTTAAACGGCACCATTACAGCATTACCCGATAGCGATTTACAGAGGCTATGGGACTTCCATTCGGACAGGATGTTATAGTGCCCCATAGAGCGGTTAGACTCCACCATTGGGCGGTTATTGCATTGCCGGGAGTGCCGTATGATCATGATACGGCGAAGAGCACGGTACTCTCATCACAGGCCCTTCGATATGTTCACAGGGTTTTATCTAGCTCCTATTTGGGACGAGCTGGTAGCCCAGGGTCCCTCAACGCCATTGAGATTTGGAGTTTATGGGCCATGGTGGCAGGCCAGCGGCTCAACATCAGCCATGAGATTCTGGTTAACATGGTGAGAGTATCCAGGGGGGCAGCCCCTGTAGTGTATGTTGGTGGAGTCATTACTAGACTACTCCTGAGTTTGGGTATTCGTCCAGACATCCTGGGGCCTTCCTTGGATGAGAGAATTTATGTGGACGCTCCGACAGCTATTACGATGGCTATGATACTGCCGATACCAGGTCAGGCCGAGGCGTACAGACTTCGCACCATTCATAAGACCAGACGTGCGTTTAGCCTACCCTCGCTAGAGCCGATAGAGGAGCAGCCTCAGGATCAGCCTCAGATGGAGCAGCCTCAGATAGAGCAGGAGCCTCCCGAGCACCCACAACACCAGGAGGACTGATGCGGAACCCCAAGGTTAAAGAACCCGAAACACCTTGAACATACACTTTGATTGCAAAGACAAAGAAGACAAAAACCCTCCCTATTGAACCCCCAAACAACACGTGAATGGAAACGCAAATAATTGGGAAATCGAAGAAAATGAAAACGCCACAATCAAGACAATTGATAAGTTATCAAATTCCTCATGCAATAGAAAAGAAAAGCAAGCAATCTCACTAATCTTCCTAAAGAAATTCGGCCAAGCCAAGAAGAGAATACTCTCAAATGTTTAATTGATCAAAATCTGCAGGTTACAACTTATGTTAGCCTATTTATATGGTGGCTAACCCTAATTACTCTTAAAACCTAAAACAAACCCTACTAAGGCCTTAATCATTCATAGGCCGAAATTGACATGGGCTTTACAAGCTAAATTAAGCCCACAATAAAGAAAATAAACATACTTAAAGGTAAGTGTTAAAGGCTGAATGTGAAAGCCCAAAACAAGACAAAATAAACAATCAAACTAACTAAACCAAGCCCAACAAGAAGCCCACACGCCTAGCCCATTTAAATACAACTTAAGTGAGTCATGTGACTTTTAAATGAGGCACATGACATGTACAACTAAAAGCCCAAAGTTGTATATGCCCTTGATGGCTTAAATTGACCCAATTCCTTCACTTGCTTCCAGAAGGCTAAGTACTTTCATTTGGCCTTCAAGCTCTCCAGAACATTTCTCAAAAGCCTCTTCATGAATTTCTTGAGTGACAAAAGCCTGAACAAAAGATGTCATAGCCATCTTTAGCTTCTGAGCACGTCCTCTCGTTATTGGACCACTAGGCATCTTCAAATGATCTTTGATGGTTGGTGGATCCGTATCATTCCCTCCCTCCTCAAAAAGATTTGTCCTCAAATCTGCATCCACATCAAAAGGAGAAAGGTCAGAAACATTAAATGTTGCAGAAACACCATACTCACCTGGTAAATCTATCTTGTAAGCATTATCATTGCTGCGCTCCAAGACTTGGAATGGACCATCACCACGTGCATCCAACTTTCCTTTCCGTTGGTTTGGGAACCTTTCCTTGCGAAAATGCACCCAAACCCAATCTCTAGGAGCAAATACCACTTGTCGCCTTCCTTTATTAGCTCTTTCAGCATACTTCTGGTTCCTCTTCTCAATATTAGTCCTGGCTTTCTCATGCAAGGTCTTTACCAATTCTGCCTTCCTGTTGCCATCTAAACTTGAAAGCTCATTTAAAGGCAATGGACAAAGATCAAGCACAGTCAGTGGGTTAAAACCATAAACAATCTCAAATGGTGAAAACCCAGTAGTAGAATGAATACTTCTATTATAAGCAAATTCAATGAAAGGTAAACAATCTTCCCATGTTTTGAGGTTCTTACCCACTATAGCACGAAGTAAGGTACCCAAAGATCTATTCACTACCTCTGTTTGACCATCTGTCTGCGGGTGGCAAGTAGTAGAAAATAACAACTTTGTACCCAACTTACCCCATAGAACACGCCAAAAATGAGAAAGGAACTTTGTATCTCTGTCAGAAACAATGGTGCGTGGTATACCATGCAAACGCACAACTTCTTTAAAGAATAGGTCAGCAACATTAACAGCATCATCACATTTATGACAAGCAATAAAGTGAGCCATTTTACTAAACCTATCCACCACAACAAAAATGCTATCTCTACCACGTTTAGTTCTAGGCAATCCAAGCACAAAATCCATAGAAACATCAGTCCAAGGAGAACTAGGTACAGGTAGAGGCATATACAAACCATGGGGCATAGTTTTAGACTTAGCTTGCCTACATGCAACACATGAATTACATACCTTTTCCACATCCCTGCGCATATGAGGCCAATAAAAATGCTCATTTAACATATCATAAGTCTTATGCACCCCAAAATGTCCCATCAATCCCCCACAATGGGATTCTAATACAAGCAAATCACGCATAGAACACTTAGGCAAACAAAGCTTGCTGCCCTTAAACAAAAACCCATCATGCCTATAAAATTTATCAAAAGCTTGATGTTCACATGCTGCATACACATTACCAAAATCAAGATCTCCAACATATAATTCCTTAACATGCTCAAATCCTAACAATTTAGAACTAAGTGTAGAAATCAAGGCATATCTTCTTGATAATGCATCAGCAACAATATTATCCTTTCCATGCTTGTATTGAATAACATAAGGAAATGTTTTAATAAATTCAACCCATTTAGCATGCCTTTTATTCAACTTACCTTGTCCCTTCAAGTGTTTGAGGGACTCATGATCGGTGTGAATGACAAACTCCTTGGGTAGGAGGTAATGCTGCCACACATCCAACGCTCGCACTAATGCATAAAGCTCCTTGTCATAGGTTGAATAATTGAGTTGGGCTCCATGAAGCTTCTCACTAAAGTATGCTACTGGTTTCTTTTCTTGCATTAGAACAGCCCCAATACCTACACCAGAAGCATCACACTCAATTTCAAAAGTTTTATCAAAATTAGGCAAAGATAAAATAGGAGCAGAACACAACTTCCCTTTCAGAGTCTCAAATGCCTTTTGTTGTGCTTCTCCCCACTTGAACCCAACTTCCTTCTTGATAATTTCTGTAAGTGGTGCAGCAATGGAAGAAAAGTCCTGCACAAAACGCCTATAAAAGCTTGCCAAGCCATGGAAGCTTCTCACATCTGAAGTAGTCTTAGGCGTTGGCCATTCCTTAATTGCCTTTACTTTCTCTTCATCCACTTCAATTCCCTGTGCACTCACCACAAAACCAAGAAACACAAGTCTATCTATGCAAAATGTGCATTTCTTAAGCTTAGCATACAACTTTTCAGATCTCAAAGCTTGTAAAACTAGCCTAACATGCTCAATATGCTCTTCATAAGACTTGCTATAAATGAGTATATCATCAAAGTACACAACAACAAACTTTCCTAAATATGCACGCAATACATGGTTCATAAGCCTCATAAAAGTGCTAGGGGCATTAGATAGCCCAAATGGCATAACCAACCACTCATACAAACCATACTTAGTCTTGAAAGCTGTTTTCCACTCATCTCCCGATTTCATTCTAATTTGATGATATCCACTCATTAAATCAATTTTAGTAATATACACAGCACCACATAATTCATCCAACATATCATCTAGCCTAGGGATGGGATGTCTATACTTTACAGTGATTTTGTTGACTGCACGACAATCGACACACATCCTCCATGTTCCATCCTTCTTAGGCACTAAAAGAACAGGTACTGCGCACGGACTCATGCTTTCTCTCACCAATCCCTTCTCCATGAGTTCTTCCACTTGCCTTTGCATCTCCTAGGCATCTCCTTTGTTTCCATAGGATTGCTTCTATAGGCTGGTCTATTGGGAATGGTAGATCCTGGCACAAAATCAATCTGATGTTCTATCCCTCTCAAAGGTGGTAAACCATCTGGCATCTCATCAGGAAAAACATCAGAATACTCCTGCAACAAAGAAACAAAACTAGAAGGCAAAGAGTCAAGGTTAGGGTCAGTGTCAGTAAACAGAACTTCCTTGTAGATAACAAGAACCAAAGGTTGCCTTAAGGCTAATGCACTCTTGACCTCCCTTACTCTAACATAGAAATTCTGTTTTTGTCTCCCCCCTTGCTTGTTTTCACTCACCACTGGGCCATTTATTTGTTTTGTTTCTTTTTGGGCCTCTTTTCCCCCTTTCTTTTCTTTTCCTCTCTCTCTCACCCCTTGGGCCGAAACCTCTCTCCCTTTTTCTCTTTTGGCCGAAACCTCTTTCTCTTTTTTAAACATTCTCTTTTGATCTTCATAAATCTCTTGAGGAGATAATGGGGCTAAAACAACCTTTTTACCTTCATAAGAAAAAGAAAATCTGTTAGTGTACCCATTATGAATAGCCTGTCTATCAAATTGCCAAGGCCTTCCCAAAAGCAAATGGCCTGCCTGCATAGGTACAACATCACATAAAACTTCATCCTTGTACCATCCAATAGAAAATGGCACTCTAACCTGGCGTGTCACCTTAACCTCTCCACTATCATTCAACCATTGCAATCTATAAGGTCTAGGATGCTTCTCACATGCCAAGTTCAACTTCTCAACCATACTCACACTAGCTACATTTGTGCAACTCCCCCCATCAATAATGATTGTACACACTCTCCCATTAACTAAACACTTAGTGTGAAATATGTTCTCTCTTTGTTCTAGGCTATCTTCCCTAACATTCAAGTTTAAAGCTCGCCTAGCAACTAATGACTTCCCACTTTCAGCAACTAACAACTCCCCCTCACTATCGCAATCACTACAATCTTCTAAAGGAGGCATTTCATTATCACTCTGTTCTGATTCATAAGTAATTTCCCCATCATCCCTAGCAATTATTACCCTCTTATTAGGACAATCTCGTGCTACATGCCCCTTACCCAAACATTTAAAACATTTAATTTCTCTACTAGGGGTAGGAGTACTAGAGTTACCTTTAACACCTTTATTTGGGACTTGGGTTGCTTTTACTTCTTTGGAACTCGAATCTGCCCCATAGGGTTTAGATACCCTAAAATCCTTCTTCTCCTCCTTTTTGGTCCATTTAGACCCCAAAGTATAGCTTGAGTTGTTGTTGATCTTACTGAAATTTTTACTCCTCTTTTGCTTTTCAATCTTTATTGCCATGTGCAACATCTCTTCCATCGTGTCATATCTATACATCTCAATGGCATCAGCAACCTCCTTGTTTAAACCACCTAAAAACCGAGCCATGGTGACCTCCTCGTCCTCCTCAATGTTTGCTCTCACCATGCACATTTCCATGTCTTTATAGTAATCCTCCACTGATTTTCCTCCCTGCACAAGTCTATGCAATTTTTGATGTAATTCCCTAAAATAGTGTGAAGGAACAAACCTTTTTCTCATGGCTTCCTTCATGTCCTCCCAATTACTAATAGGATGCCTCCCCACTTTCCTTCTGCTCAAATTGAGTTGCTCCCACCAAAACATTGCATAATCAGTGAACTCTACAGCTGCAATCTTCACCTTCTTTTCCTCTGAATATCTATTGCATTCAAAGATCATCTCCACCTTTCTCTCCCACTCCAAGTACTCTTCTGCACTATTTCTGCCTTTGAATGGAGGAATCTTGAGTTTGATGTTCCCCAAGTTCCCATCTATCCTTGCACTAGTCTCCTCCTCCTCTTCATCGTCAAAATCATGCTCCCCATGCCCTTGAATAATTCGGCCTCTCCTTGCTGCCCTTCTAGGTGCATTAGATATACTTCCTTCAAGCCTCTCTTCCATTCCATCCATTCTAAGAGACAACTTTCGCATCTCACTGATGAAGGCTTGATATAGCATCTTGTTGTCCGGTACATGATCTTCAGCTTGGGATATTCCTTTCCCACTAGTCTCTTCAGTCATGGTGTAATACCTGTAAAATTTGTTAGATAAAATCCTCACAAGCACTCCCTCACGTGTTTACACTCAAAGAATGTCACTCCTCTCGTGTTTCACACAATCAAGGCTTTTACCCTCTTAATGTCCTCACACTCTCTTGCCTTTTACCACTCGGGCTTGCAACTTCAAAATTGCACTTCAGAAATCAATTCACAGATCAAGAATCTCGAGCACGTTTAAGAAAGCAAAGAATAAGTAAGCACTAACAATAAAAAGGTAGCTCAAAACTAAAAAAAAAAAAGAAGACACTAGACACAATGGAGGTGATACACGGTCAAGAGTAGTGCACCACTTGATTATATCCAAATTAGAGTATTAGAACAAGCAAAGATACTCTAACAGTGTAAAGGAACAAAAGCAAGCTTAAAACAAAGAAATAAGCAACAAGAATTAAGAAAAAAATGACAATTCTGGACAAGATGTATGAATCTGATTCACTACAAAGTAAACCAAATATAGAACCTAGATATTCTACCCAGCAAAGCAAGAAATCAATAAAAAGACAAATTAAACTAAATAAAGCAAATTGCATGCAAGACAATTCAATTAAGAGCTAAAAGATGAGTAGGCCGAATGGTGTATCAAGCTCTAATTAATGTGTCAAGTTGTGTGCAAAAGGATGGCAAAGTGATAGAAAAATGATGGCAAAAAGATACCAAAATGGTAACACAAATGATAAAAAAAATGATTCCACAAATGGATAAGAAATGTTAAAAATGGCAGCTCAAATGGATAAGAAAAAATGGATAACACAAATGGATAAGTAGCACAAATGGATAAGAAAATGGATAACACAAATGGATAAGTAAATGGATAACACAAATGGATAAGTAACACAAATGGATAAGAAAATGGATAACACAAATGGATAAGTAAATGGATAACACAAATGGATAAGTAACACAAATGGATAAGAAAATGGATAACACAAATCACCAAACTTCTCACGCCCAAGGTGATCAGAACTCAAATTCGGTTTTTACTTTTTTTTTTTTTCAAAACGCAAAAACTTCAAGGTGAAGAACGGAGGCTTAAACGTTGTTTTTAAGGGCCGAAAAAGTCAGTTACATAGGGTTTTGCCCAGTAACGATTGTAGAGCACGAAATTCCCTTTTCAGAATGATATTATAATAACAAATCGGACTCCTATGTCAAAAGTTATGGCCTTTCGAAGTTTTCTGATTTTATTTTATTTTTTTTTCAAATCAGCAACTAACCTCTAAGATTCGAAATCAAGCTAAGGATGTTCAAGATTCGGTTCAAGGTAAAGGTAAGCAAAGAAAAGGCTAATTTAAACACACGAATAAACACAATTAACTAAGAAACTTAATGCAACCTAATTCGGCATAAATAACTAGAATTCAAAGAAAGAAAACGCAAACCTAACACTAAGATAAATAGGAATTTACCTTAACTTTGGCTCTGATACCAAATGATGCGGAACCCCAAGGTTAAAGAACCCGAAACACCTTGAACATACACTTTGATTGCAAAGACAAAGAAGACAAAAACCCTCCCTATTGAACCCCCAAACAACACGTGAATGGAAACGCAAATAATTGGGAAATCGAAGAAAATGAAAACGCCACAATCAAGACAATTGATAAGTTATCAAATTCCTCATGCAATAGAAAAGAAAAGCAAGCAATCTCACTAATCTCCCTAAAGAAATTCGGCCAAGCCAAGAAGAGAATACTCTCAAATGTTTAATTGATCAAAAATCTGCAGGTTACAACTTATGTTAGCCTATTTATATGGTGGCTAACCCTAATTACTCTTAAAACCTAAAACAAACCCTACTAAGGCCTTAATCATTCATAGGCCGAAATTGACATGGGCTTTACAAGCTAAATTAAGCCCACAATAAAGAAAATAAACATACTTAAAGGTAAGTGTTAAAGGCTGAATGTGAAAGCCCAAAACAAGACAAAATAAACAATCAAACTAACTAAACCAAGCCCAACAAGAAGCCCACACGCCTAGCCTATTTAAATACAACTTAAGTGAGTCATGTGACTTTTAAATGAGGCACATGACATGTACAATTAAAAGCCCAAAGTTGTATAAGCCCTTGATGGCTTAAATTGACCCAATTCCTTCACTTGCTTCCAGAAGGCTAAGTACTTTCATTTGGCCTTCAAGCTCTCCAGAACATTTATCAATAGCCTCTTCATGAATTTCTTGAGTGACAAAAGCCTGAACAAAAGATGTCATAGCCATCTTTAGCTTCTGAGCACGTCCTCTCGTTATTGGACCACTAGGCATCTTCAAATGATCTTTGATGGTTGGTGGATCCGTATCAATTAGGAAAGGAGGACAGCCATTGATTTCATTTTTTTTCCTTAATCAATTAGGAATCCTATTAAGGTAGAAAAAAAAAAAACTTACCTAGTTGAATTGGGAAACTAGTTGGCAATCATAGCTTGTTTAGGAATCAAATTACACTCTATTCCTTTATCAATTTTGATGCAAGCACAACTAAGGAACACCAAAAGCAGATTAAGTTCAAGGAAGAGCTAGCATTGTCGGATGGACCGGTGACAAGATTAAGAGCCAAGAAGTTCAAGGAAGCACTAAATGCATATGTGGACCGAATTGTTGAAACTATCCATAGTCAAGAGAGATTGGAGCCGAATGAACATGAGAAGAATCAAATGGGCTTGATTAACTATTTTAAGATAGAAGAGTAGCTTTAGGCTGCCCAAGGGGCTTATTTTATTATGTTGAACTTGTTTTGTTTTAATTATTTAGTTGGACCCTCATATAGCTTAATAGGCTTATTTTAAGTGAGTTGGGCTTACTTTAGCTTGGGCTCATTTAAATTAATTATTTTAGGCTTGTGGGTTGTTGTATTTTAGAGTTAATAAATTTGGGCTTTAGTTATTTGGTGGGTGGCCCATGTGTTAGGTGGCCATGTGTTAGGTGGCCATGTGTTAGGTGGCCTTTTGACTTATTTAAGGTTTGGTGGAGGCCCATGTGTTAGGTGGCCATGTGTTAGGTGGACTTTTGACTTATTTAGGGTTACCTACCTTTTGGGGGCTATAAATACCTCATTATAAGTTGTAAAAGATACATCAAAAACACTTTGGAATATCATCATTTGGCTTAGCCGAATTTTCTTCATTGGAGAGGAAAGCTTGTCTTCTTCTTTTGCATCAAGAACTAATTTCTTATCAAGGTATTTACTTTGTGGTGAATTCTGTTCTTGTGTTTCTAAATCAATCTATTATAAGCGTTTCCATTCACATGTTGTTTGGGGGTTCTTTAGATTGGGAGTTTCTTCTTGTTCATGTTCATGCCATATTGTGTGTTTAAGGGGTTTCGGGTTCTTTAGCCTTGGGGTTCCGCATCATTTGGTATCAGAGCTTGGATTAGGATAAATTCTTATTTATCTTGTGTTAATTTGCTGTTCTATTGTTTTATTTTCATTAGAACAAGATAATTCCGCGTTGTTAAATTTGCAATCTTATTTTATCAATTTCGTGTTCTTCTTTATTTTTGAATTTGTTCTTTTGTGTTCTTCTTTGTTCCTACATCAGATCTTGTGTTTGATGTTTTAAGTTCAAAAAAAAAAAAAAAAAAAAAGGAAAAAAAAAAAAATCGTTGGTACTGTTCAAGTTACTGTTCATAGTACTATTCACAGCACTGTTCATCCGAATTTAAAAAAAAAAACAAAAAGAAAAGTCAACATTGAGATAAAGTTAGGAAAGAAAAATCACAAAGAAACAAAAATTTAGATTTGGTCATACTTTGAATTTGGAGATTAATTTGAAAAGTCAAAGTGAATATTTATGGGTAGTCGTCATTTTTGACTTCTTTGATTTCTTGTCTTTACATTCATTGTATCAAAATTGACTTTTCCATGAGGGAGATATCAATTTCTGCATTTATGCATTAGTTGTCTTTTTCTTTCACTCTAAGTTGCTATTTTTATTGTCTTTTGTAATTTTGCTTCTAGTACACCATAATTAACAAATTGATTCTTGTTAATTAAAATCTGTAATTTTGGACAGCATACATATCTTCTTCTTGTGTGCTCTTTCGTTTTATTCCTTCCGGTAATTTTTGATTCTAGTTTTGAACCTATCTTATTTGTTAAGTATTTTCATTGTATTCCTTTTATATTTTGCTGCTTGTGAATTATTTTGGTTGGAAATTAAATTCTGAAGTGCAACTGAGGACAGCAAGCTTGAGTGGGAAAAGGCTTGAGTGTGTAAGCTTAAAAGAGGGTAAAAGCCAAGTTGAGTGAAACACGAGTGGAGTGCTATCTTTTGAGTGAAATACGTGAGGGAGTGAATTGTGAGGTCTTTTTATTCCCTACTACCATTTGTTGGTAGCTTATAATATACAATGTCAAGAAGGGACGGAAAGGGCGTAATGAGTGAGGAAGAGGAGGAGAATGTGCCAGATTTGAAATTGATGTACAAGGCATTCATGGGTGAATTCAAAAAGTTAACTACTAGGATGGATGGGATGGAAGAGAAAATTAATGAAAGTTCTAGGTCCCAAAATCAGAGTAGGTCAATTGAAAGCCATAGGAATAGAGAGGAAGAAGTGAACAGATTATATGAAGACTATGATGAAGAGGTGCAATTTGTGAGGGGTAGAGAAGGGAGAGAAGAAAGAATGGAGAGGAGAGATAACAACCTTAGTGCCATAAAGATGAATATTCCATCCTTTAGGGGTAGGAATGATGCTGAAGTGTATTTAGAATGGGAAAGAAAGGTAGATATGATTTTTGCTTGTCATAATTACTCAGAAGAAAAGAAGGTGAAATTGGCAGCAGTGGAGTTTACTGATTATGCATTAGTCTGGTGGAATGAGTTGGTAAAAAATAGAAGGCGGAATAGGGAACCACCCATAGGCACTTGGGAAGAGATGAAAAGAGTGTTGAAGAAGAGATTTGTACCATCCTATTACTATAGAGAGTTGCACCAACAATTACATAGACTCACCCAAGGAACCAGTTCAGTAGAGGATTATCACAAGGAGTTGGAGATGTTATTAATCAAAGCAAACATAGAAGAGGAAGAAGAGGTGACAATGGCTCGATTTTTGGGAGGTTTGAATAGGGAAATCGCTGATGTAGTGGAATTGCAACATTATGTAGAGATGGATGACTTAGTAAACATTGCCATGAAGGTGGAAAAGCAACAAAAACAAAGAAGGGCAGCAAGATCATTCTCAAATTCCAACAACAAATGGAGTCCAAAATGGAGCAAAAATGAAGACAGGAAAAAGGAGCACCATTCAGATTCCAAGGAGAAAGGCATTGAAATGAATAGGGGCAAGGAGAAGAGTACTTCAATCCAAAAAGGTACTCCTGATCCTTCATCCAAACCTTCTAAACATAGGGATGTTAAATGCTTTAAATGTCAAGGGCGTGGTCATTATGCATCTGAGTGTCCTAATAGAAAGACCATGTTTATTAGGGGTGGTGAAATTGTTTCTGAATCTGATAATGGTGATGATTCTGATGGTAGTGATTTAAGTATGCCACATTTAGAGGATTGTTCTGATAATGATGGATGTGTTGAATATGCTGTTAAAGGAGAAGCCTTAGTCACTAGGCGTGCATTGAATATAAATGTAAAGGAAGATAGCCTAGAGCAAAGGGAAAATATTTTTCACACTAGATGCTTGGTAGGTGGGAAAGCTTGTAGTCTGATCATAGATGGGGGTAGTTGCACTAATGTAGCTAGTAATACTTTGGTTGAGAAATTGGGGCTGAAATGTGATAAACACCCCAACCCATATAGGCTACAATGGTTGAATGATAGTGGTGAAGTTAAAGTGACCAAGCAGGTAGTAGTTGCATTTTCCATTGGTAGATATGCTGATGAGGTTATATGTGATGTTGTACCAATGCAAGCGGGTCATGTTTTGTTGGGTAGGCCTTGGCAATTTGATAGGCATGTTGTGCATGATGGGCATAAGAATAGGTACTCTTTTGTGCATAATGGGCAGAAAATCACCCTTGCACCTTTATCACCCAAAGAGACTTATCTTGAGCAATTAAAATTCAGCAATCTTCAAGTGGGGATTCGAGTAGTGAGGTGAAAAAGAAAGAAGAGAGAAAAGAGGCCATGAGAGAAAAGAATAAAAATAAAGGCCCAATGGTGAGTGACTGCACAAGTGAGGAAAAGAAAGTGGGATGTGCAGAAGAGAAGAAGTTAGTGAGTGAAAAGAAAGAAAAGAATATAAAAAGTGAGCGAAAAGAAATTGAGAGGAGTGAAAAAGTAAAGAAACAACCATGTTTTTATGCCAAAGAGAGAGAAGTAAAGAGTGCATACTTAGGCAAGAGAGCTTTAATTTTGATTCGATTTAAGCAAACTTTGTTTACTGAAACTGACCTTAACCCCGAGTTGCCTAGTGTTTTTATGACCTTATTGCAGGAGTATGAAGATGTCTTTCCTGAAGATGTACCGCACGGATTACCACCTTTGAGAGGGATTGAGCATCAGATTGACTTTGTACCAGGAGCTCAAATACCTAACCGTCCAGCTTACAGAAGCAATCCAGAGGAGACGAAGGAATTGCAAAGGCAAGTGGATGAATTGCTTCAAAAGGGGTATGTAAGGGAAAGCATGAGTCCTTGTGCTGTACCAGTTCTTTTGGTGCCAAAGAAAGATGGGACTTGGAGGATGTGTGTGGATTGTAGAGCGGTCAACAAAATCACTGTAAAGTATCGCCATCCTATTCCTAGATTAGATGATATGCTTGATGAGTTGCATGGTGCTTGTTTATTCACCAAAATTGATCTTAAAAGTGGCTATCATCAAATTAGGATGAAAGAAGGGGATGAGTGGAAAACTGCATTTAAGACTAAATATGGATTGTATGAGTGGTTAGTGATGCCTTTTGGGTTATCTAATGCACCTAGTACTTTCATGCGCTTAATGAACTATGTCTTGCGTGATTTTCTTGGTAAATTTGTGGTTGTGTACTTTGATGACATTTTAGTTTACAGCAAGTGCTTAAATGATCATATTATGCATGTTAAAGCTGTTTTGGATCTGCTTAGGGAAGAAAAGCTATATGCAAATCTTAGGAAGTGTTCATTTTGCATGGATAAAGTTGTTTTCTTAGGTTTTGTAGTGAGCTCTAAAGGAGTGGAGGTAGATTCTGAAAAGGTGAAGGCTATCCAAGAATGGCCAACGCCTAAGACTGCGAGTGAGGTAAGGAGTTTTCATGGTTTAGCTAGCTTTTATAGGCGATTTGTTAAGGATTTCTCAACTATTGCTGCACCACTGAATGAGGTTGTCAAAAAGAATATCGGGTTTAAATGGGAAAAAGAGCAAGAAAATGCATTTTGCACTTTAAAAGAAAAATTATGTACTGCTCCTGTTTTGCGTTTGCCTGATTTTTCTAAGACTTTTGAGGTTGAATGTGATGCTTCTGGGATTGGTATAGGTGCTGTTTTGATGCAGGAAAATCGTCCCATAGCATATTTCAGTGAGAAGCTGAGTGGGCCAGTGTTGAATTATTCCACCTATGACAAGGAGCTATATGCATTGGTGAGGGCTCTTGAAGTAGGGACAAGGAAAGTTGAGCAAGAGGCATGCAAGTTGGGTGGAATTTCTGGAAACATTCCCATATGTGATCAAGTACAAGCAAGGTAAGGAAAATGTTGTGGCTGATGCACTATCTAGAAGGTACGCTTTGATTTCTATGCTTACTTCTAAGTTACTTGGATTTGAGCATTTGAAAGAGTTGTATATCGGTGATGCTGATTTTGCTAATGTGTATCAAGCTTGTGAATATGCTGCATTTGATAAGTTTTATAGGCATGAAGGCTATCTTTTTAGGGGTAAACAACTTTGTATTCCTACATGTTCAGTTAGGGAATTGCTTGTTAGGGAATCACATAGTGGAGGGTTAATGGGGCATTTTGGTGTGCAAAAGACCTTGGATATGCTTAGTGAACATTTTTATTGGCCAAATATGAGAAGAGATGTGGAAAGAGTTTGTGCCAGGTGTATTACATGCAAACAAGCTAAATCTAGGTCTATGCCTCATGGTTTATATACACCCTTACCTGTGCCTAGTGAGCCTTGGACTGACATATCAATGGACTTTGTTTTGGGATTGCCTAGGACTAGGAAAGGTAAGGATAGCATATTTGTTGTTGTGGATAGATTTAGTAAAATGGCTCATTTCATTGCTTGCCATAAAACAGATGATGCAACAAATATTGCTGATCTTTTCTTTAGGGAGGTGGTTCGAATTCATGGTGTACCAAGAACCATTATTTCAGATAGGGATGTTAAGTTCCTAAGTCATTTTTGGAGAGTCTTGTGGGGAAAGTTAGGCACTAAACTTTTATTTTCTACTACATGTCACCCACAAACTGATGGACAAACTGAGGTAGTTAATAGGACTTTAGGAACCATGTTGCGTGCAATTGTTGGAAAGAATTTGAAAACTTGGGAAGATTGTTTGCCATTCATTGAGTTTGCATATAATCGCTCCACACATTCTTCTACAGGTTATTCTCCATTTGAAATTGTGTATGGTTTTAATCCAATAACTGTGTTGGATTTGATGCCTTTACCTCTAAATAAGCTTGCTAGCTTAGATGGCAAAAAGAAGGCTGATTTGGTTAAAATAATACATGAGAAAGCACGTGAACAAATTGAGAAAAAGAATCGCATGTATGCACAAAAGGCTAATAAAGGGAGAAAACAGGTTATTTTTGAACCAGGTGACTGGGTTTGGGTGCACATGCGAAAAGAGAGGTTTCCACAACAAAGGAAGTCAAAACTTGATGCAAGGGGAGATGGACCATTTCAAGTGTTGGAACGCATCAATGAAAATGCATATAAGATTGACTTACCAGGTGAGTATAATGTTAGTGCCACTTTCAATGTTTCTGACTTATCTTCTTTTGATCTCGATTCAGATTCGAGGACGAATCCTTTTGAAGAGGGAGGGGATGATGCAAGCACAACTAAGGAACACCAAAAGCAGATTAAGTTCAAGGAAGAGCTAGCATTGTCGGATGGACCGGTGACAAGATTAAGAGCCAAGAAGTTCAAGGAAGCACTAAATGCATATGTGGACCGAATTGTTGAAACTATCCATAGTCAAGAGAGATTGGAGCCGAATGAACATGAGAAGAATCAAATGGGCTTGATTAACTATTTTAAGATAGAAAAGTAGCTTTAGGCTGCCCAAGGGGCTTATTTTATTATGTTGAACTTGTTTTGTTTTAATTATTTAGTTGGACCCTCATATAGCTTAATAGGCTTATTTTAAGTGAGTTGGGCTTACTTTAGCTTGGGCTCATTTAAATTAATTATTTTAGGCTTGTGGGTTGTTGTATTTTAGAGTTAATAAATTTGGGCTTTAGTTATTTGGTGGGTGGCCCATGTGTTAGGTGGCCATGTGTTAGGTGGCCTTTTGACTTATTTAAGGTTTGGTGGGAGGCCCATGTGTTAGGTGGCCATGTGTTAGGTAGACTTTTGACTTATTTAGGGTTACCTACCTTTTGGGGGCTATAAATACCTCATTATAAGTTGTAAAAGATACATCAAAAACACTTTGGAATATCATCATTTGGCTTGGCCGAATTTTCTTCATTGGAGAGGAAAGCTTGTCTTCTTCTTTTGCATCAAGAACTAATTTCTTATCAAGGTATTTACTTTGTGGCGAATTCTGTTCTTGTGTTTCTAAATCAATCTATTATAAGCGTTTCCATTCACATGTTGTTTGGGGGTTCTTTAGATTGGGAGTTTCTTCTTGTTCATGTTCATGCCATATTGTGTGTTTAAGGGGTTTCGGGTTCTTTAGCCTTGGGGTTCCGCATCAAATTTCCTTTCTTAAATTGCCGCCAATTATATTTGTTTCCATTTGTGTTCCATTTCTTAATTATTCATTTTTCATTTCTTATCCTTACATTGTCCATTCATTATCCATTTCTTATCCTTACTTTATCCATTCATTATCCATTTCTTTATCCATTTCTTATCCATTCATTATCCATTTCTTTATCCATTTCTTATCCATTCATTATCCATTTCTTATCCATTTCTTATCCATTCATTATCCATTTCTAATCATTTCCTTACCATTTCTACCATCTTTTGTCTACTGATTTGCTATCATTTCTTCACCATATACCTACTGATTTACCATCATTTTACCATCACTTTGCCTTTAATTTGCACACAATTAATACATTTATCAAGCTTGTGTACATTTTCGGCCTAGTGTCATTTTTTGGTAACTCAAATTATTTTTGTTGCATGCAAACTGATTTGTCTTTGTCATTTGTCTAAATTGAGTTCTTTATTGTTTTCTTACTTTGTCGGGTAGATTAAATAGGTTCTAAATTCGATTTACTTTGTAGTGAATTGAATTCGTTCATCTTGGCCAGAATTGTCATTTTCTTTGTTTCTTGTTACTTAATTTCTTGTTTAAGCTAGCTTTTGTTCATTTTACATTGTTAGAGTATTTTTGATTGTTCTAGTACTCTAATTTGATTAATTCAAGTGGTATACCTTTTCTTTGTCCGTGTATCACCTCCATTGTGTCTAGTGTCTTCTTTCTAGTTTTTGAGCTTTCTGTTTTATTGTTAGTGTTTATTTCTTTGTATTCCTAACGTTTTTCAAATTGATTTGTCTTCTGGATTCCGAAGTGCAATTTGAGAGTTGCAAATAAGAGAGGAAAAAGGCAAGAGTTTGTGAGGACAACAAAGAGGGTAAAAGCCTTGTTGAGTGTAAACACGAGAGCTTGTGAGATTGTTTATTCTAACAATTTTTGCAGGTTAAACACCATGTCTGACGAATCCAGCAAGAGAGCTATGACCCCGGAACAAATGTCGTTTGCCCTACAAGCCATACAAGGAACTCTTGAAACCTTGATGAGGGAGCACAGAGAAAATAACGGGAGGTTGGATAAGTTAGAAGCAAGTACATCCAATGGCTCAAAGAGAACAGCAAGAAGAGGAAGGTGGATAAATGAACATGAAGAAGCCGAAGTGGAGGAATGGGAAGACTTTGATGAAGTACAATCCACAAGGGGTAGAGCAAGGAGAGTGGAAAGGTTGGACAGCAATGTAAGTGCAATCAAGATGAACATTCCACCTTTCAAAGGTAGGAATGATGCTGAAGTTTATTTGGAATGGGAGAGGAAGGTAGATATGATCTTTTCCTGCCATAACTATTCCGAAGATAAAAAGGTAAAGTTGGCAGCCGTGGAGTTTTGTGACTATGCCTTGGTGTGGTGGAATGAATTAGTTAAAAACCGAAGAAGTCATAGAGAACCACCTATTTCCACATGGGATGAAATGAAGAGGGTCATGAAAAAGAGGTTTGTCCCATCTTATTATTATCGAGAGTTGTACCAGCAACTACATAGGCTTACTCAAGGAAGTAAATCAGTGGAAGATTATCATAAGGAGATGGAGTTACTAATGATCAAAGCCAACATAGAAGAAGAAGAAGAGGTGACTATGGCTCGGTTTTTGGGTGGATTGAATCGAGAAGTTGCTGATGTAGTGGAACTACAATACTATGGAGACATGGATGAATTAGTTGGCATTGCTGATGCGGAACCCCAAGGCTAAAGAACCCGAAACCCCTTGAACATACAATATGGCATGAACATGAACAAGAATAAACCCCTAATCTAAAGAACCCCCAAACAACTATGTGAATGGAAACGCTTATAATAGATTGATTTAAAACACAAGAACGGAATTCGCCACAAAGTATTTACCTTGATAAGAATTAAAGTTCTTGATGCAAAAGAAGAAGACAAACAATCCTCTCCAATGAAGAATTTGGCCAAGCCAAATAAAAGTCTCAAAATATCATAATCTCTAAGTCTGAATTACAAATTCGTTTTTGAGGAGTATTTATACTCACTTAAGCTAATAAAAACCCTAATTAATCAAATAGGCCTTAAAACATGGGCCTTACACTAAGATAACTAAAGCCCACACTAATTAACTTAAAATTTAGCCCAAAAAGCCTAAAAAGAACTAATTAAATGAGCCCAAGCTAATTAAAGCCCATCTCACTTAAATAAGCCCAAAAAAATAAATTAAGGCCTAACATATTACAAATAATCAAATGAAAATAATAAATAAAATCCTAAACTAAAAGCCCAAATAAATCAGCCCCTTAATCCACTAATTAGCACATGCATTGCACATGCTCTAGCTCACATGCATAGCACATGTCAAGGTCACATGATCGGCACATGTCAAGTGTCACATGACCTGCACATGTTAAGTCGTCACATGACTAGCACATGTCCATCTTCAATTTGGCTTCTTCATAAATTTGGCCCATGGACTTCCTTCAAGCCTTCTTTAACTTCTCCAAATTTGATCTCCATGAATATGAACTTCCATTGTTTATAATCTTGAAATGTTGACCCCCCTGTGCACGCATCAATTGCCATGAAGGTGGAGAGGCAACAAAAGCAAAGGAGGACAGCAAGGACATTTTCGAGTTCCAGCAATAAGTGGAACCAGAAATGGAGCAAATTTGAAGAAAGGAACAAAGAATATCATTCAGCTCCTAAAGAGAAAGAAATCGAAGCAAACAAAAGCAAGGATAAGAGTACACCCATTCAAAAAGGTACTACTGATCCTTCAACCAAACTTTCTAAACATAGGGATATTAAGTGCTTTAAATGTCAGGGTAGAGGTCATTATGCATCTGATTGTCCTAATAGGAAAACTATGTTTATTAAGGGGGGTGAGATTGTTTCTGAGTCTGAATATGAAAATGAGTCTGATGATGGGGAGTTGAGCATGCCACCTTTAGAGGATTGTTCTGATAATGATGAATATGTTGAGTATGCTGTTAAAGGGGAAGCTTTAGTTACTAGGCGTGTATTGAATATGAATGTAAAAGAAGAAGGCTTAGAACAGCGTGAACATATTTTCCATACTAGATGTTTGATAGGTGGGAAGGCTTGTAGTTTGATCATTGATGGGGGTAGTTGCACGAACGTGGCTAGCACTATCCTAGTGGATAAATTGGGCTTGAAATGTGAAAAACACCCTAGTCCCTATAGATTGCAATGGCTAAATGACAGTGGGGAAGTTAAGGTGACTAAGCAAGTTAGAGTTACATTTTCTATTGGTAGATATGTGGATGAAATTGTGTGTGATGTAGTCCCTATGCAAGCTGGTCACATATTGTTGGGTAGACCTTGGCAGTTTGATAGGAGAGTAATGCATGATGGGTATAAGAATAGGTACTCTTTGTACATAATGGTAATAAAGTTACACTTGCACCAATGTCACCAAAAGAAACTTATCTTGAACAAATGAGAATGCAGCAATCTTCAAGTGGGAGTTCGGGAAGTGAGGAAAAGAAAAATGAGAGTAAAGAGGCCATGAGAGAAAAGAAACATGATAAAGGCCCAATGGTGAGTGACTGCACAGGAGAGGAAAAGAAAGTGGGATGTGCAGGAGAGAAGAAGATAGTGAGTGAAAAAAAGAAGAGTGATATGAGAGTTGTAAGAAAAGACAATGAGAGGAGTGAAAAGGTAAAAGTGCAATCTTGTTTTTATGCAAAACCGAGGGAACTCAATAGTGCCTACTTAGGCAAGAGAGCTTTGGTCATAATTCGATTTAGGGAGAATTTCTGTTCTCAAACTGACCTTAACCCCGATTTGCCTAGTGTTTTTGTGGATCTTTTGCAGGAATATGCAGATGTCTTTCCAGAAGATGTTCCACATGGCTTACCACCCTTGAGAGGGATTGAGCATAAAATAGACTTTGTGCCAGGATCCCAAATTCCAAATCGTCCAGCTTATAGGAGCAATCCCGAGGAGACAAAGGAATTGCAACAACAAGTGGATGAATTACTTCAAAAGGGATATGTGCGGGAAAGCATGAGTCCTTGTGCTGTTCCGGTCCTATTAGTGCCAAAGAAGGATAGAACATGGAGGATGTGCATTGATTGCCGTGCGGTCAACAAAATCACGGTAAAGTATCGCCACCCTATTCCTAGATTAGATGATATGCTGGATGAATTGTATGGTGCTTGTGTTTTCACCAAAATTGATTTAAAAAGTGGCTATCATCAAATTAGGATGAAAGAGGGAGATGAGTGGAAAACTGCGTTTAAGACAAAATATGGTTTGTATGAGTGGTTAGTAATGCCATTTGGGTTATCTAATGCACCTAGTACATTCATGCGTTTAATGAATCATGTCTTGCTTGAGTTTCTTGGTAAATTTGTGGTTGTTTACTTCAGTGAGAAGCTGAGTGGACCAGTTCTGAACTATTCCACCTATGATAAGGAGTTGTATGCATTAGTGAGAGCACTTGAAGTGTGGGAGCACTATTTGCTGCCTAAGGAGTTTGTAATCCACAGTGACCATCAATCGCTCAAGTATTTGAAGGGTCAAGGAAAATTGAACCGAAGGCATGCAAGTTGGGTAGAATTCTTGGAAACCTTTCCATATGTGATAAAATACAAGCAAGGTAAAGAAAATGTGGTGGCTGATGCACTATCTCAAATGTATGCTTTGATTTCTATGCTTACTTCTAAATTACTTGGATTTGAGCAATTGAAAGAATTGTATGTGAAAGATGCTGATTTTGCCACCATATTTCATGCTTGTGAAAATGCTGCTTTTGATAAGTTCTATAGGCATGAGGGATATTTATTTAGAGGAAAACAACTTTGCATTCCTACATGTTCTATTAGAGAGTTGCTTGTGAGGGAGTTTTGTGGGGAAAACTGGGTACTAAACTTTTATTTTCTACTACATGTCACCCACAAACCGATGGACAAACTGAAGTAGTTAACAGGACTTTAGGGACTTTGTTGCGTTCCATTGTTGGAAAGAACCTGAAAACTTGGGAAGATTGTTTGCCATTTATTGAATTTGCATATAATCGTGCTGTGCATTCTTCTACAGGATTTTCACCTTTTGAAATTGTGTATGGTTTTAATCCTTTAACTGTTTTGGATTTAATGCCTTTGCCTTTGAATGAGCTTACTAGTTTAGATGGTAAAAGGAAGGCTGAAGTGGTTAAAGCAATACATGAGAAGGCACGTGAGCAGATTGAAAAGAAAAACCGCATGTATGCTCAAAAAGCGAATAAAGGGCGAAAGCAAATCATATTTGAACCAGGAGATTGGGTTTGGGTGCATATGAGGAAAGAGCGGTTTCCACAGCAAAGGAAGTCGAAACTTGATGCAAGGGGTGATGGCCCGTTTCAAGTGTTAGAACGCATCAATGACAATGCCTATAAAATCGACTTGCCTGGTGAGTATAACATTAGTGCTTCTTTTAATGTTTCTGATTTGTCTCCTTTTGATTTTGATTCAGATTCGAGGACGAATCCTTTTGAAGAGGGAGGGGATGATGCGAAATGGACCAGGAAGCCATCAAGAGATGACTTGGCTTTGCCAAGTGAGCCAATTACTAGAGCTAGGGCCAAGAAGTTCAAGGGAGCCTTAGAAGTCTACTTGGGCCGAATGGTGGAAGCCATGGAGGAGCAATGGCGTGATGGGCAAAGCAAGGCCAAGGCCATGCCATTGAGGCCGAATGTTGAAGGGCCATTTGAAGGAAGTGTGGTCCATGCTTTATGTGCCACATATGGGCTACAAGGGGATTGATTTGATTGGGCCCATAGTTAGGACCTTTATATGTATTTTTCTTTTGGGTTAAATTAGTTTGTTATTAGGCTTTTTAAGTGTGCTCACGCCAACTTGTATTGGGCAGCCCAAGTGTTTTCCTTTATATGTTATTTGGGCCAAATTCTCATTACCAATAAGTAGAGAATTCGGCCACCCCATTAGTCTTAGGGTTAAGTCTTTAGTTGGTGGCATATAAATACTACCTTAAACCTAATTGTGGAACAGATTTTGATTAATTGAGAAGTTCATTTGGCTTAGCCGAATTTCTTAGTGAGAGAGGCAGATTTGCATTCTTTCATTTTGCATTAGGAATTTAGTTAACTTATCAATCATTGATTGTGGCGTTTTCTATTTCCTTCATCCCAATTATTTGCGTTCTCAATCACAGGTTGATTGTGGGTTCAATAGGGAGGGATTTTAACTTGTTCGTCTTTGTTGATCATAGTGCGTTTTAGGGGTTTCGGGTTCATATAACCTTGGGGTTCCGCGTCAGGAAACAAGTGGTGTTCACCCCTGGAGATTGGGTTTGGGTACATTTCAGAAAGGAGAGGTTCCCAAACCAATGGAAGGGCAAGCTGGATGCACGTGATGATGGTCCTTTCCAAGTCTTGGAGCGCATCAACGATAATGCATATAAAATAGACTTGTCAGGTGAGTATGGTGTTTCAGCTGCATTTAATGTTTCTGACCTTTCTCCTTTTAATGTGGATTCAGATTTAAGGACAAATCTTTTTGAGGAGGGAGTGAATGATACGGATCAGCCAACCACTAAGGACCCTTTGAAGATGCCGAGTGGTCCAATCACAAGAGGGCGAGCTAAGAAGCTGAAGATGGCTATGACAACCTATATGCAAGGCTTTGTTACTCAAGAACTACAAGAAGATGCCTTTGAAAAATGTCAAAGAGAACTTGAAGGAGGCATTCACAAAGTACTTAGCCTTTTAAAAGCTTGTGATGGAATTGGGCCAACTTAAGTCATTTTTGGGTTTATACAACTTTGGGCTTTAATTGTACAAGTCATGTGCTTCATTTAAAAGTCACATGACTCATTTAATTAGTGACTTAATGGGCTAGACGTTTTTGGGCTTTCTTTAATGGGTTTATTTTAGTTAGTTGGGCTTTTAGTTAATATTTATTAGTGGGCTTGTAAATTCGGCCAACACTTATTCAAAGTATTAGTTTTATTTTAAGCTTTGTTTGGACCTTTGTAAATGGGCTTATTTAATTGATTTGATTAGCCCATTAGGAATTCGGCCTACCTTAGTAAAAGGCCTCATTAGGGTTTTCTTTAAGTTTTTTGGTAGCTAGGGTTAGCCACCCTATAAATAGAATATGTTATGTTGAGAATTTCAGATTTTTGAATGACATTTTCTTGGCATAGCCGAATTATTTGCTTAGATTGAGAGAGTTAGGACCCCAAGTTCACTTATGTAGGCATAAAGCTAAATTTGACTCAAACCCATCCAAATTCAGCTCTCCCCTTTAAAATCCGGCCCCCTCATGTTTTCTAAGTCTTATTTAGTTATTTTGGCCCAACTCTTTAGAAGAGATAAGCCCAACTTTAGCCTAACCACTTAAACTACACAAAACACTCAAATAAGCCAAAAAGAATAAAACAAACCTAATTAAATAAGCCCAAAACTTTTTCTAAGGTACTAGGCTGCCTAAATACATTTAATTATATGTCATTACAAGAATAGAAGCTAAACAAAATAGCTTGAAGGCCTAATAAACCATTCTGCCCCAACTTATCTTCACAGCCCTATTTAGCTTCATTCTCCTCTTGAACTTGCATCTTCTCCACATAAGGTCTCATAAATACTTGTAGGACTTCTTTAAGTTTCTTTGACCTTGACTTTGTGCCATTATGCTTGGTCGTGCTCATATCAATTGTTTACCTTTCATTGAATTTGCTTATAATAGAAGTATTCATTCTTCTACTGGTTTTTCACCATTTGAAATTGTTTATGGTTTTAACCCACTGACTGTGCTTGATCTTTGTCCATTGCCTTTAAATGAGCTTTCAAGTTTAGATGGCAACAGGAACGTGGTAAAGACTTTGCATGAGAAAGCCAGGGCTAACATTTAGAAGAGGAACCAGAAGTATGCTGAAAGAGCCAATAAAGGAAGGAGACAAGTGGTATTTGCTCTTGGAGATTGGGTTTGGGTGCATTTTCAGAAGGAAAGGTTTCCAAACCAAAGGAAGGAAAAGTTGGATGCACGTGGTGATGGTCCATTTCAAGTCTTGGAGTGCATTAATAATAATGCTTACAAGATAGATTTACCAAGTAAGTATGGTGTTTCGGCTACATTTAATGTTTTTGACCTTTCTCCTTTTCATGTGGTTGCAGATTTGAGGACAAATCTTTTTGAGGAGGGAGGGAATGATACGGATCTAATAACAATGCCATCAACCACCAATGATCCTTTGAAGATGCCTAGTGGTCCAATAACAAGAGGACGTGCTCAGAAGCTAAAGATGGTTATGTCATCTTTTGTTCAAGGCTATGTCACTCAAGAAATTCATGAAGAGGCTATTGAGAAATGCTATGGAGAGCTTGAAGGCCAAATTAAAGTACTTAGCCTTTTGGAAGCCAATGAAGGAATTGGGCCAATTTAAGCCATCAAGGGCTTATGCAACTTTGGGCTTTTAATTGTACATGTCATGTGCTTCATTTAAAAGTCACATGACTCCTTTAAGTTGTGGTTTAATGGGCTAGGTGTGTAGGGCTTTTATTTTGGGTTTCTTCTAGTTATTCTGGGTTTTAATTAGTCTTTCGTTTGGGCCTTCATATTCGGCCTATAAGACTTAATTTTCAGTATGTTTATTTTCTTTAGTTTGGGCTTAATTTAGCTTGTAAAGCGCATGGTAATTGTGGCCTATGTGTGTTTAAGCCTTATTAGGGTTTGATTTTAGCTTTTAAGGGTTATGAGGGTTAGCCACCATATAAATAGGCTAATAGGAGTTGTAAACTTCAGATTTTGATCAATTAAACTTTTGAGAGTTTTCTCTTATTGGCTTGGTCGAAATTATTTAGAGAGATTAGTGAGAATTGCTTGCTTATCTTTTCTATTGCATGAAAAATTTGATTACTTATCAATTGTCCTGATTGTGGCATTTTCATCTTCTTCGTTTCTCGATTATTTGCTTTTCCATTCACTTGTTGTTTAGGGGTTCAATAGGGAGGGTGTTTGTCTTCTTTGTCTTTGCAATCAAAGTGTATCTTCAAGGGGTTTCGGGTTCCGCATCAATTTTCATCAACCCATCTGCCCCTCCTGGCTGTCCTTTGAGATGCATTAGAGGCACTCATTTCAAACCTTTCTTCCATCCCTTCTATCTTAGTATTCAACTTTTTAAACTCACTGATGAATGCTTTATACATCATCTTCATATCAGGCACATTTTCATCCTCCTCCTCATGCATTGTCTCCTTTCCTTCCTTTCTTGACATGATCTTTATAAGCTGCAAAAAAAGTTAGAGAGAAAAATAAAAAAGACCCGGACACGTAACATAAATATGTTCTTGTACTCGCACAAAATGCAGTATTATATACCCAAAAATGCGCTAAGGGTTTAAATGGAATGCATAATGTGCTTGTATGACAATAGACAATGTGCACGCCCCAAAAGTAAAGGCCACCTGCGCTAAAATAATTCAAGGCATGCATAAGGTTTGATGCGTGCACAGGGGGGTCAACCCATCATGACAATCCTACACGAGCCAAATTGTGGAAATTATGGAAAGTCAAGAGAGATTGGGGTCGAATGGCATTAATGCCAATGCAATGGGGCCGAATGGACATGAGAAGAATCAAATGGGCTTGATCAACTATTTTAAGCTAGTAGAGTAGCTTTAGGTGGCCCAAGGGACTTATTTTATTATATTGGACTTGTTTTGTTTTAATTTATTTAGTTGGACCCTCATATAGTTTAATAGGCTTATTTTAAGTGAATTGGGCTTATTTTAGCTTGCACTCATTTAATTTAATTATTTTAGGCTTGTGGGCTGTATTTTAGAGTTAATAAGTTTGGGCTTTAGTTATTTGGTGGGAGGCCCATGTGTTAGGTGGCCTTTTGACTTATTTAGGGTTTGGTGGGAGGCCCATGTGTTAGGTGGCCTTTTGACTTATTTAGGGTTACCTACCTTTTGGGGGCTATAAATACCTCATTATAAGTTGTAAAAGGCATATTTTAAACATTTTTGAATATCATTATTTGGCTTGGCCGAATTTTCTTCAAGGGAGAGGATTTGCTTGTCTTCTTCTTTTGCATGAAGAACTAATTTCTTATCAAGGTATTTTCTTGTGGCGAAATCTGTTCATATGCTTTAAATCAACCTTATTATATGCGTTTCCTTTCATAAATTGATTGGGGGTTCATTAAAGTTGGGGATTTATACGTATTCTTGTTCTTGCCATATTGTGTGTTCTTAGGGGTTTCGGGTTCTTTAGCCTTGGGGTTCCGCATCATTTGGTATCAAAGCTTGGATTAGGATAAATTCTTATTTATCTTGTGTTTATTTGCTGTTCTATTATTTTATTTCCATTAGAACAAGATAATTCCGCGTTGTTTAATTTGCAATCTTATTCTTATCAATTTCGTGTTCTTCTTTATTTTTGAATTTGTTCTTTTGTGTTCTTCTTTGTTCCTACATCAGATCTTGTATTTCATGTTGTAAGTTAAAAAAAAAAATTCGTTGGTACTGTTCATAGTACTATTCACAGCACTGTTCATCCGAATTTAAAAAAAAAAGAAAAGTCAACATTGAGATAAAGTTAGGAAAGAAAAATCACAAAGAAACAAAAATTTAGATTTGGTCATACTTTGAATTTGGAGATTAATTTGAAAAGTCAAAGTGAATATTTATGGGTAGTTGTCATTTTTTACTTTCTTTGATTTATTGTCTTCACATCCATTGTATCAAAATTGACTTTTCCATTAGGGAAATACCAAAATTCACATTTGTTATACTTTGAATTTGGAAATTAATTTGAAAAGTCAAAGTGGTAATCTATGGGTAGGTGTCATTTTTTACCTTATTTGATTTCTTGTCTTCACATCCATTGTATCAAAATTGACTTTTCCATTAGAAAAATACCAAAATTCAAATTTGTCCAACATTTGAATTTGAAAATTAATTTGAAAAGTCAAAGTGGCAATTTGTTGGTGATGCGTGCACAGGGGGGTCAACATTGCAACGTTATAAACATTGCAAGTTCATATTCATGGAGATCAAATTTAAGAAGTGTTATAAAGAGCTTGAAGGAGGCTTGCACAAAGTACTTAGCCTTTTGGAAGCTTCTAGTGAAATTGGGCCAACTTAAGCCATTTTTGGGCCAATTTAAGTCATTTTTGGGTTTATACTACTTTGGGCTTTATTTGTACAAGTCATGTGCTTCATTTAAAAAGTCACATGACTCATTTATTTAATGACTTAATGGGCTAAACGAATTGGGCTTTTAGTTTGGGTTTAGTTTAGTTATTTTGGGTTTTTAATTAGTCTTTCTTTTGGGCTTATTTTAAGTGTGTTTAATTCTTTAGTTTGGGCTTAATTTATCTTGTAAAGCCCATGGACAATTCGGCCTAGCTTAGTTTAAGGCCTCATTAGGGTTTTCTTTATGTTATTTTGCTAGCTAGGGTTAGCCACCATATAAATAGGCTATTATAGATTGTAAACGGCAGATTTTGAATGATATTCTTGGCATAGCCGAATTTATTTGCTTAGATTAAGAGAGTGAATTGCTTTCTTTTCTATTGCATGAAGAATTTGATTAACTTATCAATCGTTTGATTGTGGCGTTTTTCAGTTCTTTGTTTCCCGATTATTTGCGTTTTCAGTCACAGGTTGATTGGGGGTTCAATAGGGAGGGTGTTTGTCTGATTTTGGTTTGCTATTCAAATTGTATGTGGTGGTTTGTAGCTCGTTAGCTATTGGGTTCCGCATCATTTGGTATCAGAGCCAAAATTAAGGTAAATTCCTATTTATCTTAGTGTTAGGTTTGCGTTTTCTTTTCCTTGAATTCTTTTTGTTTATGCCGAATTAGGTTGCATTAAGTTTCTTAGTTAATTGTGTTTCTTTGTGTGTTTAAATTAGCCTTTTTCTTTTCTTACCTTTACCTTGAATTCGTGAAATAGCCTTGAACCGAAAACTTGAACATCCTTAGCTTGAATCCGAATCCTTGTAGGAGGAGATTAGAGATTAGTTTACTGTTTTGAAAAAAAAAAATCAGAAAACTTCGAAAGGCCATAACTTTTGATATAGGAGTCCGATTTGTTATTATAATATCATTCTGGAAAGAGAATTTGGAGCTCTACAATCGTTACTTGGGCTTTGCCCTATGTAACTGCAATTTTCGGCCCTTAAAAACGACGTTTAAGCCTCCATTTTCCACCTTGAAGTTTTGCGTTTGAAAAAAAAAATAAATAAATAAATGGTAGAAAACCGAATTTGATTTCTGATCACTTTGGGCTTGTGAAGTTTGGTAGTTGTAGACTGTTGTTATCTATTTCCTATAAAAAAAAAAAGAAGAAAAAAAAAACGTGAAAGAAGAGAAATAAAGAAGAATCTTGCGTGTGGAGAAAAGTGTAGAGGAGCAATTCGGTCAAGGGAGTTTATATAGCAATAAGGGAAGATCCAAATCCTTTAAGGGGTGGGAAAACTTAATCCTAAGTGCTTGAGGATTAGGGGCAGCAATTAATCCTTTTCATAATAGAGATAGGAAAAATTAATCCTATCTATTTTGGGAATAGGAAAATTAATCCTATCTGTTTTGGGAATAGGAAAACTTAATCCTATCTATTTTGGGAATAGGAACATTAATCCTATCTGTTTTGGGAATAGGAAAACTTAATCTTAAACCACCTTTGATTATTATTATTATCCACTTCGGATAAGGATTCATTTGTGCTACCATTTGCTTATCATTTTTGGTAACATTTTCCTATCATTTGCTATCCATTTTTGGTAACATTTTAGTACCATTTTTGCTGTCATTTTTGCACCATTTTGGTATCATTTTTTTTGCCATCATTTGCCTACCATTTTGCACCATTTTGCCATCATTTTTACACCATTTTGCCATCATTTTGCACACAACTTGACACATTAATTAGAGCTTAATACACCATTCGGCCTAATCATCATTTTAGCTTTAAATTGAATTGTCTTGAGTGCATTCTATCTTAATTAGTATAATTAGGATTTTTTTTTGTTATTTTCTTGCTTTGTTGGGTAGAATAACTAGGATCTATATTTGATTTACTTTGTAGTGAGTCAGATTCATACATTTTGTCCAGAATTGTCATTTTTTTTTATATTCTTGTTGCGTAGTTCTTTGTTTGAGCTTGCTTTTGTTCCATTACACTGTTAGAGTATCTTTGCTTGTTCTAATACTCTAATTTTGATATAATCAAGTGGTATACCGGTCTTGTCCGTGTACCACCTCCATTTTGTTTAGTGTCTTCTTTTCTAGCATTGAGCTTTCTGTTATTGTTAGTCGCTTATTTCCTTGCTTTCTAAAACGTACTCAAATTCTTGGTTTGTGTATTGAATTCTGAAGTGCAATTTAAGAGTTGCAATTAGAGTGGTAAAAGGCAAGAGCGTGTGAGTACATTAAGAGGGTAAAAGCCTTGTTTGAGTGAAACACGAGAGGAGTGACATCCTTTGAGTGCAAACACGTGAGGGAGTGTGTGAGGTTATTGTCTAACATCTGTTTTGCAGAATTCAAATCATGTCAAGAAGAGAAGAAAAGGAAACAATGTATGAGGAGGAGGAAGCCATGCCCGATATGAAAGTGATGTACAAGGCCTTCATTAATGAGTTCAAGAAGCTAAACGCTAGAATGGACGGGATGGAGGAGAAATTTGAAGTGAGTGCATCTAATAATTCTAGGAGAATAGCAAGGAGAGGAAGATGGACTGATGAGAATGTTAGGGCTGACTTAGAAGATTTAGATGAAGAAGAGACTAGTGGTAGATTGGATGGGAATTTAGGTAACATTAAGCTTAAGATTCCTCCATTTAAGGGTAGAAATAGTGCTGAAGAGTACCTAGAATGGGAAAGGAAGGTTGAAATGATCTTTGATTGTAATAGGTATTCTGAAGAGAAGAAAGTGAAGATAGCAGCTGTGGAGTTCACAGATTATGCATTATTTTGGTGGGATCAATTGAATATGGGTAGAAGGAAGATGAGGAGACGTCCTATTAGTAGTTGGGAGGATATGAAGGAGGCCATGAGGAAAAGATTTGTGCCTTCACACTATTTTAGGGAGTTACATCAGAGGTTGCATAGGCTAGTGCAAGGAGCTAGATCAGTAGAAGATTATCACAAGGAGATGGAGATGCTATTGATCAAAGCTAACATAGAAGAGGAGGAAGAGGTAATAATGGCTTGGTTTCTAGGAGGTTTGAATAAAGAAATTGCGGATGTAGTTGAATTGCAACATTATGGAAAAATGGAGGACTTAGTGAGCATTGCCATTAAGGTGGAAAGGCAACAGAAACAAAGGAGGGTAGCAAGGTCATTCTCAAATTCCAACAACAAGAGTTGTTCAAACTGGAGCAAAAATAAAGATTCTGAAGATATGGAATTGAGGTTTAAACAACTCTTTAGACAGCTAGATAAGTGTTTGAAAAAGGAGAAAATAAAGAAAGAGGAAGTTGCAATGGAAGAGATTGTGTGTGAAGCTGAAAGAGATGCTATAGATTTGTATGACAATGAGGTTGTGAGTGAAGAAGAAATCAGTGGAAGTGAAGTAGTTGTTGTTTTGAGTGAGAAAGAAGATGTTTGTTTAGTTGAGATGGAAGATCAGCATGTTATGATTGATCCTGTAGTGCCTAAGGAGGTTGAGTTGAACATGGAGAAAGGAGAGGACCATGATCAGAATGAAATGGTTGCATTGAATAATCATGTTTTTCCTAGTGTTTTTTTTAAATTGCAGGAACATGATGAGTTCTTTGTTGAAGAAGCATTCATTTTATTTCCACCAATTCAAAAGATCGTATATGAAGATGAATTTATTCTACAAGTGCCAATTCCCAACTTGAACAAGACGAAGATTCGAGGACGAATCTTTTCTAAAGAGAGAGGGAATGATGCGTGCACAGGGGGGTCAACATTGCAACGTTATAAACATTGCAAGTTCATATTCATGGAGATCAAATTTAAGAAGTGTTATAAAGAGCTTGAAGGAGGCTTTCACAAAGTACTTAGCCTTTTGGAAGCTTCTAGTGAAATTGGGCCAACTTAAGCCATTTTTGGGCCAATTTAAGTCATTTTTGGGTTTATACTACTTTGGGCTTTATTTGTACAAGTCATGTGCTTCATTTAAAAAGTCACATGACTCATTTATTTAATGACTTAATGGGCTAAACGAATTGGGCTTTTAGTTTGGGTTTAGTTTAGTTATTTTGGGTTTTTAATTAGTCTTTCTTTTGGGCTTATTTTAAGTGTGTTTAATTCTTTAGTTTGGGCTTAATTTATCTTGTAAAGCCCATGGACAATTCGGCCTAGCTTAGTTTAAGGCCTCATTAGGGTTTTCTTTATGTTATTTTGCTAGCTAGGGTTAGCCACCATATAAATAGGCTATTATAGATTGTAAACGGCAGATTTTTGAATGATATTCTTGGCATAGCCGAATTTATTTGCTTAGATTAAGAGAGTGAATTGCTTTCTTTTCTATTGCATGAAGAATTTGATTAACTTATCAATCGTTTGATTGTGGCGTTTTTCAGTTCTTTGTTTCCCGATTATTTGCGTTTTCAGTCACAGGTTGATTGGGGGTTCAATAGGGAGGGTGTTTATCTGATTTGGTTTGCTATTCGAATTGTATGTGTGGGTTTGTAGCTCGTTAGCTATTGGGTTCCGCATCAGTTGGTAGGCGTCATTCTTGACTTTCTTTGTTAAGTGTTTTCATTGCATTCTCATTTAAATTTTGTTGGATCGTGAATCATCTTGACTTGGGATTGAGTTCTAAAGTGCAATTGAAGACAACAAGCATGAATGGTAAAAGGCTTGAGTGAGTGAGCTTAAAAGAGGGTAAAAGCCAAATAGATTAACACACGAGTGGAGTGCCATATTTTGAGCGAAACACGTGAGGAAGTGATTGTGAGGATGTCCTATTACAAGTCAAGATGACATTTAGATCAAGAAACATTGGATGATTTAAAAAAGGATACTAAGTTATTGAAGGAAGACCTTAAAAATGCAGAATTGCAGTTTAAACAACTTTT